>OU015762.1:43153570-43172704 GCA_907173295.1 Fagus sylvatica
GTTGGTACTGCCAAAGCTTCTGCCAAGACTTTGGTATTGCAATGTCCTCCTTGCAAACTGGGTTTGAAGATAGTTGAAAGGCATAAACTGTTCTTGAAGCTTTGTCTTCATCTTGCTCCAATCTTGAATTTTCTTCTTGCCAAATCTGACTCGTTGCATTTGGATCTACTCCCACCAAGCTGATGCTCTCCCTTTGAGCTTGGTGCCCACAATCTTCACCTTCTTGTGGTTTGGAATGTCATGGTATTCAAAGACATATTCCACATGATTGAGCCAATCTATTAAGTCATCAGGAATTAACCCACCAGAAAATTCTGGCACATCAATCTTAACACTACCTTCCCATATCTGCTTATATCTTGGTTCATATCTTTGATTCTAATTCTGTTCTTCCCACTGCTAATCAAAATCTCGATAATAACCCATGAATGGAGGAGCTTGTGGTTGTTACCTCACAGGTTCTCTTCTTAGTTGTTGAACAACAAGTTCTGGTTCTTGTTGGAGGGGGTTTATACTTTTGAAACTGCTCGGTCAAGACATCAAGCTGTCTCCTCATCGATTCCATCTCAATTTTCCAAGCACACCTTTTTGGAAATTCCTCAACATTGGCTGCATTGAACTCAGCTTCAACTTCTGTAGCCATTCCTTGAATTGGTTTCTTAAGCTTCTTGAACTTCTCTCCTTCCATCTTGATTCAGGCTGGGGTAAGTGTGTAGGCTTAGGATAATTGGTTCTTAGATGATTTTAGAGAGATAAAGAACAAAGAAAATACACAAAACAGAGACTCTAAGGATCTCAAGCTCTGATACCAAATGATGTAGGCTCTCGGGTAGAAGGGTTTGTGTTTAGGAATGGGGTTGGAGTGTGAGTTAATTTGAGTAGTAATTAGGCAGAATAAAACCTCTGCATAGAGAAGTCCATCTTTAAAAGGAAATAGCACAAAAGGCTAACAATTCTCATTAACAAAATTCAACTCTAAAAAAAACTACATTTACAAAGGCAAGACCATACATTATATAGCATGCCTCAGGTACAATCTGATTGGCTGCTAGATGCAGCCCTATGATTGGTTATCCTATGCTAAAAGCCCATTGGCTAAACTATTAACAACCTCTAACAAATTAACCAACTCAGTCAAGCCTTTCTATTGATTATACACTGCCTAAATGTAATTGGTTACAAGAAAAGACCAAGTACTAGGTTGTTAAGCTTTTGAGACAACAAGTACAAGGTTGTCTCAAAACTAATTACAAGCCTAAAACAGAAATGAAAACACTAGCTTAAACGCTCTTGCATCACATATGTTGTAAACTCTTATTTCGTTTAATGCAAATTCATTTTCACCAAAAAAAATAAATAAATAATCTTGTCCTCTTCTTTTTGTTCTCTTCCTTTTATTTTCACACATTGCAGGTGTTGAAGACGGAGAAGGGAGAAGGCAATTGATTTGTATGTCCCAAATGACAATGTAAACAAACATTAGTGGTGAAAGGAATGGACAGATGTTTTTGTTCCTGATTCAAATATGGATGAAGAAGCTGGTTTAATTTCTATACCATCAATTGTGATGTATTTGTGAAGTTGATATTATCTAATTTTTTAATATAATATATATATATATATATATATATATATATATTTTTTAAATTATGGTACCAATTAATGTGATGGTAGGGTACTATCATATGTAATATTGATACCATTAAATGTGATGTTGGTATCATAAAATGTGACACAAAATTAAGGTACAAACCAATGTAATGTTAGGTACTATCATATATGATGTAAGGTACCATCATATGTGAGGTTGGTACCATGGTATCCATCATTGTGATGAAGGTATTATCATATGTGATATTTGGTACCATTACATGTAATGTTAGTACCATTACATGTGATGTTGGTATCATAAAATGTGACACAAAATTAAGGTACAAACTAATGTGATGTTAGGTACCATTATATGTGATGTAAGGTACCATCATATGTGATGTTGGTATCAAGTATCATAATTGTGATGAAGGTACTATCATATGTGAAGTGAATAAAGGTACTAAATAATGTAACGAATGTACTATCATATATAATATTGGTACCATCAAATGTGATGATGGTATCATTAATGTGATGTTTTGGTAACCTGCTATAGCAGGCTACTCATTTAGAGATACGGTACCCATGTGGGTACTGTAGATTGACCCGATAGTTGATATATATGTAGTATCTATAGTTTTATTTTGATTAGTTACCATTGCTACTTGCTTCGATTTGTACTGTCTTATGACTATAGTTTTTTTTTTTTTTATAAGATCTATAGTTTAATTTGATCAGTTACCTTTGGTACACGTACACTCAACATTGACGTAGTTGTTATAAAAAACATTGTCGTAATTGGCTTAATTAACACATTGCATCGATAATACCATTACAATAAGTATCAACGTAGCATATCTCATCTATAATCATCAATGCAACCATTTCTAATAATAAAAGTTGAGTATTTGGTCAAATCGACCCTAAAACTGAAAAAAGTTTCTAAAGTTTACGTAGCAAAATTTCTAGTAATTTTAGTATCAATTATCCTTTCAAACACAAATAAATATTTTATTTCACCAACAAAAATGCCTAAATATATTGTTGGTCCCTAAAAATAACATATTTAACGTTTTATTCCATAAAGTTTCAAACGAGTGTTTTAAGTCCAAAAGTTTAAAAAATAAAGATTTTTGTCCTTAAAGTTTTAAGAAATGAGCATTTTTGGTTCCTCTTCGTGTCTAACAGAGTGATTACGTGTTATCTTTTCGTTTGCTCACATCATCATTAAGTTTGAAAAATTTAACAAATTTGGATAGAGATCAATAATGCTCATTTTAAAAAAAATTAGGGACTAAATCGCTCGTTTTAAACTTCAATGACTAAAAACTAGGTGTGACAACACAACGCGAACACAACACTTTTTTTGTTTTGTTTTTTGCGGGATAGTGTTGACTATAAATGGATTCGTGTCAAAACAGGTTGATCCGCTTTGACATGATTAATAAATGGACCAGTTTCTGTGTTGACTTGCAATCAACCTAAAATAATTCGGTTCATTATTTGTTTATAATTATTATAATTTACGTTCTTATAAAATATTAAATAAATATGTTAACAATTTATGGTGAAATTTTTAAAATTGGTTGAAATTGCTCTTATCCATGTCATTCCAATACAACACATTTATTAAACATATTAAAATAATTGTAGCCAATTTACTACAAACTGGTTTGTAACAAGTTTACTACAACCCACTACGTGACAGCTTATAAGATCATCCACATGTATTATTTAAAGAAGTCACATGACTCATTAAATAGGTCATGTGACTAAAGTACATGTGAATGATCTTATTAGCTGTCACATAGTGGGTTGTAGTAAGTTAACTACAAACCAAACTCTGTCCTTAAAATAATTCGTGTACGTGTCAACCCAACACGAGTTGTTTATTAAGCACGTGGGCCGACTCACCTTAACCCGCTTAATAAACGGATCAAAAGCTTTTTACACCAATTATTAAATGGGTCAGGTTAGAATTGAGCTATATAATAGAATACTCCCACTTTAACACGACACAGATACAACTCACCAACACAAATTAGTGAATTACCTTGTCATTTAGGGGAGCATATGTCGGCCTAAGTATTTGGGATAGGGTTGGGCCGACCATCCATGCGTGTGCTATTGCCAAGCGCCTAAGCCCATGAAGTTAAAAATGTTTTTAAAACAAGACAATACCAAAAAAACCGTTTGGAGACGAGGCAGGTGAAGGATGAGGGGGTGTTGTGCGGTTATCTCAGCTCCTGCAATGCCAATCTGTCTCTGTCCGGTTTCAACTAGAAGCATTGTTAACATTAATGTTAATGTTAAGCTTAAAAACAAGGCTGTCTTCCTATTAAATCAGCGGCGTTTCAAAAAACTCTGCTCAGCTTCTCTTAGAGTTAGCCCCCCAAAACCAAACACACAACATTTCGTTGGTGAGGCAGAGGCAGAGGTAAAAGAGGATGATTTCGTTGTCGTCAATTTTTACAGTTTCGTGTTCATCAAAGACCCAGAGGCCGAGGTCGCCAGCCACCTCTCTTTCTTAAAGGTATCCTCCAATTTCCTCTTTCTTTAACGTAGTGTGATTGTAAGTCAGAAACTCAGAATTACCATAAAAAAAAATTTCTGAAATCTGTTAAGATTTTAGGCCTGGTCTAAAACATTAAACAAGTTGTCATGTTATTTATAATTTATAGTAATAGCACTCACAATTACGTTTAACACTTTGTCGATATCTTTTATTAGGATCTTGACATACATGGCCGAGTATATCTGAATGAACAAGGCATAAATGCACAGGTAATGATTTCTTCCTTTATATCAAATATCATTCATCAACTTCTCTCTTTGTGCTTTCCTGTGTGTATGTGCTTTCTTACAAATTATATATGATATATACCCACTCATGGTTGATCGATAAGCATCTTATATTGGTTTAAAATTTCATTGGAGTGACTCTCGATCCGGCAATTGGTAAATTTTTTATTAGAATTTTAGAAATGTAACACAATGAGCTTAGGTACGTATGGAAAGGCTTAAACACATAAAAAAATGACATATTCATATGAACCCATATGTTCAAGAAATGATGAACTAAGTATATATTATTTGAGGAACTGTATATGAATATGGAATTGAAGAGATTGTATTTGTTTTTGAAATTTCATTTGGTTCGAGTTGTTGGAAGACACCTTTCATTGATATATTAGGTACATAATCAAGATATCTTCAAGCTTAAGTAACATTCTTAATTTTTTGGGGTGCATATTCATTAAATTAGAGAGCCTGTAGGATCTCATAAAAATGTTGGTTTTCCCCATTTTACAACTCATTTGGTTTTAATGTTTTGAAAATGGATCTTTGTTGTTCAAATCTGTTGTTTGTTTTTGATAAATTTAGAAGCTATGCTGACATATTTTTATAATTATTTTTTAAGAATATTTTTTAATAAGTATACAAAATTCTTGCTCATAAATGTCAATTTTCTGAAAATTTCGAGTCAACTCCATAAATGTAAAGGATTTTTGAAGTCTAGAAAGAGAAAGTAATTGGTGTTTTCCTTGCTCATCTAAATTTTTAATGGTGAAGCTTGTGGTGCTTATATTGTTATGAGGAAAGGAAATTCTATAATTATCGACAATCACGTTCAATACCTGAGTTGAGCATTTACCCAGAAAAATTGACAAACATGCCATTTAATTGACCTGAGAGATGTTATTAAGTAGACCATGACTTAAAAAGTTATAAAAAGAATAATCCTTGTGACATCGACTTTATTCATGCATATGCTTTTTAATAATTGTGTGCTGTTATATTTTATTCTTTGTCTAACCTTGGTAACAAATGTAAAACTGTGACAAAGTTTAAAGGAGATTTAAAAAACTTCTTTTCATTATTAAGGAAAGAAAGAATGATTAGTAAGTATTACTCTCTTCATAACATAAGGGACATCATTAGGAGCATGATGTACCTGTCATGACTAGAAGCACCTAGATTAGTCGTCCTGCTAAATTTGGAAGGGGCTATAAAGGAATCACATGCAGATTCTATGATAGTGAATAATTTTAAGGTAACGGATGATGTGGGAGAGATCCACTAATTATAAAAAGAGATGTGGCAGAGATCCACTCCTAATTGTTACTAGATTGTACTTGGCCATTACAACCGTGGTACCTCTTCCCTTTTAAACAAAGAGGAGGTCTTGCCCATCTTTGTCTTAGTAGAGTCTTCAATGACATGTTGCGGCCTTCTTTCCCATTACTTAGCAAAATTGAACCACGGGTTCAGGTACAAGATACTATCATTATTGCTTGGACAATTAGACTTCCAACCCATATTTGCGATGACACAATTGCAAGATTGAAGCTCTATTCTTTTACTTGGCGCAACCCCTCTCATCAATGGACTTCTGACTTGTGACGTATACGGAGGAATGCATTTTGTTCGTGCTACTGATTGGATGCCTATGTTGATATGTACAAGATTGGCCTTTCTACATATAATATTCTGTCACTCACCCTCAAACTGTAGTATAGATTTCTATTATGCCCATTTTGTTGCAAAGATAAGGAAAACCTTTACTAAGGGGTTTTAGGCTCCTAACTGATTGTAAGAGTTGACATATTAGGTCAACTTTCTTTCTCATAATCATATCTTTGATAAAGTGATGGTCCACCTCTTAGCTATTTCATCCCAGTGAGCTTTAGCTCAAATGGAATCTCCTTCCTTTGTAAGAACAGGATGGAGGGTATGGTTGTAGATTCAAGACCCATTAGGTGCATGTGTAATTTGTCAATAAAAAGAAAAATGTTAAGTGCTCTCATGAGACAGAGGACTACTAGCAATTTGCATGGATGGTCAACAAAAGTAAACCTTTTATTTATTGCTTTCTAGAGAGTAGTTTGGTTCTTTATTCCCTACCCCATTCTCTTCTTGTGTTGATACATAGATGGTCAAATATGTTATTGTTTGAAGACATAGGGAGATTTAAATCACCATATTCTTTAATGCATATTAATATATTAAATCACCATATTAAAAGGTGAACTATGTCGCAGGAGTGATTTGAAATTGTTTATAATGCTTCCTATCTTCATTAGAGTAATTATTCACCATCTGTTTAGCATCTATCTCTTTATAACTCTTGATTTGATTTATCTTTGTGCAGTACAGTGGGCCGTCAAAAGATGCTCTTCTTTATGTTGAATGGCTAAGAGAAGATGATAGATTTTCTCATATGTTGGTTCAGATTTCTCCAGCATTAAATGGGCATGCCTTTCCAAAACTGAAGTTGCGGTATAAGCCTTCACTAGTGCAGGCAAGCTATATGTCTGTGCATCTCTCTCTCACGCACACACACACAAACGACTTCCCTTATTGATCTCATATTTGCGTGTTTGGAACCCTGAATTTCTTGATTAGTTCTATTCTTAACATTATACCCTCCCTTGTTATAGGTCTTCTTCACTTGATGTTTTTCAGACTTTTTATTTATGTTTTTTGTGTATGTATACCTTTAGATAGATACATATATTTATATGTATATTTATTTTTCTCTCCTTGATAGTTCCTTGATTGGTTCACGTGTTTGTATTTTGGGGTTGGGGGGTGACGAATGGGTGGTGTTCGGCTCCAGTACAGTTCCAAAGGGATGACTCTCTTTCCATTTTATAGGAAGTTCAGCATGTCTTTTATATTACTCTTCTTAATCCTAATTAGCTATAGAGCCCAAACTCCATATTTTTTATTGCTAAGTAATACACGTAACCCCCTCAAGTTTTTCTTCAAGCAGAGGATTGAGCCATTTACTCAATGAAATTTGCACTGAAGTTGTATTGTAAAATAATGGAATTTTGAATTGAGGATTTTGATCTTCTTTGTGTTGATATGAAAGCTTCAATTTTTACCCGTGTGTTTGTGTATGTATCAGCGATGATATGCAGAAAATCATCAGATTGTGCACTTTTAGTCTTTTAGTCACTGCTTAGTATGTTTATCTGGTTGATCACACAGACAGAGTATTTTCCTTGAGTTCTAGTTATTTCTCTAGTGTGTTGGAGAGTGCGTGCGTTCATGTGTGTGTGTTAGAGAGAGACAGAGAGGGGGGTTTGGGTATAAAAGCCCAAATGCTATTTCATACCGAGCCATTAATTTCATTTATGTGTGACTCATGGAGGATGAGTTGGTGCTTATGAAGGAGGATACGGTGGTTTAATCTGCTCTTTATATTATTATATATGAGATGTTGGTAACATGTAACTTTCCAATAAAATGAAAAAGAGATGTCTCCTTTGGGAATGGGACTACAGCTGAATCCAGCTGGTTGTGTGTTTGCTTTTGAGAAGAACTGTCACCTCATTACAATTGTATTTCTCCAGCTGGAAGGAGGCGTTTCACATCTTCCTTTGGTTGACCCTTCAATGCGAGCAACACCTATAGCACCTTCGGAATGGAGAAAAAGACTGGAAGTGATGAATGGAATCGATGAGGCTTCAAATGAGAATATTAATAAAAACTATATTCTGTTGGATGTGAGAAACGGTAGCTCCTCTCTTCTTCCAAATTGCCATTTGATTGCATTTTCTTAGCTGAATGTGCTCTCAATTTTGGTATGTTTTCATATGTGTCATGCCCTTTCTTTTACATTTGCCTACCAAACTTTGTGAAATGGATATTGACATGGATGGAACTGTTATTGTTATCCTTGAATAACTGAAATTAATCATAACTATGGAAGTGCTCCTACCATTATAATCCACAGTAAAGCACAACCAGCTATCTGGGTGAACATAGGATTTGGACACCTATAAAATAGATCATATGATTGGTAGAACAAGATGTAGATTTGCCAAAATATTTGCATTATTATTGAAAAGTGAAGAAAAAACAAATTTTATCAGGTGTTTTTACCTCCTTGCTTTAGTAGTATCTTTATAAACCATTCTGAGCCATGTTTTACACACAAATGCTATTTTTCTCAAGCTCTTGTTTCTAACCAATTCAGGCTAGGTGTTGAGTTCGCAAGAAGCTAAAGATTCACAACTCTCTGAATGTTGTTGATTTGGATTTGTTTTCTTCATTGGAAACATATCTGGTATCTGAATCAATAGATCTCTTGATACCTACTCATTGACCGAGCTCATGGTAAATCTTATCAAGAAACTCAAAGTACTTTCTTGAATTCAGACCTTAAGATGAGAAACTAATTGAAGTGTCAAAGGTTTGGGAATAGCTAATCCCATAGTAGTAGGAATAGACAATTCTTTTGGAATATCTATTCCATGCTGTTTAGGTGCAACTAAAATAGGAATAGACATAACCAACGGATAGCAATTCCATTCCTTGTTCTACTTTCACACCAAATGTGTTCGCTACGTTTTTAGAGGTTTTCAAAAAGCTTGCTCCAATTGGGAAAGCATGGAAATTTTTAGATTCTTCAAGAATCAAAAGTGTGTAAACGTCCCTTACTTTGAGGAAGAAGAATTAAAATTGTGTAAGGCAAGACTAGGGTTCTTGGACATAGGGGTAGACTTTGGGAAATTTGAGATGGATCTGAGATAATCCACAAGTGTGAGGAATTTGGGCTCATTTTATTTAAGACTTTCCATGCTGATCAGTTTTGTTTTTTGTTTTTTAGGTAAATAATTAAAAGCGCAAAAAGGGGCGCAACCCTAGTACTAGGGAAGCACACAAGAGAGATACCTAAGTAATGTCTAACCTCTACAATCTAAGAGTCATTAAATTCTAACAAATTAGAAAAAGAAAGATAATAGGTAGCAGCTATCTAATCATACAGTAGGAATCAAGTCTGCTTTCCTACACCTGTGACTTCAACTCCTTCAAATGATGCACAAGGAATTTCATTCCAATAATACTACTATGATGCTTCCCAAAACACCTTGCTAGCATTCCAACAATTCAACCTCTGTTTTAGGCATAACCCATAAAATTCCAAACATACAAAATAACAAAGTCCACAATTCTTGAGCAACATCACAATGAAGTAGCAGATGGTCCATTTTCCCCCACTCGACTTGCACATGCAACACCAATCCTATAAGATCACACGTCATTTCCTTAAATTATCCATTGTTAAAATCTTCCTTAAGGCCGCTGTCCATGTTAAAAAAAGGCACTCTAGTCGGGACCTTAACTATCCAAATGATTCTCCAAGGGCAAGAATTACCACCCTCCATTCTTTATTACTTTTTACTTCTAATCCACGGCTTTTGCTTGGTGCCCATGCCAATCTATCATCCCACTCTCATCTAACCCTTGTAGAATAAAGAATATCAAGAAAACGTACCAAAGATCAAGCTCCCAATCCTTTATAGTTCCATTTGGCTACAACATATACCCTGCCACCATAGTCTTCTACCACTAGGCTGCACCTTGACGGGTATCCTTATTACTTGCCAGTTGAAAAAGTTCAGGAAATGCCTCCTTTAGTAAAGAGTTTCCACATCATATATCATTCCAAAAGCAAATATGAGTGACATTGCCTACTTCAAACGTCAGGAACTTACAAATTGCCCGTAGCCATTCCTAATGTGTTTCCATAAGGGCTGCAAACTTTTTCAGAGCAACATCCTCCCCAAGAACTGCTGTATACTTTTTTCTATCACCTTTCGCCAAAGGTGATCCCTTTCCCGTCCATAATGCCATAACCATTTTTCCCAACAAAGCTCTTTTAAAAATTAACAGTTTGTTCACTCCCAAATGTCATATTGAATAGGGGCACAAATTGTCCTCCGATTTACCAGATGGTAATTGTATTCATTGCCTGCATCTTCTCACAAAATTATCAAGTCTATTAGCTATGCCAAATAAGTAACAGGAGAGAGAGAGAGAGAGAGAGAGAGAGAGAGAGAATATGTTGGTAATCTCAATAAGGTACTCTTGATCAGAGTTAGCTTACATCATTTGGACAGATGGAGCTTCTTCTAGCCAGATGCCATCTCCCTCCATCTTTTCAATGCCATCTCCCTCCATCTTTTCAATGGCACTTCCCATATTACCTTGGATTTGAAAGAGGCTAAACGGTAAACCCAAATACTTCATTGGTAAACTTGACACCTTACAACCAAGAATATCTGCTAGCTCTGTTACATTCTGTACATTACCAATAGGGACTGATTTAGATTTGCCTAAATAAATTTCCAACCTTGACAAATAGAAGACTTCCCTTGTCGTAAGCCTACTTCCTTTGTCGTAAGCCTCTAGAGCTCCCAAAAAGGCCATTGGTACTGCCATTTATTAGGATTGACAATTTCACTGTAGAGATGCAATAAGAAAACCATTGTTGCCATTTTCCCCTAAACCTGACCACTTCCAACACATATAAAAGAAAGTCCCAATTTACATGGTCATAAGCTTTCGGAATCCATTCGGAAGGCTATGTAATTCATTGAAAGGCCATTAAGAAATATATTTGAATTAATTTCATTAGAAGTAAATTTTATGGGCAAAACTAATGATGATTGGAAGAGTTAGTATAGACATGATGTATGTGTGCTTTGAGCAACTTTCATGTATGTCTAAATGTAGTTTTATTTAGTTAGTGCTGATATCAACCTTAGTCATGCATATGTGTGTGTATGAATCTTAGATCATGAAAACATATGTTCAAATTCTCATTGATTTGAAGATTTTTGAATCTTATCAGGTATGAATTGTTATTGGTCATTTCAAGGAGCTCAACGACCTTATGTAGACTTGCTTTAGGAGCAAAACTATCTCCGGCAAGGTATGGTCAATAAACAACAATTTTAAATTCCTTGCTTGTTGGACTAGAGAAAGGAGGGGAGGAAGGGGGGGAGTCAATTGTAGAGGATTAGTTTGAAGACTTTTTCTGATTGCTTAAGGCAAAATCATAACCTAACATTTATGAATGTATAGGCTATATTTATTAAAATATTTCGATCTTTGATGCATTATTTCTTCAAGGATTCAACCATGACCTTATGTAGACCCTAGTGGTAGATTTCATGTAATTTACTCTTTAGGTGAAACGATGTCACTCCTTTGGACTATCTCCGGCAGAGGGCTAATTTCCATTTTAAAATGGTTTCCCATATGCAGTCAGACAATTCATTTGTAGAAGCCACAACAAAGAGCGAGTCATGTACCTCTTGCCACTCTTCCTTCCTTAGTTGGACTAGAGAAAAAGGAGGCTCAAACATTCATTTGATGTCCAAAATTGAACTGGATTTTTTCATTGATCATCATGGGTAAGTTTGAAATGCTGATTCATGCCATACAAAACTAACAAAAGATTCTTGAGGTCCTAAGCATTCTTGAATATCAGGTTTAATAAATAAGAGGCATTAAAGTCATGCAGTGATGGCGATCACTTCTTAAGTTGAAGCCCAGATACTTCAGTATGAATATTCTAGATAGACCATTAATCCCGTATCTTGGATTGATCAATTAACCTAACGATAATATTGAACGTCCGATGGAACATGTATAGGAATTCATGCTATCTAGGGGGGAAGCGTATTGATGAATGAGTATTGATTTTTAATTGTATTATAGATAACTTGTTGATTTAAAAATTTTTGAGATTGCATTTTTCTTCGCAATGTATATCATTCAACATGAGTGTACTTTGAGAATGAAAATGTTAAGAATTGTACATATCTAAAATTCAAGAGATCTATAGAATTTCTAGAACCCTAGTAGGCTTTAGGGGCATGGGACCAGATCATATATGTTTCTGGCATGAAAGGTCACCGACTCAAGGATCTTTTTGAGGTCTTACTTATAAGGATTTTCCTTACCCAGAGGACGGTACCTGAAAGCATATTTGGCAAACTGAAAGGCTTAACCTCTGCAGGTCTAATTTCCATTTTACACCATGCTTTTATGTTTGTAGAACCCACATTCTTTCCCTCTTGCCACTCTTCCTTGAAAATTTGCGGAAGCAAATTGAGTACTCGTGGTTGATTGGTTCTCATTGTAAGTTTTTTGCAAACGGAGTGGTGAATCCATTGATCACTTACTCATTGAATACTCCATTGTAATAAATAAACCAGTAGCTCAGGACAGATTATGGTGGTTGATCTTTAGCTTGTATCGGTGTTCATATTGTGGGTGTACAATACCATTTTGGCAGCTTGGCTAAGAATGGAGGCATGTTACAAGGGCTTTTATAGGAGATGCTTGGAATACTTTGTGTAGTTTTTGAAATGGTATGACTGAAATCTTATTTTTCCAATATTGGCAAACTTGGAAATCTAACAAAAATAGCAATTGAGCATACATACATGTGATGAACTAATGTGGAGCAATGCCAGTTTTGGAAGGATGCTTTAGAATCAACTTTAGAAGCAAATTGGACATATTAATATTGATTGATTTTGTTGGACATTGATCGTGATTGGCTTTTATGGGTAGAATTCTTTCCATAGAAAATTTGCGGAAGCAGAGAGTACTCGTGGTTGATTGGTATTGTAAGTGCAAACGGAGTGGTGAATCCATTGATCACTTACTCCTCCATTGTCCAGTAGCTCAGGAGATATGGTGGTTGATCTTTAGCTTGTTCGGTGTTCAGTGGGTGTACAATACCATTTTGGCACTTGGAACATGTTACAAGGGAAGGAGATGCAATACTTTGTGTAGTTTTTGAAATGGTATGACTGAAATCTTATTTTGGCACTTGGAACCTGTTGTACCATGTGATGCCAAAGTGGTGCCATGTGATGCATCAAATTGGTGCCAACATCAAATTGGACATATTAATATTGATTGATTTTGTTGGACATTGATTGTGATTGATGCTATTAGAGGGATTTGATTTTGTTTGATTTTTATTTCTATATCTTACTAAATCTAATTGTGAGTTTATTTTCTTTTCATGTTGGATGTAATTTGAGAACCATATTAAAAGTCCCGTGGACTCACTGTTGTTAACAAATTGATCATGGATTAATAAAATTTGGGTTGGAATTTTTCTTCTAGTGCTTGGTGTTGACTACAAGCAAGCCCAGGTACTGACTCCCGGGTTCTTGTCCTTCTCCCATGCTTGGTGCTGATTCCAAGTAACCTAGGTGCTGACTCCTAGGTTCTATTTTTATGTTTTCATTGTTTGGTGCTGATTCCAAGCAAACCCTAGTTGGTATCCCCTCTTTTTGGTTCTCTTTTTATTTCTCAAGCATATGTTTGTTTCACAACACCTTCATATTTGTTTCTATTTTTACTAAACTTGCACTGTGTACTCTTGGTTTAGTCCTGCTTAACCTAAAGCCTTAAGATTCTAAAGCATCCTTCCAAAATTCCAATTTGGCATTGGCTCCACATCTAGTTCATCCATTAAAACTATATTGTATGTTATGCTCGAGATTGCTATTTTTGTTAGATTAGTCCACTAACATAGTTTGAGCATCACAATATTGGGGAGAGTTGTAAAAATTTCTTCTTTTTGGCAGTGGCTATGAACGTACTTCATTTTGTCTCCGTTTCTGATTGTCTAGGATATTGCTTCAGATCCTTTAGCGAATGTTGACAAAGAAAAGACGGATATATTGATGTATTGTACTGGAGGTATCCGTTGTGATGTATATTCTACAATCCTAAGGTAACTCATTCTTTGATTATTGTTCTGTTTGATCTTAATTATTTTTCATCCAAGTACATGTCTAGTGACCTTGATGCATTCCACGATCAATAAAACTTGTTATTTTTAAATAAAAAAAGGCAACTCATTATTTTCTTATGTTTTTCTTTCTTTTCTGTCTTTCTGCATTTGACACTAAATGTTTTGCTAATAAGCCTATTTTTTTTAATAGGTAATAAATTTCATTAGGAGAGATCTATTTTTTTTTCTCCATTTTTCTCCAATAATTACAATTCTCCAGCATATATGGAAGGAACTCCCAATCAACAAGATCATACACTTTTTCCAAATCCAATTTACATAACACCCCTGTAACACCCGATTTCAACTTGCTATTCAGACAATAATTAAAAGTTCGAACAGAATCTAAGATCTGTGGTGTGTGTTGGACGGTAGTTTTCCTGGCACATTATTCAATCTAATTGGTAGAACATTCTCCAAAATTTTGTAAACACCACCAGCAACACTAGTTTCCAGAGCCCCCCACCTTCTTTGTATTAGCTTGATCATGCCCTGTGTTGCACTGCTCTCTCATAACACTTGGTTGCTTGTATCAAAAGAATACAAAATGGTTGCTTGTGTGCTTAAGTGGAAGCAGTCAAACTTGGTGCATTAAGCATTACTGCTGGGTAAAAGTTATCAATTGATATAATTTTGAATCCAAGTATTATGATACAGATGAACTAATGTTCTAAACCCATTAAATGATAAAGTGTTGGGTAGATTGTTGGAAGTGCTCTGGGTATTGGTTAGTGAAATGAAAATCTAAGTATGTTTATGGAAATTACTAGTAAGTTCAAGTGCATTGCATGAACAAATTTTCTTTCTGAGCATTGGAAAAAGTTTCTAAGTTGACATAGGTTATGTTTGACCTATGGTTGGAATACTTGGGGAAATGGTTTAAGTCTTAATATTTTGCAGTGCTTATTCCAAGTCCTGTATTGATATACTTTGACAGGCGAGAGGGCCATAACTAATGATTTAGCTCCTCTGCATTAGTTATTTCTTTTTTGCCTCTTCTGCTGTGATGTACAAGATCCCACCGTGCATTGCATGTAGGCCCTGTGTTGAAATGTTGGCCTCACTTCAATACATGGTGGATCACTAGATGGGCATGAGAATTGAGAACTGACAAGAATGAGAAGTAACTAAAAAATGACCGACAGGAATTTTGTTGGTGTTGAGAGATTGTTAGATTCCCCCTCCCTCTTTCTCAATTTAAGACCCTTTTTTATTGATGTGACAGACAGCAGGGCTTTCAAAATTTGTACACTCTGAAGGGTGGTGTTTCTCATTATCTAAAGAATGAAGGTCCTGCAGAGTGGGTCGGGAATTTGTTTGTGTTTGATTCCCGTCTCTCTCTCCCACCTTCTACCTACAAGTCTAAATCCGTGCTTAAAGCAAGCAGAAGTGAACAAGTTTCTGAGAACAATACATTTGCAAGATGCTACATATGTGGCTCTCAAGTCTCTGAGTTAAGGCATCGGAACTGTGCAAATCTTGACTGCAACCTGCTTTTTCTGTAAGCTTCATTCTCTGTGTTCTCCCCACCCCCACCCAAACTTAAAATCTGTATTTTTTTGAAAAATGCTGTCTCTTTTCAGATGCTGTGCAGACTGTGTGGAGGACTTAAAGGGATGTTGTGGTGTAAATTGCATTGCTGCCCCTCGACTTAGACCTGTTCTACCTGGTCATCAAAGATACAAAAAATGGCATATATATCGAGATGTCGACTGCAAAGCAAGTTGACAGTTGGATCAGACGTTTCTATTCTTTAGATTGGAAGTGGATGTTTATTGTAATAACACTCGAGGTGCTGCTGTTGCTTGAAGATTTGAAATTTCTTTTTGGCAAGTGGGTTGGAGCTTTGGCACCAAAAGATTGTAGCTAGGGGGAAGGCAATTCCATCACAGATGTTCAGCAGAATCTGCTTTAGCAGTCTCCAATCATGAGTATTAATGTTAGTAAAAATGCCTGCCAAAAGAACTAGGCATAAGAAAATGTCGAAAAAAAAAGAAAAGCAAACTACCATCTGCATCGTTTTTTAAGCACAAAATTTTTAGTTGCTTGTATTCTAGCTCTTTTCTAAATTTCGAAGAACCTTGTCACTTTGAAGGATAAGTAATTCTTTTAGTATGAAACATATCAATAACTGTTGGTGGTGGTGGTGATCAATGATCCGTCTAAAGAAGCTCGGAACTTTGTTAATAATGGGATTTATGGGTTATGGAGGGGATTGAATGGTGAATTATGAATTTTTAGATGATGAAGATGGTGATGGTAGAGTGAAATGTTGTGGGTCTTTGATGGTGAGAGAACACTCTAGCAGAAAAGCTTTAAACATAAGTGTAGTAGGTAGAATTGGGCTCCCTCTCAATCTCTACTGCCTTTCATTTGAGTACCTCTGAGATGGCCCGCGTTACCTTTGGATTGGATCGCTATTCTCGGTATCAAGTTCGGTGGCGGCCCAATCCTTAACGAGGTCTTGAGTGTTGAGGAAGTGGATGAGATTCTAGGCTTGGGGCCATAGAGGACCTGAAGGAGAGGGCCATCTATGTGGGGTGGGGACTAGCTGTCGATGCATGATTGTACAATTATATTTGTGGTTGTGCGGGATGGTTAAAATACAAAAATTGCATGAATGAAATTAAAACTGGATTTTAAGAGTTGTAGAGCCATTATTTTTATTGAAACTTAATTGTCAAACATTAAACAGAAGCTCAAATCTTCAGATTGGGTAATCATGGGTGCCTTGACCTTCCTTTCTTTGTATCCTAATTCCCAAATCCAATGTAATTGCTTTTAGGTCCATAAGCGTGAGTCACGACTCATTATCTATCCTTAATTTATCAAAACAGGCCTACAACCATAAAATCCAAATGATGAGTTTACCTCCAAATAAATATCCTCTTCCAACCCATTATATGTATTTTTTTTTTAATAAACCCATTATATGTAGTATATCACTACCCGTGCCTGGACGGCGCTTTCGCTGCTTTGGCCGCTCACCTTTACTTCTCCTCGACTTCACTCACAACTCTCTTCAAGGTGGTGCTTGATTGAATTAGTAAAGAATATTGAGTGCATCGAAAAGACGGGATTGATATTTATGTCAGTTTTCCACTATGTAGGAGAGCGGCTTTGACAAAAGTTGATGATCTTGATGAATGGGGATTTAAAGGATAATTAAGAATTTCTTTTAATTGGAATGATAGTATCTATCGTTACTTATTTTTTTTGTACCCTGTATATTACAAAATTAGGAAATTATAATTCTTTTTTATGAGAAAAATTAGGAAATTATAATTGGACTTTGGTTGAAGAACCTTTGCATAAATTACCCCATATAGACAAACAAAGACGCAAACTTGGTAATCCTCATCCTACACGCGACTTGTCCAGTCTACAAAGCTTTGCTTTTTATATAGTCTAATCCTAAACAAAGTTCTCTGTTTTAAGTGGGGTGTACAGTGTACTTCATTCCATCCTTTATGAGTTCTGCTTAAAAGTTTGCTAGTAGCTGGGTTTGTGATGGTTTGTTTGTAAAAACAAGATAGAAGGTATGATTAGCACCAATCTAATGGTTGATGGTTGCATTTGTGAATGACACTACATAATTTCTTATTATGTTTGATGGTTGCATCTGTCATTGTCTTCACACTTTCGCACCTTTGTAATTCATCCCAGTATTTTATTGATAAGCTGAGTTTCCCTTTCTTCTTTTCTTTTGATGGTGGGGAGGGGATGGGACGGTGGTGGAGGTCAAAATAAAGGCCCTCTTTTGACGTCAAGCTAAAAAAGAGAGGGAAGAGGGGAAGTATTATCCAACCTTTAGAAATTTTCAAGCAGTGACATTATTTTTTTTTTTCAAGTAAGAAAGTATAATTTAATCAAAACCACGAGCGGGTTAAGGGTTACGCAAAAGCTTAGAGGTGTTCATATTTATCGCACCTAAATGTTTTTACACGTATTCAAAACAACTTAGTTTTAGTGCGTTAAATAATTAGTTTTAGTGCTATATAGTTTTGAGTTTAATTATATTTAACGGATACATCAGCATAGGATATGGACTAATAATGGGCAGTAGGATTGAATCAAATGTCCAAATCCAAATCCAAATGAGTAGCTGTGAGATGGGCTCGTTACCTTCGGCAGCCCAATCCTTAACGAGGTCTTGAGTGTTGAGGAAGTGTATGAAATTTAGGCTTGGGGGCCATTGAGGACCCGGAGAAGAGGGCCATCTATTTGGGGGACCTGGACTTGCTGAATATTAAGACCGATGCATTGAAGGGTTCCATTGATTAGATTCCAATGGATCCTGTAATGTATTATTTTGAATTTTCTTTGAGTTGATATTAATTTTTAATGGTTGTTGCTCTAAATTTTCCTAAAGCATGATTTCAATTTTTTTCCCGTTCATTATATTTTGCATGATTGTACAATTATATTTGTGGTTGTGCGGGGTGGTTAAAATACAAAAATTGCATGAATGAAATTAAAACTGGATTTTAAGAGTTGTAGAGCCATTATTTTTATTAAAATTTAACTGTTAAACATTAAACAGAAGCTCAATCTTCAGATTGGGTAATCATGGGTGCCTTGATCTTTCCTTTGTTTGTACCCTAATTCCCAAATCCAATGTGATGGTTTTTAGTTCCATAACCGTGAGTCACGACTCATTATTTATCCTTAATTTATTGGTCTTAATTTATCAAAACAGGCCTACAACCATAAAATCCAAATGATGAGTTTTCCTCCAAATAAGTATCCTCTTCCAACCCATTATATGTATTTAAAAAAAAAAAAACATTATATGTACTTAAACAACTATGCACCCATATTTTTAGTCACATAACTTATTGAGTGGAAGGAGATTCCTCCGTACTCTTTTCTTAACCCTTCAAACTTGATTAGTTACATACTTATACGAGCCGTGACAA
>OU015762.1:43172804-43230702 GCA_907173295.1 Fagus sylvatica
AGATGAGTTGACAATGATCTCAAGAATCTAAATTTTAGACCAATAACAGCTCTACACATTATTCATCTGCCTTCATATAGACCATATCAAGCAAAGAGTCCACCCAAGGTAAGTGGAAGTGTGGAACATAGTTCTTTGCTCTTGAACCATGCATTGGGGCCACCAAGGGTTTCAAACTCCTGGTAAAGGATCAGAAAGAAAAATTCAGCCTGACAAGGACATTTCCACAGGCTTACAATCTCGTCCAAGCTCATTGTACTACTCTTAATTGATAGAGAAAAACTATTAAGGACCACTGACATTATCATTGGATGTGAAACTTTAAGTTGCACCGTGCCAAACAATTACATGTCATCTAAAGCACTGTTTCTCAACCACACAATAAACTAATAGTTTAAATAGATGAGGTAAAAAGGCATTACAAAATCTCCAAAAAGGGGTCCAGAACATTAAGAGCCTTGAATGCTAAAACTGCAAACTCTAAGAAAAATATAGTTTTCTCTCTCTAACACTATATTTCAAGACTCATGCTCTGAGAGTTTCATCTACCATGCTTTTTGCTGTCCCGCAGAGAGAGAGAGGGAGAGAGTCTCACCACCTATTATTAGGTGGTTTGACTTTATAAATACGAACAATCCAGTTAGATGTTGTAAAGGCCTCTTCCAAATATTCCAGTTTGATATCCTTATTTCCAATTTCAACTCCCCTTGCACGATCATACCTGCCATTCAAAAATATAAAAAGGCATTACAAAATACAGCATGTACACTTTGGCACACATTAAAACACAAGGCATCTAGTTGCCCACTAAATTTGGAATAGTGAAGGCATCTCCAATCAGAAACCAGAATATTAGAACTCAATATAAATGGTAAAACTGATAGTATTTGAAAGGAACACTGGAAGCAATTATCACAAGTTTAGGACCCAGCTGCACAAGAAAAATCAAACAATTTCTTCAGACTTCATTTTCCCTATGGCCTTCAACTGCAATAGTCACCATGTTGAGAGGGATTATATGCGCAAAAGCCTTAGTTAAAGCAAACCTGAATCAACTGGCACTTGTTGATTTTACTAAACGGCCCACCTATGGTGTAAATGATTACTGCATCCAACTAAGTAAATTGAAGGTCAAACCTTGTATTCCAAGTGCCAAATGTCATCATTCCAATCATTCTAATTCTGTAAAGTATCCAACGATAATGTATATAGCATGGGAGAAATCTACTTAGAGGAATGCAGCTTCTAGGCCTTACACCTTCTTGATAATTTGCATCTACTTAATCTTTTGATTTTGACCATTCTTTTTATCTTGCCAATGAGCCCTAACTCAAATGAAACTTCCTCTCCTTCCATTACGAATGGGTGGAGGGTAAACTCATGGATTCAAAACCCCACTGAATGTGTGTATAACTTACCCAAAAAAAAAAAAAATCTTTTTCTATCTTTTGTCTCAACTTGCATGTATACACTAAAACAAAAACAGGCTCATTCGTGAAGTTGCCATTACTTTACTGACATTCTCCTTGTTTCACATGCATGTGGCATGCAATACCATATTATATGTATCTACAAGTGTCTGTGATTACAAACACATAAATTAGTATGATAAAACAACAACAACAACAACAACCAAGCCTTAGTATGAAACCATTTATAGTAAAATAGAAGATAAACCTTAAAACTTACCCAGGTGGTCTGCCATATTCTGTTGTCAGCTCTCCAAATCGATAATAAGACAGCTTGTACCTGATCACCAAAAAAGATTTAAAGAAATGAACAAAACAAAACCATCAATTTTTTACCAGGGATAGTGTGGTCGATTCATGAGAGAGAGAGAGGACTTGGACTGATGGTTAAACTGTTAAAGTGCTACTAGATTGTATACATATATAATTCATCAAAACTTTCTCAGCTTAAATTAAGAGAAAACAATTGCATTCCTCAATAAGAATACAAGATACACTAATGGGAGGAATAAGAATAAGACATAACTTGTCAAGCTCACAATTTTCACAAGAATATAAAATTCTTAAATAAAACTTTAATTGAGGAAGACTACACTGACAGGTTTCTTTTTTTTTTTTTGGGGGTGGGGGGAGTATCACGAAGCTGACTGACCCTTAGAACAATTGCCTACATTTTTATTGTAATCCAAAATACTTAAAACTGGCAGGAGTGAGCATACCAAAGATAACATAAGCACTCTCTCTCAAACACAAACACAAACACACACACACACACAAAATTACATAAAAACACCCTAGACTTTGACCTTAGTTTCAAATTATCCTAAACTTGACTATGTAATTAAAAAAAAAATGATAAAACATGAACCCCTAGTAAGTCTCTTTCAAAACCGGGGGGGACAGAAAATCTTTAAGTATTGCTCTTAAAACTTGTTTGGACACCTAAAATCCCTCCATGTGAATAGTATTTTAGTACTAGAAAAGCTTATGAAACAGCTTAAAAATCTTAGCAAATAAACACAATATAATAAAAAATGCCATTGTTTGTTGAGTTTTTTTTGCACTAAAATATTGCTTGTTCATGTGACGGTCTTCAAGTATTCAAACAAGTTTCAAGTACAATTTAGTTAATGTTTTGTTACTTTTAGTCATAATAAGGAGGCAAATTGAGACTATTTATAAAGTTCAAAGTTTTAATCGAAACTTAAGTCTAGGGTTTAATTTGGAACCACCTCGAAAAATAATATATATATATATATATATATAGAGAGAGAGAGAGAGAGAGCAATGCTAAGAAACTTACATTAGACAGTTCAGCATCTTGGGAGCTGCCCCTTTGTCAACGCGGTACTCGCCATTAACAAGATAATCAGGTTCCTTTATAACTGGAAAAACTCCACCTCCAATTCTCACCATCCACAAAAATCTAGACAAATCAATTTTGAATTAGTATATGATGGAAGAGCAGTAGCGGTAAACATAGACAGATAAGGTCCATTTAATTTAAAAAGAAAATGCACATGCCAAAATATATATATATATATATTTGATTGGTAAGTTATGCACCCAATGGGGTTTTAAACCCCTGACCTCATCCTCCGTCTTGCTTTTTACAAGGGGAAGAGGTGCCAAAAGATATTTATGATATAATCAATATAACAATAAGTACATTAAAGTAGTGTCATTTGTGTTCCCTACAGAATATCTTAACAGGACACGGGTCAGTATCTGATTAATTACCAACCATAGTCTGGGAATTCACCGAAGATGCAAATTTTGGATCCACATGTTTGCCAAAATTATGTCTTTTGCTATTGACAATTGTTGATAATTTCAACAGGCAAACAGCACAAGTAGTCTTTAACTTAAAACTCATTATTTTCACCAGATTGATCAAATTTTAGGAGGATAATCAACAACATGCCACAATTGTCGGATTTTTGAAGATGAAGATCACTCGAAGACCAAGCTTTCGGAGATATTTTTTGGTCTTCTTTTTGATTGGGCTCGGGTTTGGGTTTTCACTTCGGAAGTTTCCCTTGCTAATTTTGTTGTTTCTTTAGATTTTACTATAGTTTCAGCTAGTATTCTGTTGTAATCTCTCTTCCTCCTTGGTGCATGCTCTATGCACCTAGAGGGAGTTTTTTTTTCTTCTCTTAATAAATTTGTTTTACCTATCAAAAAAAATAATCAACAACATGCCACAATTGTCTGATACATGAACCACATAATTATAACCTTTCCTCAAAGGTAAAGCCACTTTCTAGCCTCAAAAACCACAGAAAAATGGGGGGCTCTAGGGCACGGGGTGCAACTGTGAACATAAAACCTTAGAAATACATTACTCAGAGGACTAGACTTACATCTATTATGATCAAAGTCAAATTTAGAAGAATAAAAAAAATCATAAGCTTCTAGAAATCTTTCCAATAGTGCAGGACATTTCCAAATAATTCAAAACATAATTTCATTTGCCCTTACTTGTTAATATCATCGGAAGAATAGCCAGTAACACCTCCAAAGACAACTAATACATAATCCACATCGAGTGACCTCATAATTTCGTATGCCTCATCTTCATAAGATGACATTGCACGTCCAACAGTAGCAATGTGTGTATTGTTCCAGGTGTTATTATCAACTATAACAGATCTGTTTCCCATTGCAGTGATCTGGTAGCCATAATCCCACCATGACATCACCTTAGCATCTGGAGGAGTATTCTGCCGAAGCCAAAAGTATGCCTCACGATAATCATCAAAGATGACCCTGTTTCCATGGGCACCTCTTGCAGCCAAGACAATTGAGGGAGATGAGTATGCCTCTGATGTAACCCAAGTACAGTGGGTAGCATACTTGCTGAGCAAGTAAAATGCACCAAGAAGTAATGCAATAGCACCATTTCTCTGGAAAGGCTGGGATTGATCGAGTGAACCCTGTTTGTGAAAGGAAAGTAAGTAACAGTAGTACAGTACTTAATTAAAATATAGACACCATAATCAAAAGGAGATCACATAATGTTGGCAGCAAGAAACAGAGTCCAACCATCTATGTTCCCATAAATAATCTCTAAGATGGGTTTAATAGGAAATACCTAATCTATATATCTGAACACTTGTTAAGTTGGGTTTACGAGCCTTGTAGCTCAACTGGTTGAAATCCACCCACCCCCCCACCCCCACCCCCAACTATTGAATTATAAAAAATAATAAAATAATAAAAATAAAAATAAAAAACATTGTTGAGTATTAGAAACAAGTATAAATGTCCACAAAAAGGAACATGTTATACTTAATGTTCTTCCAACATGGGGGTCCAAGCCAACTAAACATTTGAAAGCTCAAACTCTTTCCATATGTCCAACCAAAAGTACCCCATATACTAGACAACAACACTAATTCAAATTATTGAGTAGGTGATGAGATCGACCAATTAGTCAAATCCACCACATTCAAATGCTAGCATGTGTCTGAGAAGTGACGAGAATCTAAAATGTCAGTACATATCTGATGCATATAAATTATAAAACCCTTACCACTTGAGCTAAGGCTTAAGGGTACATACACTATTACACATACACTTAACTTGATCCTTCTATTAACTATGCAGCTACAAAGCTAAGCATGTAACCATATTTCCTCTATATGAACCACTGAGTTGTCCAGATATGTGATAAAAAGCACTACTTTCTATAAGTAAACCAGAATAAAAGTAATTACAATAGTGATGATCTGACCTTCGAAGAACCCTTGGAACTAGTGCTTCCTTTCTGAGAACCAGTCTGTGCAACCTTATTATTCTTAGCCCTTGCAACCACAGTCAAATTCTTTATAGTTGCAGAAACAGCAATGGCACTAATAAGGCACACTGCAGGTGTGGCAACAAGAATTAACCGAACCATAACCCCGGCAAAATACATGCTCGTGAGACCATACATAACTATAAAGATGGTGGCATCGGACAAGCGCTTGAAGCAGAAATATAACCCCGCAGGGAATAAGAAAAGCAGGATATGGAAATCAAACATGAAAGACGACCAAGCCGTTGGTTGATGCTCGGAAACAGATGCAATAATTGGAATGTGATCTTTTGCATATGTTGGATCAAGCAAAGAGTAAAACCTTCCAGTCCATGGAGAGATATACCCAGACGCGCTGCCTAAACCGAGCGCGATAGCGCCTACAAGGACAGCACTGGTCACAGTGATCCTCAGAAAGGCTTGGAACAATTTGGTGTCGCTTAGCAAATGCTTAACCCAATCCAAGAAGTAAAAAACCTGCATCAAAAAGAACACTCCCATGGCTGCCATATGCTCCCCGGATTGAACATGTTGAAACCCGACGAATCGAATCTGCATTGCGAGAAGCATTCCCAATACATACATACAATTATAGGCAATGTATAGTCTCATCGAATACCTGCCAGTGATCAAAAGCGCGAGCACGTAAAGCGGGATCAAATTGATAATGAAGACGTATCCTCCCCAAGCGGAGACCATATAAAAGTAGGCGAAAGCCGAGGCCGAAGCCCATGCCAATGACCCTGTATTGACTGCCTTGACAAACAAGTAAAAGGTCAACAACAATGCGAATATAGCCACGCCTTCGTTATCGTACGACCCGGCCACGGATCTGGAAATGTAGCCGGGGCAAATGGCGATCAAGGCGGCGGCGACGAGGCCAGCGCCGGTATCCCAAATCTCTTTGCCGAAGAAATAGGCGACGAGGGTGGTGTTGGAAGCGAAAAAGGGCGCGGTCAACACGCAGACCTCGCGGATATGGACGGCGAAGCTGAGGAGGCGGAGGAGCCAGTAAATGACGGCGGCGGTGACCATGAGACCAGGGTAGAGTGTACCGCCGATGATGCGACCGAGCGGGTACCAGCTATCGGAATCGAACCAGTTCCAAAACTCGTAGAAGCCATTCTCTGTGAGGTAGAGAGTGGTGCGGTAATTGAAGTAGGGATCGAACTCGTGGATCATGGACTCGTAGCGGAGAACGCTGAAGAGGCGAGTGATGAAAGCGAGGACATAGACGAGGCCAAGGATTGTGACTCGGAGCAGAAGCTCTTGCTGTTTGGTTTTCATTTTGAAATTTAGGGATTTTAGAGAGAAGAAGGAAGTGGATGCGGATTGCAATGCCGATCCAGATCCTGATCCCGCATTTTGGGATTCGGTTTTCGCTGCGCCCATGTTTTGGAGAAGAAGAATACAAAATGATCAAAATTGAGTTTGGTTTTTGTCAATTTGGGAGAGTTTCCATTCAGAGTCTGAGTCAGTGAGAGTAATCAGTAAAAAACAACATCCACTTCCACTGAGAGTGGATACTCATGGTACAGTGGATCTATGTAGATGGGTTCTGCTGGAATTTGAGAGAAGATACGAAATGAGAAAAAGGAAAATCTGGATATTTTTATGATTAGAGAATTAGGGTTCTTTTGTGCGTCAAGAGGGAAACAAACAACGGGTATTGACTTAAGACTGCTTGGGCTGTTTACAACAAACAATTCTTCATTTAGGCCCAACTGCTGCTCCTAACTGGGCTTCTACCGTATTTTATACCATTCACATTTCATTTGTTTTCTTTTCTCTAAATCTATATTTATATTATAAAGCCACTTATATTTCCGCACTTTCCTTTTATATTTTCGTACTAATCTAGAATTTTATGTTATTAAAAATACCAAAAACCCCTCTCACATTTTCCTTTTTCTCTCACCCTTTTTGCTTATCCTGACTATAACTCTCTCGCTAATATTTTACTTTTTCCTACCCACTATTCAATCCATCCTTATCACTTTTTCTCTTATTATTTTACCTTTCTATTTCTTTTACTTTACCTTTCTATTTCTTTTCTCTCATGTACATCACTTTTCATCTCTCATGCCCTTTTCTCTTCTATAGAGTCCCTTTCTCTTCTATGATGGACCTGAACAACAATTCCATTTTCACCGTATCTCCAGATTTATCTTTTTGGTAAATGAGAACAAACAATCCCCTTTTTACTGGTACAGAACCTTCTACTCTTTATTTTTTATTTTCTTTATTTTTGTTTTATTTTCTTTGTTTATCATTATTTTGATCAAAGAAATTATATCTTTTGGATAGACTAAATTTTATCTCATGTGATACACCTAAATTTAAGGGGAAAAATCTTTTGGAGAAGTAAAAAATTTCAAGTAATTTTGACTTTCTAAAGTTTAAGTTAGATCATCCAACATTTAAATTGACCAATTTACGTAGTTGAAAAAAAAAAAAAATTGTGTCACGTAGAAAGGAAACATGATCATAATATTGTGAAAAAAATAAAAATAAAAGTATGGTGAATTTAAGTCCTTCTTGCCATCAAATTAAAACAGCAAAAGTGATTTGATTAGCAAATAAAGAGGCCATAAGCTCACATTGCCTGTCTCTACAAAAATTATATATGAGCCAAGTATGCAAATGATCAATGATTCAACATTGTAAGTACATAAGCTCACAAACAAAGTGCCAAAAAAACATGATCTTGAGTCAAATTTTAAATGGTACCTGTGAAAAAAAAAAAAATCTTACTTCAGTCAATTTTAGTATAAGAAGAATACAAAGTACTAGTGTTTTACAATTAAAATAATTGTAATGTCACTAACCTCTCCAAAAATTGCAATAATTGTAGTAATCAAACTAGTGCACAATTCCCACAAATATGCATGAGTTCAACTTCATTTTTTTAAATCCCTGGCTTGTGCATTGACAAAAAAGAGTTCGTCTGCATAAAAGATGAATGAGTAATGTAAATGTTCTAAAAACAAACATTAAGATCAATGCAATAATTTGATTTAAGGATAAAAGTAAGCTTACCATAATGTTTTAGTCCCAAAAGAAATCATTGACTGAGCCGATTGATGTATTCAAATCTATAATGTTCCTTGTGCTGCCTCCATGATTTGTGCTAGAGATCATAGAATCAACAATCAATCCAACATCATTAACTTTATATTGACAACTCCTACTATTATGACCTACACCTTTGCATATACTACACTTTCGTGTTTTTTCTACAATCTCAAATGCAGAAGGACGACCTTTGTGGGACTCAATGGTTGGTTCATGTAGAAAAGGAATAGTCGCATTTAGAAGTTGAGAATTTGCTTTTGAGCAATTTCTTTTTGAACAATATGGGTAATTCTTGGTACTTATTTTGCAACTCTTCAAGTAACCCTCTAATCTGATTATCTTCATTGCCTTCAAAAATATCACTTTCCACAAAAGACCTGATATCAAGCCTCCATTATGGGTGGATGTCATCAATATGTAACACTTCATGTTTCATATTTCTAATCTTATGTGCACAAGGGAGGCCCATAGTTTTCATAAAATGTCCTTTACAAACAAATAACTCATCAGATTTTGCTATTTCACATTGCTTGAAAAGTTGATCCAAGGCAAACACCGACACACGAGTAACAAGTTCTCTAAATAAGGGAATATGGAAATGATGAGGAACTTGAATCTGTTCACTTGAAAGTTGTGCCTTGATTTCATCAAATTGATTTTTGATTGCAAGACATATTTTATTTTTCACTTCACAAAGGTCACCAGTTGAAACTTGCAAATATTTTTTAAGTAAGGCATGTGCACCTTCAGCCCTCGAAGTAACACGATTTCCAAAATGAGTGTGCATCTCCGTCCTTGCACTAACAAACTGCTCTTTCAAGGGAAGCCAAGTATTATTAATATAATTAATAACGAGTTCCTTGTCTTTGTATTGGACTTCAAAGGACTACAACATCTCATGATATTCTGATACACTTATAGAATTTATAACTGCTGTCCAATCATTTAGAAAGGTCGTCCAATCTTCTCCTTCCTTAAAATGAGGCTTACTGTAGATACCTCATTTTGCCACCTACATTTCAATTATAACATGCATGGAGCTTTATGAACTAAAAATCCAAAAAACGGACCCTGACACGAAAATCTGTACACATTTAGGGTTTTCGGTCCCAATTTGTTCTGGGCATCCGATTGACATAAAAATACATTCATACGAGTCGTTAGGTCAACACGATCACAACGACACGATTTGCACTCGATTTGGACTCCAGGCGTTTCGGCACGGAAATCCGTGCATTTCTAGGGTTTCGACCCGATTTTTCTCGGGACATCCGATCGACCCAAAAATAATTTGAAATGAGTCCTTAGGTCAGCACGATCAAAACGACGCGTCACACACTCAAATCGGGCCACAAACGAGAAAGTTATCGTTAATCGAAGTTTTAACGTTTCGGGTCCGCGTTTGCTTAAATGTGCATGCATACATAGGATTATATCTCACTCATGCATGCCAAAAATGCTTTTGGAAGGGCAGAAAAATCAGTTTTTTCTGCCCATGCACGTTCCACAATGTATGGCCAAAAGAGGTAAGTTGAAAAAAGTCAAAAAAAGAATGTTTTAAATAACCCAAAATGGAATGCCGGACGGCACTCTAATTTTTCAAAACAGTGCCGGCCGGCACTCCAATTTTTAGGCCGGCACTCAAATATTTAATCCAAGTGCTGTCCAGCACTGTGTTCCTAGACCACTTTCTGCACAATTTTTGTTTTTTTCAGCACGTGAAATAGACTTTCCACAGCCTTTTCCACCCATTATGACAGCCCATGGGGGGCTGGAAAACACTCCCACCTACCCACATTGACCTAGTCTTGCCTCTCCCTCTATAAATACAACATCAAGCCTCCATACAAAGGGGTTCCAAGATAGAGAGAGGATAGAGAGAAATTGGTAAAGAGAAGTAGGAATTTAGAGTAGAAAATTCACTTGAAGCAAAACTCTCCTCTTCAAAGTTCTAAAGCCCTTAAAGGTTGAGAAATCTCACCCTTTATTGTCTTTGGAATCAAGATTTGGAAAACCTTTGCACTTAAGTTTTCTTAAACCAAAATTCCTTCCCAAAAGTCTTAAAGCTTTTGAAGGTTGATAAAATCAATTTGATTTTGTTCACCCTTTCATCATCTTTACAACTTAGGTTTGGAATTATTTTTCCACCAACCCACATACTCAAACACTTCTTAGGATTACCCATACAACCCACAAATTGTATATACATCCTTAAAGTCATTGAGTCACAAAGCTCACAACCACACAAGTTGTGAAGCACATACTTGATTTTAATTTTGTTTTGCATGTAGGTTAGTTCTCTAACCCTTATGATTTAATTTTTGTGTGCTTACATTATGCTTTAATTTATTGTTCTTACATTATGTTTTAATTTCTTGTGTTTATATTTACAAGTTCATTATGATTATGTGTTTAAGCTTACAACTATAACATGAACATCATATTGCAACCAACATAATAACAACACGGACAATTAAAATTAATTTGTTTGCACAACATACACATACATGCATGGACATTACAACATGCTTGGCCATTTTTAATATAAGAGGACCGATGTAAATCGGGCAAAATGGGGTGCCTAATACCTTCCCATTTTGTAACCAAGCCTCCGAACCAAAACCTTGGTTTGCATACATAGTGCCTTACAACAACATTTTATTTTCTTTTTACATAGATTGTAACTAGGAAATTCATACAATATTATTTTCTTAGATTGTATTCTAGGGGAATTTTATTTGTAACATTTACACACACTATTTCATTTAGCAATTGTACAAATTCTAAAATGGAATAAAAGGGGATTACATTACTCTTATCTTTGGAATTTCTTAATTTGTCCTTTAAAATAAATTAAGTGGCGACTCCACAAACAACATGTCACATCGACCTTCAACCTTGAGGGTCGATTAAAATATTAAAGTTTTCGTCCCATCATTTGAGACACGCTACCAATTTAATTTCCAAACCGAAACCAAAATCACTTAAAACCAATTTTGGGGTTTTCGCTTCGGGTTTGAGAAAAGGGACGAGGTTCTCACAGTGGCGACTCCACTGGGGGATATTAGAGGGCTTAGCTTCATAAAATATATTAAGCTTGGCTAAGCTTTGTCATGTCTTTGCATTTTTGTGATTTATTGCTTTCCATAAAAATTGTTCATGCACCATGTAGTTGCATATGTTGGCAAGTAAATAAATGCATAAAGCCCGGAAGCCCCGGTAGCCTAGTCATGGATCACGGTCTTCATGAGACTCGGGTACCCTTGATGAAGTTACCACCTTATAGCATAGTATCGATTTTGATCCTTTCTTAATCGATACGTTAACGGATAAACCGTATTGTTTGAACCAACGCGATGCTCATGGTATCACAAGTTGGGAGATACAACGTCCTAGCTTACGGGTTCCCTCTTTACCTACCTTCTACCCATGTAGAAAGCCATAGAACTTTTCAATAGGCTTGACCCAGTAAAAATATGTTCATGCCTTGTTTGATTATAACATCTTGTTGTTTGAACGTTGGTTTGTTGTGTGCTATATAATATATTGCTTACACCATTAAAAATGTTCAACACATAAATCAAATGAGTAAACATTTTTTTTTTTACACCGTAAGGCCCGACAAGGCTTTATCAAAATGATCAAATGTTTTCTATGCCGTAAGACCCTACAAGGTCCAAACGAATGAGCGTTCTTTTTAACATAAGGTCCAACAAGGCCTAGTTATAACAAATGACGTTTTGGAAAATTAAAATGCATGTTTTAAATAATACCTTGAGTGGTTAAAATTTAATACACACGATGCATTACATTTTTTGAAAAAAAAATACACGTTGTAAAACACCTTAAATGGTTAAAATATAACGTATCACATATTCATAATTGAAAAATTAAAATGCATGTTTTAAATAATACCTTGAGTGGTTAAAATTTAATACACACGATGCATTACATTTTTTGAAAAAAATACACGTTGTAAAACACCTTAAATGGTTAAAATATAACGTATCACATATACATAGTTGAAAAATTAAAATGCATGTTTTAAATAATACCTTGAGTGGTTAAAATTTAATACACACGATGCATTACATTTTTTGAAAAAAAAATACACGTTGTAAAACACCTTAAATGGTTAAAATATAACGTATCACATATTCATAATTGAAAAATTAAAATGCATGTTTTAAATAATACCTTGAGTGGTTAAAATTTAATACACACGATGCATTACATTTTTTGAAAAAATACACATTGTAAAACACCTTAAATGGTTAAAATATAACGTATCACATATACATAATTGAAAAATTAAAATGCATGTTTTAAATAATACCTTGAGTGGTTAAAATTTAATACACACGATGCATTACATTTTTTGAAAAAATACACGTTGTAAAACACCTTAAATGGTTAAAATATAATGTATCACATATACATAGTTGAAAAATTAAAATGCATGTTTTAAATAATACCTTAAATGGTTAAAATTTAATACACACTATGCATTACATTTTTTAAAAAAATTACACGTTGTAAAACACCTTAAATGGTTAAAGTATAACGTATGACATATACATAGTTGAAAAATTTAAATGCATATTTTAAATAATACCTTAAATGGTTAAAATTTAATACACACTATGCATTACATTTTTTTAAAAAAAATTACACGTTGTAAAACACCTTAAATGGTTAAAGTACAACGTATGACATATACATACTTGAAAAAAAATTAAATGCATTTTTAATAATACCTTAAATGGTTAAAATTTAATACACACGATGCATTACATTTTTTTAAAAAAAAAATACATGTTGTAAAACACCTTAAATGGTTAAAATATAACAGATCACGTATACATAATTGAAAAATTAAAATTCATGTCCTTAATTACACCTTAAGTGGTTGCAATTTAACATACACATAGAATTACATTTTTTTTTTTTAAAAAAAAAATTTTGAATAACACCTTAAATGGTTAAAATTTAAATATATCATGAATTACATCTTAATTGATTAAAATTCACCACATTTTTTTTATAACACCTTAAATGGTTCACATCTTGAATTACATCTTAATTGATTAAAATTCACCACATTTTTTAAATAACACCTTAAATGGTTAAAATTTAAACATATCATGAATTACATCTTAATTGATTAAAATTCGCCACATTTTTTAAATAACACCTTAAATGGTTAAAATTTAAACATATCATGAGTTATATCTTAATTGATTAAAATTCACCACACTTTTTAAATAACACCTTAAAGGGTTAAAATTTAAATACATCATGAATTACATCTTAATGGATTAAAATTCACTGCATCTTTAAATAACACCTTAACGGTTAAAATTTAAATACATCTTGAATTATATCTTAACGGATCAAAATTTACTACGTTTTCAATAAAACGGCTCACATCTTGAATTACATCTTCATGGATTAAAATTCACCACATTTTTTAAATAACACCTTAAATGGTTAAAATTTAAACATATCATGAATTACATCTTAATTGATTAAAATTCGCCACATTTTTTAAATAACACCTTAAATGGTTAAAATTTAAACATATCATGAGTTATATCTTAATTGATTAAAATTCACCACACTTTTTAAATAACACCTTAAAGGGTTAAAATTTAAATACATCATGAATTACATCTTAATGGATTAAAATTCACTGCATCTTTAAATAACACCTTAACGGTTAAAATTTAAATACATCTTGAATTATATCTTAACGGATCAAAATTTACTACATTTTCAATAAAACGGCTCACATCTTGAATTACATCTTCATGGATTAAAATTCACTACATTTTTTAATAACACCTTAAATGGTTAAAATTTAATCACATATTGAATTACATCTTAATGGATTAATTCACCGCATCTTTTAAATAACACCTTAAAGGGTTAAAATTTAAATACATCATGAATTACATCTTAATTGAGTAAAATTCACCACATTTTTTGAATAACACCTTAAATGGTTAAAATTTAAACATATCATGAATTACATCTTCAACAGATTAAAATTCACATTTTGGATTACACTTTAAATAGTTGAAATTCATTATTTCATCGTACAATGAATAACATCCTTAAAGGATTAAAATTCACATTTTTGAATTACACTTTGACTAGTCAAAATTCATCAATTTTATCATACATTGGGTAATACTCTTAATGTAAAAAAAAAAAGGCCTAAAGTTTAGGTTGTCGCTTGACATGAAATTTTCCTAAAGTTTGAAAGAACAACATTTTTAACATGTCATTAGGTCCAACAAGACCTACGAAAAATAACATGTTTTTGGTAGGTCCAACAAGGCCTAAATAAAAAAGAACAATATTTTTCGACACATCGTTAGGCCCAACAAGGCTTAAAGAAAATAACATTTTCTCACCTGCCGTTAGGCCCGACAAGCCTTAGGTAAAACTTTTTTTCGGTAAGGCTCAACATGGTCTAAACCAATTATCATTGCCTGTTAGGTCCAACATGGCCTAGGTAAATAATAATTTTTGTTAAGGCCCAATAAAGCCTAATCAAATTGAATAACATAAGTCTAAAATGAGAGTTTTAAAGTATGCAGGATAAGGTTTGGACTCGTGAAGAGAGGGGACGTTTGGAAGATTGTTCTTCACCATCTTCGAAGTTGAAGAGGTTGTTGTTCAGTGATAGTCCAAGCCCAAGTGACTCCCAGTCCGAACAAGAATCACCAGTTTCTTCCAAGAGCCCATCTTTTTCCATGGGGGAAAGTAGTAATTCGAAATCCAATGAGTTGAAAGAATTGTTGCACACTTTGGTCGTGGGCCAAACACAATTGAGAGAAGACATACAACAAATTTTCCAATATTTGCTATCTAGAGAACCTCAAGTTACGCCAGGGGGGTCCAACATCGAGAACAAAGTATTGGTTACAACGAGTTCGCCTATGACCGAGTCCGAGAAGAAGGCTGCTCCAAAGGGTGGAGCAAATGGAGAAGGTTATCAAAAAGACCTGTAGATTTGACGAGGTGGTGGATCTACAATCATTGTCTCTTTTCCCCAAGGTTCGACTACCTCCGAAGTTCAAGATGCCATCACTAGACAAGTTTAATGGCATAGGTTGTCCAGTAACCCATCTGAAAATGTATACAAGGGCCATGCACCCGTTGGGGGCCGATGACGAGATTTTGGCACAACTATTTCAAAACACCCTTACAGGGGTGGCTTTGAAGTGGTTTTTCAATTTGAAAGACTCTCGCACCAACACGTGGGAAGACATTTGCTCGGAATTTTTCAAGCAATATCGGTTTCAACAATGAAGTGGATGTTACAAGGAGGGATCTTGAGACTACCAAACAAGGTGCCAAGGAGACCTTCTCGTCTTTCATTACGAGATGGAGGGCAAAAGCCGTCCAAATGACCTCTCGGCCTAGTGAGGAGGATCAGTTGCAAATGGTAGTTAAGAATTTGTTACCTACCTACAACAAACACTTGTTTGCGCAATACTTCCCAACCTTCAAAGCCCTAGTTGCAGCTGGTACCCAAATTGAGGATGCTTTACAGACGGGTACAAAACAAGATTGAAGTTCAAAGCCTCTCAAATGGCAGCCCACAACACTTGAGCTTCAAGGCCACACAAGCCCAAACAGTCACTTACTCCACTAAAAAGCCACACAAGCTTCACCATTCCCCATACTCCACAAGAGGCCACACAAGCCCAAACAGTCATTTACTCCACCAAAAAGCCACACAACCTTCACCATTCCCCATACTCCACAAAAGGCCCTACAAGCCCAATTTCCCAAACACTTACCCACATTTGCCAAAGGTTGCACAAGCCCAGTTTCACCATTTCTATTACTCCACAAAAGGCCACACAAGCCAACCATTTTACAAAGATCACACAAGTCTCTAAGTTTCAAGATTCAAGTTCTACAAAGACCACACAAGCCTTCAAGTCTTCAAAATTCAAGCTCGCAAGCCAACCGTTCTATAAAGACCATACAAGTCTCTAAGTTTTAAGATTCAAGCTCAAGGCCACTCAAGCCGGCCATTCTGCAAAGGCCTCAGAAGTCTCTTCCTCCAACAAGGTTGACCCATGAGCTTCCCCCTACATCAATGTTCCATAAGGACAAACAACATTACTCATGCATGAAAACTTCATCAATCCATCATTTGGTTTTACATTGAATGTTGAATGTTTTGTTTGAATTGCTTTGTCTGTCTTATTGATGTGTAGTGTGAAATTTTGGGATCAAGAAAGACATCTTTTAAGATGACACATTTCTCAAGCTACGAAAAATCATAAATTGAATCACACCTCAATGGTTAAAATTTCACATTTTTGAATTACACCTCAACGGTTAAAATTCATTTGCTCAAAATTTGATCACAATCATCAAAAGGAATTTCAACAGACAACATTCTTCAAGACTCACACTTCTTCATATCATTTTTTTTAAAAAAATTTCAAAATTCTTTTTAAAAATACTTTTGATAAGAAAATGAGTTCTTGGGTAACAATGACAAATCGTGAGGTCACATAACTCGACCAATCAATTTACACTGTTAATGGGATCATTTTCATTCGATTCATATAAAAATTGTCGCCAAACACTTGGAACAATAAAAGAATGGATCTTAAAAGGCAATCAAGGAAATTAAGTCATCGAGGAATCTCAAGTCGCTTCTTCCAAATTTCTTCTTCTACATCCGGTCATGATCTTCACATTCTTGCACATTCATTCAAAAGTGTGTCCTAATAATTGGGCTTACAATGGACCATCCATGCAAAAGAGAAATGAAAGCCCGTTAGGTCGAAAACCCGAAAGGGCGGCCTAAGCAAAAATTAGGGCTCCACAAAGAGATAAAAAAAACAAAAACAAAAACAAAATTCCAAGACGGAACTTATAAAAAGAGCTCAAACGCTCCATGACAAAAGCAAGCTCTACCAAGGATAGGAGGCCATTTTTCATTGAACCAAAAATCATCCTTGTCAATCCATGACAAATACAATCCATTACGAGCCAACTTGGGCCTTTTAAAAAAAGAATGAGCCTTTTCTTTCTTGAAACCCAAAAACCAAACCTGGGGTGGGAATTCTAGATGTGCACAAAAAGGAGATTATGGTTTCTTTTCACAAGATCAAAATGTCAAAGAAAAAAGAACAAAAGAACAGAGACGTCTATCTTCAACAATGAGAAAGACAAAAGAACACTTGATATAGACGTCAACATACAAAAAGAAAAAAAAAAAAGTCTGACAAAGACGTCACACGAAGACAAGAAATGTTGAAAGCGTCAACACAAATACAAAGAAGACGTGATGGACAAAAGCAAAGAGAAGAAGTCACAAGGCAAGATTCAATCCTTGGAATGCACACTAGGGGTACAATTGGGGAATTTGAGCCTGTATATCCTTCTTTTTCACAGCCCAAACCCGACCTACATTACAACCTGATAAACAAAGCCCTCTTTGAGGTTTTGCTTGCTCAAGACATGAAGTTAGCTCTTCCATTGGAAGTAAAAAAAAAAAAAAAAACGCTCGTTAGGTTGAAAACCCGAAAAGGGCGGCCTAGGCAAAAGTTAGAGCCAAAAAAAAAAAATATTGATGGATGGTCCAAACACCAATCAAATTTTCCTTGGAAATATGAATTGTCGCAAAAAATTCAAACCCGAGGCACACTTTCTCGTTGCGGATCATTCAAGTCTCTCTTCAAGACTTCGACCACACATCTCCAAACTAGGGGCATTCTCCCTAGTTTGTCAAATCTCTGTCGATTCTCAATATGATCTACACAAGATCATACATCTCCAAACTAGGGGCATTCACCCTCAGTTTGTCGATTCTCTCTTCAACATGATCTACACAAGATCATATATCTCCAAACTAAGGGCATTCTCCCTCAGTTTGTCGATTTCTCTTCAACACGATCTACACAAGATCACATATCTCCAAACTAGGGGCATTCACCCTCGTTTGTCGATTCTCTCAATATGATCTACACAAGATCATACATCTCCAAACTAGGGGCATTCTCCCCAGTTTGTCGATTCTCTTTTCAACATAATCTATACAAGATCATACATCTCCAAACTAGGGGCATTCTGCCTAGTTTGTCGACTAAACAATCCTCCCTTAACATAATCCACACAATATCACATGTATTCGAAAATAAGGTCATTCGCCCTCATTTCTCGATTGGTTAGATTTTCAAGTTAAAAGGCATACCTCCATCATTGCCCCTAACAATATTGATTAGCAAAGTCATCCAAAACCTTTCAAAAGGTCATTGCTCTTTCATAAATCTGCTGATTCAAGAGAACTTTCAATCACTTCATCTCTTTAATTGCCTTTAAAGGATTTGGTCTTACAAGCTTAAAGTGAAAGGCGAAAGTGTTTATAAGGGTTTAATGACTTTAATTCCTTTAAAGTGGAAGAGAACGGTTTTGTTTTGCAACCTTGGGTTTGTCAAACATGTCTTCCCAAGAAAACAATGTTTTCTCAAAATTCTCATTTACATAACGGATTGCATCCATTTAAAAAAAAAAAAAAAAAAGTTTTCAAAATGGTTTAGAAAAATCCATTTTTTCAATCTTGACAAATCAAGATACACAACCGAGATCACAAATCAAGGTACACAACCAATATCACAAAACAAGGTACACAACCAAGATCACAAGTCAAGGTACAAACCAAAGACACACAACAACAATAACAACAACGACAAACATTTTTGGGTTGTTTGTTAGAACATAAAATCTTTCCCGACATACTGTTTTTGGGTTGTTGCAAACACTTAAAAACTTTCTCAATTAAATGTTTCTGAACTTCCACACAAGAGATTCACAACCACATATTTAAACAAGAACTTCCACACACATATTTTGAATTTCTAAACAAGAAGTTCACTTTTCGAACTACGTTTGGACCTGATCCTCTCGGATAGAGGTACGTAGGCAGTCTTCCATAAGGCTCGGTCCCACATCCACTTACACACATCCCCATCTACACATCACATAGCCCAAATGTTTTTGTTTTATAGATATCAAGCCCAACAAATTTCATTTTTCAAAATGGATCAAAAACATGGCCCATCAAGCCTGATTTACATTCACATTTCCTGGAATTTTCACAACAACAAACAAATTGGGTTTTTCTAGCAATTTACAAAAATTTTTCTGGGTTGTTTTCTGCAACATAAAATTTTTCCCAGTTAAAAATTCTCGAATTCTAACAAGAATTTTCACAACAACAAATCAAATTGGGTTTTTTAGCAATGTAAAATTAATCCCAACTTACAAATTTTTCTGGGTTGTTTTCTGCAACATAAAATTTTTCCCAGTTAAAAATTCTCAAATTCTAACAAGAATTTTCACAACACAAATCAAATTGGGTTTTTCTGTAGCAATGTAAAATTAATCCCACAATTTACAAATTTTTCTGGGTTGTTTTCTGCAACATAAAAATTTTCCCAAGTTAAAAATTCTCGAATTTCCACACAAGAAATTCACAACACTTTTCGAAATTTCCCACAAGAAATTTCTTCATTTTGGAACTACGGCAAACCTGATCTTCCCAAAAGGAGGTACGTAGGCGGCCCCATAAAGGCTCGGTTGCAAACAATTCAAAGCAATTCTTTTTGCTGACTTTTTTTGGATTGGGCTTACAAACTCGTCCCCCATTAATTCCTTGAAAGAATTTCTTCGGAATCACGCTTCTGGCTAAAATTCCCGACACAACAACACACAACTTCAGGTTGTTTAAACTCGTAAAAATTTTCCTGAATACATTTTAATTCTTGGGTTGTTAAGACACTTAAAAAATTCCCCAACGAATTTATTCGGACTTCCCCACAAGAAGCCCGAAACACATTACATTCTGATGGCAAAAACTGGTGTCTTTCTCATACATTGACATTCGCTTTACAAGCTCTGCCAATGAGGGGCATTCTGTAGACACCTCATTTTGCCACCTACATTTCAATTATAACATGCATGGGGCTTTACGGACTAAAAATCCAAAAAACGGACCCTGACACGGAAATCTGTGCACATTTAGGGTTTTTGGTCCCAGTTTGTTCTGGGCATCCGATTGATATAAAAATACATTCACACGAGTCGTTAGGTCAACACGATCACAACGACATGACTTGCACTCAATTTGGACTCCGGGCGTTTCGGCACGGAAATTCCGTGCATTTCTAGGGTTTCGGCCCGATTTTTCTCGGGACATCCGATCGACCCAAAATAATTTTAAATGAGTCCTTAGGTCAAGCACGATCAAAACGACGCGTCATGCACTCAAATCGGACCACAAACGAGAAAGTTATCGCTAATCGAAGTTTTAACATTTCGGGTCCGCGTTAGCTTAAATATGCATGCATACATAGGATTATATCTCACTCATGCATGCCAAAAATACTTTTGGAAGGGCAGAAAAATCAGTTTTTCTGCCCATGCACGTTCCACAATGTATGGCCAAAAGAGGTAAGTTGAAAAAAGTAAAAAAAAAAGAATGTTTTAAATAACCCAAAATGGAGTGCCGGACGGCACTCTAATTTTTCAAAACAGTGCCGGCCGGCACTCCAATTTTTAGGCCGGCACTCAAAAATTTAATTCCAAGTGCCGGTGCCGGCACTGTGTCCCTGGACCACTTTCTGCACTTTTTTTGTCTTTTTTTCAGCAAACGTGAAAAGACTGGTTCCACAGCATTTTGCACCCGTGAGGCAGCTGGTGGGGGGCAAAAAAGCAGCCCCTTCCACCCCTCTTTGACCCTTTTCACACTCCCATTTCTCTATAAATACAACCATCAAGTCTTCATGGCAAAGGGGTTGGAAAGATAGAGAGAAAATTAGAGAGAAATTGGTAGAGAGTTTTCAAGTAGTGAATTTAGAGCAGAAAATTCACTTGAAGCAAAACCTCTCCTCTTCAAAGTTCTAAAGCCCTTGAAGGTTGAGATCTTTTAGATTTAACTCACCCTTCATTGTCTTTGGAATCAAGACTTGGAAAATATTTGCACTTAAGCTTTCTTAAACCAAAATTCCTTCCCAAAAGTCTTAAAGGCTTTTGAAGGTTGAATAAAATCAATTTGATTTGGTTCACCCTTCATCATCTTTACAACTTAGGTTTGGAATTATTTTTCCACCAACCCACATACTCAAACACTTCTTAGGATTACCCATACAACCCACAAATTGTATACACATCCTTAAAGTCATTGAGTCACAAAGCTCACAACCACACAAGTTGTGAAGCACATACTTGATTTTAATTTTGTTTTGCATGCGGGTTAGTTCTCTAACCCTTATGATTTAATTTTTGTGTGCTTACATTATGCTTTAATTTATTGTTCTTACATTATGTTTTAATTTCTTGTGTTTATATTTACAAGTTCATTATGATTATGTGTTTAAGCTTACAACTATAACATGAACATCATATTGCAACCAACATAATAACAACACGGACAATTAAAATTAATTTGTTTGCACAACATACACATACATGCATTGACATTACAACATGCTTGGCCATTTTTAATATAAGAGGACCGATGTAAATCGGGCAAAATGGGGTGCCTAACACCTTCCCATTTTGTAACCAAGCCTCCGAACCAAAACCTTGGTTTGCATACATAGTGCCTTACAACAACATTTTATTTTCTTTTTACATAGATTGTAACTAGGAAATTCATACAATATTATTTTCTTAGATTGTATTCTAGGGGAATTTTATTTGTAACATTTACACACACTATTTCATTTAGCAATTGTACAAATTCTAAAATGGAATAAAAGGGGATTACATTACTCTTGTCTTTGGAATTTCTTAATTTGTCCTTTAAAATAAATTAAGTGGCGACTCCACAAACAACATGTCACATCGACCTTCAACCTTGAGGGTCGATTAAAACATTAAAGTTTTCATCCCATCATTTGAGACACGCTACCAATTTAATTTCCAAACCGAAACCAAAATCACTTGAAACCAATTTTGAGGTTTTCGCTTCGGGTTTGAGAAAAGGGACGAGGTTCTCACACTTACATTTAGACAAAATGTTCTTCTTAATATGCCACACACATAAGAGATTGACAGTTCTTGGAAAAACCAATTTGATAGCTTTCATCAGTGCTAACTCCCTATCAAAAACAATAACCGAAGGTTGACAATCAACATGCAACATATTACTAAACATCTTCAAAGCCCAAACATAGTCTTCCACTTCTTCTTTTCGTAAAAAAATAAAGCAAGAATAGAATGAAGTGTTAAAACTTGAAACACCAAGTAAGGGCATTTTGTACCTGTTAGTCTTATAAGTACAATCCATTACAAAAACACTTGAGTAGCTCCTCGTTAACACCATTGAAGTAGGATGTGCAAAAAATAAGTGTGTCAAATGGCCATCAGAATCATACTGAACATTATATATGAATCCACCTTTACCAAGCTTTTCTAGTAAAGCTTGGATCATTGTACAACCAGCTAAATAATCCTTGTGGATCTTGGCTTTCAAATTATACAATGTTCTGGACACTGCTGGAAGCTTTGGATTATGCTGCCTAAGTGAAGTAAGAATTTGACGAGGAGGTATACCAGAACTTGACATTTCTTGGATGCGTGTAATGTGTTCTTTTGAAAAGAGATGACAAGAAGGGTGTCCAGACATATCTACAGAAGGATCATGATTATGTGATGCATTTACTACCACTGCAAACCACAAACCATTGGCTTTTCTTTTACCTTGTACTTCAAAAGGACAATTTATTAGTCGAGATGCAGTTTTTCTCTTATGATTTTCCATTGAAAGATTCAACCGATTACGATAAACACCACCCCTATCACAACCAATTACAACAAGTTTGTCTCGTTTTGACTTCTTAATAGATATTGCATAGCCTTGCTTCGAGACAATACTTTGAATAGCATTAAAAAGTTCTTCTCGATTTTGAAATTGTCTTTCTAAGAGCTGAGATAATTGATCTTGTGCAACTAATTCTTTTGGAGTCTCTATATCCACAGCATGTACTTCATCCTTACATGATATATACTCACTAAAAGCATCATCAATTGCTACCACATCCATAACTACAACTCCAAGAAGATTACATAGTCTGCATTATTTAAAAAATTTATATTACAATTCAAAAGGTAAAAAAATGCATTTTAAATATAAAACTAGAAGTAAGAAATACAATAAATTTCTACGTATTTAATAACCATGTTAGTTTCTAATATATAAAAACGAATTTATATGTAATTATCTATATGATGCACATAAGATACAAACAGAGGAATAACACACATATTCAAAACATAGGAATAAAACACATATTACAATTCAAAACTCTTATTAATGTAAGTCTAATTAAAAGGACCAAATAACACACATATATTAAACTTTGTAGGCCAATAAGGACACTGTGTATATGTAAAACTTTGCACCTTCACATATCTCTTATACGTTTTGAAAGGACTAACTTCAATGTTGTTTATACAAGACTAGCCACCGTACTTCTAATTAAAATTTTATAATTTACACTTTCCATTAAAAATAAAAAATATACCATAAATTTTGTCTAATGGTTTTTTGTTTTTGTTTTTGTTTTTCAATTAATGAGTAAAGAGCCTAAGAACAAGTTTATTAGAGATGTCTAATTGAAAACTTCTATCTATCAAATGAGATAAAATTCAATCTATTCAAAAGATATAATTTTTTAGATCAAAATAATGATAAACAAAGAAAATTAAACCAAAATGAAAAATAAAAAAGAAAGAGCAGAAAGTGGTGTACCAATAAATCTCCAAGTAGATGAAATATGGAGACACCAGTAAAAAAAACATTTCTTGTTCACGTTAACTGCAGAAGAGAAAAGAAATAGAAAGGTAAAGTAATAAAAGGGAAAGTGATAAGGATGGACTGAATAGTGGGTGGGAAAAAGCAAAATATTAGCGGGAGAGTTGCACAGTCAGGATAAGCAAAAAGGGTGAGAGAAAAGGGAAAAGGTAAGAGGGGTTTTTGGTCTTTTTTATGACACAAAATTCTAGATTAGTGTGGAAATATAAAAGGAAAGTACGGAAATATCAGTGGCCTATTATAATAATATAAAACCAATATTTTATTTACTTTTGATTGATTTCATAATATTCACGTCACATAAATTTTTAATAATTATCACAATTTTACACCTCATTATTTTAATATATATTTTTCTTAATATAAAAAATATAGTATTCCATATATACAAACACAATCATAATAAATATCTAATACTAGATTATCTTCTATATATAAACGCAATAATAATAAATGTTTTTTTAATAATTATCATAATTATCAATTTTCATATTTAAACAAAAAATAAAAGAAAAAAAAAATCATATTATGTTAAACTTTCCCGTGCGTTTTACGAGTTACCGACTAGTATGGATAAAATTGAGAGAAAATGCTTAAGAGGAAATCAAATGAATGAGCATTTCCCCTTAATCATTCCATTCGTTCCTATTAAACTTTCAATAAAGAAATAAATAAAATATTCTTTCAAAAAACATTTTCAATTTCTTCCATTCCATCCTTCCAAAAAAACTGATGATGGGAAAAGTACACAAAACCCTCATATTGTTTATTCGTAAAATATGGAACCCTCTGAATTTTTAAGTGTAATAGTCAAACACTTATGGTAATAATAAAAACAAAGCATAAGGAATTACATTAAACATAATAAAAAATAAACAAAAACACTAAGACTTTCTATCCTAACTAGCGTACGTTATAATGAAACTGGCGTACATCACTACGCCACTGTCACACAGACAAATTATAAAACCTAATCAGCATACGCCTACCATGAAATTTTGTACACTACCTTTGGTTGGCATACGCGACTTCAGACTAAGACACCCTAAATGATAGAAATTTAAATAAGTATCAAAGAAACAAAAACCATATGGCAATATAGCAAAGGATGAAAATATTAGAAAATAAATAACTAAAAATTATTAATAAATGTAAAAAGAAACTTAAAAGAAACTAAATGCGATAATTAAAAGAAAATAATAAAACGGAACAAAATAAACGTAAAAAAATATAAGAACCCAAAAAGGAAGTATGTTCATTGAGAAGATCCATACCTCACTCCTTTAAGCTTTTAAACAAGCTATTAATTTGACCAATCCCTCAGTCGAATCTCTATCGCATCTTTATGTGTTTTGAACAACATGTGATTTAGGGTTTACTAGGCCTAAAGAGATGTGAGGGTGAGAGTGATAATGGTAGTTTCGTGAGAAAGATTCTCGTTTTCCAGTTAAGAAATAGCCTTTGAGTTGACAGAATTGGATGTGTGCATCATTGCATGTAAACACTGGTGTTAGATGTATTGGATCAAAGCTTACTATCATTTATGTTCTATGCTATCTAGGACTTATTAATCTTCAAAAACTTGTTATATATTGTTCTCAGATTTTTTCCGTTTGATTCTTTTTTCTTCTTTTAGGATTGGTTGGACATTGATTTTGGGATTGCAGAGGGTGTTGATTTCATTGCAGTATCCTTTGTAAAGTCTGCTGAAGTGATCAACCATCTAAAGAGCTACATCGATGCACGATCTCCGAACAGGTAAGCATGTTAATCTTACTAATTCTTTCATTATACATCTTAGTCATCATCGGCTTTTTTTCACTGAGGATAATTTTGGGCTGATAATTCACCCGTTTGTGCTGATTCTTTTTTAATATTTTTTTAGTGATGGAAACAGGCCTCATGTTCTTTTTTAGACAAGGTGTCAGCCACAACCATTTTGTAGAATTTACACATTAGAACACTGCTGTTTATGTGCACATTTGTGAAATTAATATAATGAAGATGCAAAATTTCCATTAATGACATGATGATAGATGTGCCCTTGCGCTCATTTATAAGAAAATGCAGGTAGATTCTGATAAGTGTCTAAACAGTTATTCGTGAAAAATACACAGTTTGCCCCAAGTGTCATGTTTCTGTCTGATATGTCAATGATTGATAGGATGAAGAGTCTTGCACATTGTAGCTTTACAATCATCCACTCAACTTACTAAGCTTGGCTACAAAGTTCCTTCAGTTCTAAATACATGATATCAATTCTGAATAGATGAATATGATATGTACTTCATGGCCATTCAAATTGTATTCTGGTCTCATACTGCAGCAATATAGATGTTATTGCAAAGATAGAGAGCATCGATTCTTTGAAGAACTTGGAAGAGATTATCCAGGCATCTGATGGAGCCATGATAGCACGAGGTGATCTGGGTGCACAAATACCATTGGAAGAGGTACCATCAGTTCAAGAGAAGATAGTTCAGCTAATGCAGGCAGCTAAATAAGCCTGTTATTGTTGCCTCACAACTACTTGAATCCATGATTGAAAATCCTATACCCACAAGAGCTGAAGTTGCTGATGTTTCTGAAGCAGTTAGACAGCAAGCTGATGCTTTAATGCTTTCTGGTGAGTCAGCCATGGGTCAGTACCCTCAAAAGGCATTTTTTACGCTGCAAGACGTCAGTATGAGAACTGACAGGTGGCTGACGGAGGAGAAGCATCGTAACAGAATGGAACTTCCGGTTGTTGCAGCTTCAGTATCTGGAGATATATCTGAGGAGATATGCAATGCGGCTGCCAAGATGGGTAAGCATTCTTAGTACTTGAAAGTTGAAACTCCGCTACTGAACACTTCAAATTTTAAATTTGCTCCATGAATTGGCTAACAGTGACTGAAACAAAAACCAAGCTTAATCTGAAATCTGAATGCATCAATTTGTGGAAGTCGGAGTGGTAACTCTTTCTGATTTGTGTGATAAGAGTGTTGTTCCGTCATTGCTTTTCCTAACATAGAATATTTTGTTCGTATTTGCTTTATTTGTAACATGATTTTGTTGGAGTTGGCTCATATTTGATTCTAAGCCAACTGGTGGAAGGGCCTTGCGATTAGAGTTGGTTTGCAGGTCGAATAATAGTTTGGGGGTGCTCGGGTGTAGAACCAAGGGGTATTTTGGGGATTTACATCAGGTAGGGTTAGGTTATTTAAACAAATATTGTAACCCTAATTTCTCATTTAGCGGATTATTAACTGCTTGCTCCCGTGGACGTAGGCACACTACTAAGATCTTATTTTGATCCTCTCTTTTCTCTTCAATAATCTTGCATAATTGATCATTCACAACAGATTTCATATCACATATATAACCTAAGATTAAGTTGTTTTCAAAGTGGACAAAGGGCATGACAATCCTGATAAAGTTATTTTGGATTTTTTTTGTAGATTAATGACAAATCATATGTAATACTAAAATAGTAACAGCTAAATTACCAAGCTTTTAGGAAATAGTGAATTTAATCATTTAATTATAATTATAACACTTCCCTTCATGTGTAGGTTTAGATTTCCCCTTAATAAATGGGTCCAACACATGAAATTTTTAACTTTTTAAATAAGAGGTAGAGTGAAAACATGATTTGAATTCTAGATCCGCTGCTCTGATACCATGATAAATTATCAATTGTCCCAAAAGTTTAAGTTTTTAGGAAATGATGAATTTAATCATTTAACCATTATTCTAACAGTAGCGTTTAAGATGTAATTTCATGCTCACTTGGGTTGCAATTTAAGGTTTCTTAGAGTTACATTGGATGACCAGAAGTTATAATAAACCTTATCTTGCAATGGGCAAAACCACTTGCAGCTAGTGAATATTGCCAATCTTATATTATTCCCTTTCGTGCAATGATCTTGTCTGAATGGATCTTGATGATGGTTAGTAAATGTGATGCAATGTTCATAACTTCTTAATTTTTTTAAATCATGATAATTTACACATGTTGCTGATTTCCTGGTAATCAACATCGCTATCATTCTATTGCTAGTCAATGGATGTCTTCCTGCTTCTTTTCCTGGTGATTGCTCATTATAGAGACTTGGTTTTTTAATATGTTTGTGATGATACCCCCCAGAATTTTTTAGTAGTAACAAGGTCGGTTGATTAACTTTTCAACCAACAATATGGAAGCAGATGCAATTTTTGTTTATACAAAAACAGGGCATATGGCATCTCTCCTGTCCAGGAGTCGACCTGACTGCCCGGTCAATCTTTGCTTTTACACGTAGTGCATCTGTCAAGAGGCACCTAAACCTACGGTGGGGCTTGATACCTATCTGCCTAGCTTTAACTGATGATATGGCATACAATCTGGAGCGAGGTATCTCCTTGCTGAAATCAAGACGGATGATCAAGACTGGTGACCGTATCATTGTTGTCTCTGACAAGTCGCAATCCATTCAAGTGATTAATGTTCCTACACATGCCCGAGAGAATAGTGAAGAACTCAAAAAGCTATGGACACCATCGTTAGGGAAAAAGAAAAAGAAAAGTCCCTAAAAAGCACGTACCATTAGAGTGGTGATCCCATAGGACTGGTAACACAATGAGTGTTAGTTTATTATTGATGCTTGTGTTTTGTATGGGCTTGATGAGATATGAAGACGTTTATGTTTGGTTTTAATTTTGCAGGAAGTCTTTAAAGTTTAAATGGAAAAGGAAAATCTTTGTCTGTTTTTATTTTATCTTTTTTCTTCCTTAAATCCCTATTTTGGAATTGTGATCTTGTACTTACAGTATACATGGCAAAGCATAAACTAGATTGTGCTGCAACTTGATCTAATGTGGAAGCTGAAGGAATTGGGAATCATATGAAAAGAAAGCAAGATAAGACTTCTGTTACTGAAGGCAGTTTGCTTTTCGAGTTAGGTTAATTAGGAGACTACACATTACCCTTACATTTTACTTGGTGATTAAAGCCATGGAAAATAGATCAAATGTTTTAATTAGAAGTAGTGCTATTTAGTGCTTACTTTGTAAAATCCATAGTAGTTGATGGACCTCTTTGAAAATACTTTGTTTGAGATGACTTGTGAAATTATCGGATATCTAAACATTTTCTTAAACTTATTTTATTTACTTGTCTAGCAGTGTCATTTTCAACTGCTGAATGAACATTGAACAATGAACACTCTTCTCAGTTTTCACACACGCCAAAAAATAAAAACACAATTTCATTTTAAACCCCACATTCATTATGAAGTTCAATTACCAGAACTTATAGAGATAGGCTAGGGAGGGAACATGACTAGCCATTGCAAACTCGTTCTCAACTTTCAAGTACCATATCTTGAACCTCTGTACCTAGATACTCTAAAAATTTCCGGGAACAATTGCAATTGGATTCCAGCTAAGCTCCTCTTACAGCCTAGAAATTCTTGTGCATACTTTCAGCATTATTACATTTAACATTCTGAGTCTAGCTAGCAGCCATTTTGAGGTGAAACTCAATAACTATGTCATGGAATGTTTACAATTTTATAATTTTGTGCATGGCACTTCTAGCCCATTCCAGCTATACTCGTTTAATTTCCTGTGGTATTTCAAGTAGATGCCATGACATTATTATTATTTATTGAAGACAAAAGCTCTAAAACAACCCTTTGGAAATTGGAATTAAGTGACTAATCACAGCATACATCAAATGAAAGAGCGAGGTGCTCCAGTACAGATATCCTTAAGAGACAACTGAACTTGAGCCTTGGTAAGCCAAATTTTACTATGTTGAATATTGTTCCTATGAAGAATATAAGGATTAGATAATTTTACTTTCATGAAAATAAAGAAAACAACAAACATAGCGTTTACATTATCAAAATGTGATGGATATAGTTTATATGACATGGCTTTATAAGTGATTTAACAAGTCACTTAAATAAACTATGTGATTAAAATTTAAATGTTAATAGTCACATAATAATTAAGGAGTATGAGTAAGACTGTTAGAGGTCAACTTGAGGTGACATAAATTCTTCTACCAAATAGAGTAGACGACTTTACTTCATACATTTCTCAAAAAAAAAAAAAAAAATGTTTACAAATGGGGCTTTTAAAATTCTTATATGCCTCCAAACAGTAACTTTGATCCTAGTCTATGAGTTTTTCACCTAAACGTAAAAGTTCTATATTAAGGTTTTTATTTTTTTTCTTATATTAGATTTTTAAAGCTTTTTAGGGGCAACAATTTTCTTTTTTCAGTTAAAATACACCTTGAATGTATATTTACTATTTCGTCTATTTCATAGTTCATATTAAATATTAATGATTTAACAGTGTACAATTATCACGTCATTTAAAATTTTGTACATTGTTAAATTCAAAAAATAAAATATGAACCATAAAATTAGCAAATTGATACCTTTTAAAATGGAAAAGATCGTTTGCCACATTCTTGAATTAGTCTGATTTTTAAACCATGTGATTTTTTAATGTTAAATTATTTGGATTAAATAACAAATTAACGATACTTTCTTTTTATTTTACACTTTTATTTAAGAGCTTTTCAATTTTTTGATTTTAAACTTATAATAAGTAGCCATAAGATAATTTTTCTTTTCTTTTTTTATGAAAGTCAAAGATGAATTTAAGTGTTCTATTTAAAGTCATTTTTCTATTAAATGAATATTAAATTCTATATTTAAATAAATATTTTGAACAATAATAATGTGTTTTGAGTACATCCTTCTTGATATTGATTGTTCATACCACTTCTATGTCCACGACCATTATTTTTTCTTTAATTATCAAATGAGGTTTCATTCACTTCAGGAAATGGTATATAACTGGTCGGACAGAACTTGTGAATTTTTAACAAAATCTTATTATTTTGTTTAATCACTAGAAGACATTATATTAGTTCAAAGTACTTTTTGAACTTACACTCTCAATATTGCTGCTTCAGGAGCACATTTGAGGTATGATATATAGTATATGATTTTTCCTTTTCCAATATGTCTTCTTTAGTGATTTTTTTTTTTCCATAAATTGAATTGTGAGCTATTAGAAAACGCAAAATTTTACTCACTTACACCTTTTAAAATTTTGCAACTTCCAGTGTATTAAGTGTAAAGTTGTATTCACTTGCACTTTTAAAATTTTGCAACTTTCAAGTGCATCCATTTATAATGAGTTCTTGTAAGGTGTATCTTCTGGTGCATCCATATTTATAATGAGTTCTTATAAGGTGCATCTTTAGGTGTTCGTATCTCTCTCTTAAATCATTTCATAAAATTAGGAGGTCTTTTATTATAAAGTACTCCGTCCTTTTAATCCATCATAGAGATAATGATGAATAAAAATCATTACTTTGCACGATCCTGCTGGGATGCGTGGTTGTCATATTAATTGGCTTAAAGTAATAAAATAAACGTAATGAAATTGCTTAATTTATAATTGACCATATTTGATAATATCATTAAATATAATATCTTTAACGTAAAATCCATAGGATTTAAATCCATAAGCAAACATTAAAATTTGTTGGCAATAGATCAATATGATAATATATAAGTAAGATAATAAAATTATCAATTCTTAAGAATAAAATTTACAATGGGTTGAAGAAATAAAAGAGAGAATAAAACTACATATATCGTTGGCAATAAATAAAAGAGAAATAGTAAGAGAAATTAAATGAAGAAGACAGAATATGGACTTCTTTCTATTAGGTAGTCATCCACACTATAGATGAATATTTAGAATTCCTTATGAAATTTTACAAGTGAATGATTACTTATATATAGAAATTCAAGTTGATACTATTCACGAGTCACGACCACCTAACAAATTGTTGCTACATTATTCAATGTACTATTCACTTGCAGCTCAATCATACATGACACATATTATTTTCAGAATTTAAAAAGAATGTCGAAATTTACTATGATAATTGATCGATTTAAAATGTGTTGAGACATAATTAGTTTGTGTATTTTTTTTTTTTTTATTATTATTATTAATAATTTTTTAATATATTATGACTAGATTTAAATTTTATTTTTGATAATATATCTAATATTGAATTGGTTCATTGGCTTGGCTTCCCCAATGTACCATAATTTAGCTGGGCCAGTGGCCCATTGACTCAAATCCGGGCCGGGGTTTCCAAAAAATGACCAAAAAAGTTTCCCCACCTTCTATAAAATAAAACCCCATTGTTCTCCACTTCCTCTACCCCCTTGCAGCCGCCAAGCCTGGTATTAGGGTTTTTTCATCACTCTCCTCACAAAATGGTAAATCCTAAACCCTAACTCTCTCTTTTGAAATATCTACGTTTATGGATCTACGTGTGTTCTGCTGGATTTTTATACTCGTCTTACTTGTTTTTTTGTTGTGTGTGTTCTATACTTAGATACGAATACTGATGTTTTTCTTTTTCTTTTCATTTTTTTTTTATTATTATTAACAATGTCTGAGAAAATAATGAGTTTATATAATTATATGCGATTGTAGAACTTGAACTTGAGGTTTTGCATGTGTTTGTGAACATTAGATTCGAAAAATTAACTGAAAATGGTAGTTCACTATGTGTTTATAGTTATATATATATATATGTGTGTGTGTGTGTGGGATTGATAAGTTATGTGATTGTTGGTAAGTTAAATAGCGAGCTGGTGGATATTGAATGAATTAAAATGGGGAGGTGATGTTTGTTAATTCCATTAATAGTGATTTAGGCAGCATTAGGTGATGTGATTATTGAAATGGCTATATGTTGTTCAGTGGTTGATTTTAATGGTGGTGTAATTATTATACGCAGGGCCCTAAGAAAGGTGGAAAAGTGGCAGCGGCACCTGCTAAGAAGAAGCCTGTATGTATTTTTCTTTTTGGTGTTCCTTCTTTGAGTAAGAAGCATTTATTTGTCATATTTTGTGGATTGGTGTCTGTTCTGATCACCTTTTGCATATTGGTTTTGATTTCTAGGAGAAGGTTTTGAACCCGTTATTTGAGAAGCGTCCAAAGCAGTTTGGCATTGGTGGTGCTTTGCCTCCAAAGAGAGATCTGCACCGATTTGTAAAATGGCCAAAGGTTGTCCGTATCCAGAGGAAGAAGAGGATCCTTAAGCAGCGTTTGAAGGTCCCACCAGCATTGAACCAGTTCACTAAGACCCTGGACAAAAATCTTGGTAAGGACTGGATTATTTCATTTATGCAGTATCTTAGTTTACTTTTTTTTTGTGTGTGTGTGTGTGTTGGATTTTTTTAGACTATAAGGTAATATCAGTTCATTTAGTTTTAACATCATTCAGTAGCCTTTGTTCCACAGCTCCTCCCCTTTATCTTAGAAAAAGGAAATTCATGTAAAAAAGATTAGTTCAATTTTTGTACCTCTATACACCCTATCCCATATGGTACAAGTTCAAGCACACTAGTTATTTTGATAGTGGAAGGTATCAATTTCTAGGAAGTTTTTTATTGATCAATATTTGTTGTTCTGAGTGATTTTTCTCATGGTCTATAATAAATTTGCCTTGTGACCTGTGAGAAATGAGACAAATTTGGGGGTCAGGGAAGGAAACAGAGTAATTCTGGCTTTTGAGTGTGGGGGTAGATGATAGGGTTTTGGTGCTATGGGAGTTATGGCATATACGATGTTGATTAAGTGATTTGGGATTATATGTCTGGCTGATTTTTTTTTTCTTTGTAAGTTATTTTATTCTGCTGTAGTCTTTTTTCATGTATCACTTGTTGATCTGCATCTATGCATGTATCCCTTTTTTTATTGATTAACAATATTTTAATAATTTTGCAGCAACAAATTTGTTCAAGTTGCTTCTTAAGTACAGACCGGAGGACAAACTAGAAAAGAAGATGCGCCTTGTGAAGAGGGCTGAAGCTGAGGCTGAAGGAAAAACTGTTGAAGCTAAGAAGCCCATTGTTGTGAAATATGGACTCAACCATGTTACCTACCTGATCGAGCAGGTTGCGTAACTAGCTAGTTGTTATGTATCTATTTTTCCCGCAATGAACTATGCTGTCTGCTTTCATTAAGTTTTGCTACAATTTATGACAATGGTTTACATTCTCCTTTGCAGAACAAGGCCCAGTTGGTAGTTATTGCTCATGATGTGGACCCAATAGAGTTAGTTGTATGGCTTCCTGCCTTGTGCAGGAAGATGGAGATCCCTTACTGCATTGTGAAGGGGAAGTCACGTCTTGGAGCGGTAATTTATGTTTCATATTTTTGGACATTAAATTTTTTATCAAACAAGGGAATCCATGTCAAGTGAATGATTTGTTTATGATGACTTGCTGACAGATTGTCCACAAGAAAACAGCTTCTGTCTTGTGTTTGACCACTGTCAAGAATGAGGACAAGTTGGAGTTCAGCAAAATCCTGGAGGCAATCAAGGTAGATTGAAACTATGATTTTTGTTTTTTAATCATCTCTGATTACACTGTATATGAATTAGTTTTACTAATATATGATTTACAATTTATTCTAATTGCTGTTTCAGGCTAACTTTAATGACAAGTATGACGAGTACAGAAAGAAGTGGGGAGGTGGGATCATGGGATCCAAATCACAGGCCAAAACCAAGGCGAAGGAAAGACTCCTAGCAAAGGAAGCTGCTCAGAGGATGTCTTAAGAGTATTGTCCATCCTTTGGGACTTGCTCTTCCATTGTGTTCTTTTTTCTTTTTCTTTTTCTTTTTGGTCTTATTAGTTGAATTTTTATTTAATTTTAGTTTCATGATCAACTTTGAATTGAGTCACTCTCTCTGGTCTTGGGAGTGTGATGTGGTTTTTGATAGAACTTCCAATACTCCAATTAGCTCTTTTTTTATTATTATATATAAAGAATTGCTTTTTTGTTTTGTTTTGTTTTGAATGATAAATATCCTTTATCTCATTGAATTTGTGAGCTACATAATGATCAGTGGTATGGTTATTTTATCTACTGAGATATCATTGTTGGCCATGGGCCAATATGTATCTAGGTTGGTTGCCCTCCAGCAAACAAGGGTTTTAAACGCATTGATTTTTTTAGCGTTTGTGCACTAACCTTTTGCCATTTCCCCTTACATCCAATTATGTATCTTTGTGAAGCTTGTATCTATGTTAAGCTTGGAAAACTTATTTCCCCGAGAAATTAGTACTCGATGAGATCGACCTTCATTCTCATGGGCTGTACTAAATTATTCGAAGACTGAATGGGCTCTACTGAATGGTTTTGCCCGTGACCTCCCCATCTTCTTAATACAATACAGTTTATTCAGCAAAAAGAAAAGAAAAAAAGAATGGGCTCTACTAGAAAGTCCTACCAATTTGGATCACACTTGACATGGTGAAAATTGCATGATAAAACAAGTTTGGTTTCTCAAATTGCAAGCACAATTTACACACTAATCAATGTCAATCAATATATATATAAAAGCAAATACCTTTATCTCTGCCAAGTGTTTTTCTTTTCACAGTATCAAATTCTGTCAAGTGGCATGTTTATTTATTGTTTAATTTTGTCAAGTGATACGTTGTTTAAATAAGTCATATCTATCTATCATTTAAATTTCCAAAGTGATACATTGTTTAAATAAATTGACTTAATGCATTTTATTTATCAAACAGTATTAATCAATTCCAATCAAACACTTTTAAATAAAAACATTTAAAATAAGTCTCCTACTACTAACAAACATCTTAATAAAATATACTTTCTTAAGTGGTATAATTAATAACGTTCAAATTATAATACTAACAATAACAACGGATAATAACAAAATTTTATTAAAAAAATCCAAAATATTTCTCCTAATACTAAAATACATCTTAACAAAATATACTTCTTCAAGATAAAAGAAAAACAGTTAATTTAAAATATACCTCCCAAGCAGCATGACTAATAGCGTTAAAATTAAACGATCTCTTCATTCTCCTAGTACTAAAAATTACACGTCTCTTCATTTTATCTTCTTCAAAGTTCGGCCCCATTCACAATCAAAAGAATCTCTCTCAATGATCATTAATTTCAAAGAGTGCCAAGAACACTCTGTTGCTTCTCTCACTAAAATTGGTGTTGTATTTTCATCCCTTATTGTTGTGGTTTTCAACAACATTAAAGAATCTATAATTTCGGTGTGAGTACCTCAATTAATTCTTTGTTCTATGGTTCTTTTTTTAGTCTTTCCATATCTTTTTCCATTGTCTATAGTGATACAAGTTCTGATTTTTTTTGTTTTTCTATCATAATTTTTTCCCTTCTTGCTTTTGTATGTTTGTCTGTTTTCTTATAGACAACAATATATTTTACAAAAATATATATTAATGATATTATACTTGATAAAATATATATCAACAATCATCTTTTACTTTTGGAGTAATCTTAGAATTTTTATCATATCATGTTTATCTTATTAGAGTTATAGTGGAAAATTTGAACACTCAGTGAAAATAGTGATATCTATTACCATTTTATGCTGAATTTTAAATACTTTACATACAAATTATCCCGCGCTTTGCGCGGGTTATACGCAAGTTGTGTTGAAATACTTACCTGTATAATATAACCAATGACGTTAGAGTTAAGTCACTCTACCATGGCCACAACATGCACACAATTTTCAAAAGAGCAACAGAACATGAAAGAGTGTTTGTCTAAGTGTACAGAAAAAATGGATCCCAGAGAAATTATTTAGCTAGCTCCCTACTTGCTACATAAGATGAAATATGGTAACTATTCAATCGAACAAATCACCAAATTAGTATCTTCAATGCAAAGGATAAGCTATACAAGTATACCACTTGGCATGAAGTACATTTTTTTTATTTCAATGGAGATCTAGGATTGAAGCCATTTTTGTTTTGGGCAGATTTCATGATAACATCTTGGGCAGATTCTCTATGAATAAAATATTTGGTCAAAAGAATATAACAAAATCATTTTTGTTTTTCCATAGACAATTGCAAAATAAACCGATAAAATAATCAAAGATGATATTATATACACCAAGCAAAAATCAATAAACCTACCTTACATCCCCATCTTCTCAAAGAATGCTATCTTTAAACATTCAACCTAAAATTAATTTTGTTGGTCCAGGATAATTGAGTTCTGAGTTTGTCACTAGTAGATAAAAATAAAAGTACCATAAGAATTTAATTATAGCATTTTTTAAATTTAATAAAAATCTAAAACTATTAGGCAACCAAAATTTATTCCTGATTTCTTGTACCTAGAATCATGGGGATTAGATCTTGATTTATTTCTTGATTCCTTGCACCTAAAATCATGGGATTAGCTCCCTTGAATCACTGGATTAGCTTTATTGTAATTTATATATACGTGCCTTCATATATGGAATAACACATAAGAAAACGAAATCGATTTCATCTCTCTGTTTTCGAGGAGAAATTATTCAATCCACCGGGTGACGTGGTTCACCCGTCCACCATTCCAATAATTAAATGACACGTCTGATAATTAAAACAGTCAGCTTGATAATTAATACAGTCAACTTTTAACCATTAACCTCATACTTTTAAAATGACCAAATAGCCCCAAGCTGACTGTATTAATTATCAGACGTGTCATTTAATTATTGGAATGGTGGACGGATGACGTGGTTCACCCGGTGGACTGAATAATTTCCCGTTTTCGAGGCTAATTAAAGAGAAGTCACTTTCCTTCTTAAGGAATGCACCACATGTTAGAACTGAAAAATTATTCAATAGTCTCAGACTACAAATAAATGCGTAATTTACCCTCTCACAGAACGGTGGGTCCTACCATGAATTTAATTAGTAAGACCCATCATTCAAGTGAGAGAAGGACTACGCATTTATTTATAGTCCTAGACTATTGAATAGTCACTCGTTAAAACCTTAGGTCTCAAAGCTGAGTAATGAATATAGTAAAAAGATTTGGGGATTTCTGGGTTTAGGCAGGGTTATACTAGGTCGGGTAAGAGTAATGAAGTAATCTGGGTTAGCCCATGGGTATTTTGATTATTTGTAATTTTTAATTAAAAAATATTGTGCCATATCATCCTCTATTAGCCATGTAGATAATTAAACTAATGGACTTGGATGGAAGGTCCAATAACGCTCGTTTTTTAAACTTTAAGGACCAATAGTGCTTATTTCAAGTTTTAGAGACCAAATGTGTTTAATGAGTAAACTTTAAGAATCAATAGTGAATCCACAAATATTTAATTATTTCGACTAATTTATGAACATAATTATTTTTTGTATTCTTGATAACTTGTGTTATTGAATGTGCTTTTTCTGGCTGATGATTATTGTTTCAATTGTTGTCAAAGCACTAAGCATGAGGAAGAATGTCATACTCCAAATAAATTGTTTCTTATATAAATTTTATAAAAATAACTATATAAATTCCTTTTATATAAATAATGATTGCATCATTAATAGATAATTAATAAATTAAAATACATGCATTTACCCCATTAAACACATGAAAATTAATTAATAATTGGAAATAAGTATGAAGTTTTGGTGACGTAGAAGACTAAATAAAAAAGAATATATTCTCAAGAAATATGCTACTTGTCAGAACATCAGGCAATCACATTCACATATGAAGTTCACAACTGAGGTTCCCACTTTTATTATATATATAGTGCCTACGCCTTGCGTGGGATTTTGTTTGATTTGATAAATTGTTTTCTTAATATCAATACAATCAACACAACCTAAGACATAGTTCAATATTAAACAACATTACCACACCCTAAGACACACACACTCTTAAAAAACAAAAATACAAATAAATTCAACTTTTCTCATATATAAACTTTAAATATGGTTGAAATGCAATAAAAAAAATTATTTATGTCAATATTTTTTCATATAAAATTTTTCATTACCTTATACGTCTCAAGATCAAGGTTAAATTACAAATTACGTCCTTTAACTTTAGTCAAATTTTAATCCAGTTCTCTAATTTTTTTTATTGTTTCAATTTAGTACTTTAACTCTGGTTTTGTTTCAAGTAAGTCATTTTGTTAAGTTTCGTCCGAAGTATGTCATTAGAACCCTCCAAAACAAAATTGTTATGGTGTTTTTGAAAAGAAAAATCATTTTAATATATATATATATATATTTTTTAATTGAAAAGAAATCTCTTTCAACAATTGTCTTCCTCTTTCTCTGCAAGATTAGTTAAGACGTGTAAGCTCGAATGATAAGGAACTAGCTACACAAGAACGAGAACAAACATGAATCATGTTTATATAGAAGTTACACCAGCTAAAAGTGTTTTCAGAAGTACCCAGAATCTAATGTGAAGCATTAATAAAGCAATTACATAACTTTCCCATATTAAAAAACCCAACTAGATGAAAAAAAAATAAATGTTTACTTTAGCAAAACCCATAATACCCATTATAGTATTAGCAAACCCAAAAAGGTGAAAGGGAGAATTTATATGATGCAACTTTGGCCAAAAAACTAATATGCAAGGTTTGTTCATAACATCAAAGTTCATATTACAACAAAATATTTAAGGAACGAAATACTTACAGACCCCAAATTCAATTTGCCACCCTCTTTCAAAATCAGCCCACTCCAAAATAATCCAAAACCCATTCGGGCAAATCCCCACTGTTGTAGATCAGATGAGACTTGCAACTTCAGACGGCAACAACTAATTCGTCAACCCTATCGCCGCCCGTAACACTTCATCGACCCTATCGCCACCCGCTACAGCTACTTCGACCTCATCAAACATGGAACTGAAACAGCTACTTCGAGTTGGTATATTCGACCTTAACACTTGCGAAGGCTGTGGATCGAGCCAGCAACTCTTCTGTGAATCAGAGAGAGAGAGAGAGTTTCATGAATTTTTTTTTTAAATTTTATTATATATATTTAAAAATAATTATTTCTTAGATTTTTATGTATTTTAGATCTAAAAAATAACAAAATAGTGTCGTTTTGGATGGGTCTAACAACGCAATTTGGACGAAACTTAATCCAAGAACTTAATTGAAACAAAATTAGAGTACTGAGTTAAAACATTCAAAACTTAGATAAATTTGACCAGTTAGAAGGTGTAATTTGTAATATAAATTAACAAAGACAAATAAATTCAAATTTTCTTTTTCACAAATAAACTTTAAATATGATCAACATGCTACAATTGTTTATGTTAATATCTTTTCATATCAACTTTTTTATTAACTTATATATCTCAAGATCTACTCTAAAAGTATTTTATGTAGGTCATGACAAATTATTAAAATTTGTGTAGGATCAGCCTATCTTCTGTTAACCTTTTGAAATCTATCCACTAAATACAAGACGTTACATCTGCATGTTCTACTGCCTTTGATTTGCATATAGGATAGGCTTATGCTTTATTTAGATAGATATAAATAATTAAATATAAATATATGGAGGGTAAAACTTAGGTACAGTTCCTTAGGTTAAGTACATTAGGTTCCCCAATTGAAGTCAAATACATGGTTTCATTAACCAATAAAACACAAATAATGTTATCTTTTCCAAGAATATTTAAATTTAATGTATTTGAATTCAACTAGAAACTTAATATACTTAGCAAAAAAAACTAGAAACTTAATATACTTGACCTAAAGAACTATATTTAAATTTTACCCATAAATTGATGGGTTAGCAATGTGGAGATGGCAGCCCTGTTACTATGTGCATTTGCCTGTATGCATTTGCCAATGATAGGCATGTTTTTTTTTTTCTTTTTTGCTAATCAATATGCATGTGTTTTTATGTGTGTTTTTTTTTTTTTTTTTTGGTAAAACTTAGTACAGTTCTTAGGTAAGTACATTAGGTTCCTAGTTGAATTCAAATATATTGAATTTAAATATTCTTGAAAGGATAACATTGTTTGTGTTCATTGGTTAATGCAATCATGTATTTGAATTCAATTAAAAAACTTAATATTCTTAATTTAAGGAATTGTAATTAAATTTAAACTTTTTTATTTTTGGAATACATATTCGATTTTTTCTCCGTTTGGTTGGAAATTTGATTTTGAGTCTTTGACCAAAGATTTTTACCAGGATGAGGTTGGAGGGTTAGGTGGAATATCTGACATCACGCTGACAACGATAATTAGAAAATTAGTATGTTAAGCCATTGCCCACTCGTTTAATTCTATTTACAATGCTGCCATTGGGCCATAACTTTTTTTTTCCTTTATTGGTAACAAATATTTAAAATCTAGAAAATTTAAGTCCATAATATCGTCTATATTTGTCCTCAAGGGGAGAAACTCAGATTAGAGTTAAATCATGTCACGTCACCTCACAACATGGCATTTAGAATTTTAGAGTACGCACCGAAATTGTGTATAATACTTTTGGGAATAGATAAAATGAAAAATTGTTTCGTCTAAACAAATATGTTAAAAAGTTTGTTTTTTTTAATTAAATAGTTGAAATGAAAATAATTTTTCAATTTTGTTCATTCAAAAAAGTATTTGCTACAAAGAGTGGGTTTTGGGTTAGCTGTTTGAAAAAGTACGTTTTTTTAAAAGTGCGGTTTTAAAATCTCAATTTTGAAAACACGATTTTGAAAATCACAATTAAGCGTTTGGCAAAACTAATGAAAAAGTGTTGTTTCTGTCAATTGAGCATTTGGTTAATTTTAATCTAAAACTGTTGTTTTGGGTGCAAATGACCAAAAAGGACTTGACTATACTGTTAAGTTATAGTACAATTTTTCAAATGCTTACAAATTGTAACAATAATAACAATAATAACAATATTTTGTTGCTAAATATAAAAATGATAATAATAATAACATACTAAAAAAAAAAAAAAAAATCCATGAAAAAAAATGATAATAATAATATACTAAACACTAATCACTATGATTATTACTGCAATGGTGCTAAGTGCTAACTATCATTGCAAAGTTGAGTTCACTGGTTGAAAGTTCAAAACCATTACTCATATATTTAATCCCTCCCAAAAAGTTCAAACCATTATTAAGTATTGCATTTTATCAGTTATCACTGTCTTAGAGTTCTTCTCAACAATCTAATTATTGTAAAGAACAAAATGCATTTTCATTTGGACAATTATGGAAAATGATTTACATTTTTTTAACTTTTTGAAGGTTTAACTTTTAGTATTTTTAGTTTTTTTAAATAAATGACTGAGATGGAAAGTTAATTTTGAAAAGAATTACATTCTTGCAATACAATAAGTATCGTAGAGAATCTCAATCCATTTCGAAATAATCATTTATCCACTTTCACGCATTTCAAAATCTTGTGACTTTAGGGCCTTAGGGGCCTCTCCAAGGAATCAATCCCATTTGGACCGTTATCTACTTTTAACGTTTTTCAAAATCTTGTTACTTTAGGAATTTGAGATCACATAGGTATTGTAGGTATTGTATGGGGAATAGATGCTAACTGGTTTTTAGTAGCTTATTACAACCCATTACGTGTTAACTCATAAGGCTATCTAGATATATTATTTAAACAAGTCACATGACTCATTAAATAGGTCACGTGACTAAAAGTACAAGTGAATGATCTTATTAGTCGTCAAGTAGTGGGTTATATCAAGTTGGCTACTATGTCCTTATATATATGAGAAGAACATAGTTTGGTTACAATATGGTTTATAACCAGCTTGTTTTTGCTAAACCAACCAACAATACTATTAAGAAGAGCAAGCAATCAAATCTCTAATCCAAGCCTCTTGTACGGAGGGAGGGAGATTTGAGCTATTACAAGAAAAACAAGAGTTTAGAGAGGATGCAAACTTGGCAAGAGAATGAGCTACGCCATTGGCATCCCTCCGAACCCAACAAAAAGAACAAACAGAAAATTCAAAAGTAAGAACTTTAATACTATGGACTAAGCTGTGGATTCTCCAGGGGATGGAAGTGGTCTCAATTGTAATAGCATCAATACAAAGTTTAGCATCCCCTTCCACCACAATCTTAGTGAACTTGTTCTCTACCGCAATTTCCAAAGCCCAAAGCAGTGCAGCAGCCTCAGCAGTAGCCGGATCAGTAGTTTCAACCTTCTTTGCCCACCCATTTATAACATGACCCATGTCGTTTCAAACAACCACAGCTAAAGTAGCCACCCCGTCTTTGAGAGCAACATCAACATTGAGTTTTAGCACATTTGAAGGGGGAACAGACCAGCTAGGTGGGTTCATTGTTCGGGCAACAACACCCAACAAATGATTAAGAATAAGCCAGTGTTCTAACACTCTTGCTTCAAGATTCTTCACAATAGCCAAGTGATTCAATTTGCCATCGTTATGTACCACCTGATTCCTTAACAGCCAAATGCTCTCAAGTGTGAAAGCAAATTGAATGGAGGTTTGAGCTCGGAGACTCTTTGGGGTAATCCTTGGGTCAATACAGATGGGTGGATTAATGACTAGCTCAAGAAACTCAAGGCCCGAGGAAGCTGTGAAGGAGTCTGGGTGTATTCCCCAATTCAACCCAAACCAAATTGGTTGAACCGCCTAACATTTAAGGAAGATGTGCGAATAGCTTTCCTCCTCCAAATTGCAAAGTGGACACATTGTATCACCACTCACAATACGTTGTGCCAGCACATGCTTTGTAGGAATGGAGTTGGATCCCAACCGCCACATAAAAACTTTAAGCCTTTCATGCAATTTTAACTTCCACAACTGGTGCCAAATAGAATTTAGATGAGTTAGCGGGTTACCTGGAGCAAGGCAGGACGAGATGGCAGATTTAACCGAGAAGCAACCACTTGGGCTCAAGGTCCATATAAGTTTATCTTGTGGAGCGTGCATAGGGATAGGAATTTTAAGAATGGCTGCCAGAGAGTGTTGATCAACTAGCCAACTTTTTACAACCCCTTACGTGGCAACTCATAAGATTATCCACATGTATTATTTAAACAAGTAACATAACTAATTAAATAAGTCATATGACTAAAAGTACAAGTGAATGATCTTTTTAGTTATCACATAGGGGGTTGTAGCAAGCTGGTTACAAACTAGTTTGTAGTCAAACTGTGTCCGTATAGGAATTGCATAGTTTTTTTTTTTTTTTTGAACTTTTGAATGTTTAATGTTTAATTTTTAATGAATACTTATTCCATTAAAAAAGAATTGCATCCCATGCAATACATGGGATCTCAATCCATTTTAGGGACCTTCTGAGAAACCAATTTAGAATTCAACTATCAAGTCAGATGGTTCATAACTCAGCTATCAGAATAAAAATATTCTGTCACACACTTTATACTGCGTCAACCAAAACCTACCACATGCCCACTTATATAATTAATTCCTTTTTATTTCACTAACCAAAAATAAATAAAACAACACAAACTGTTGTTAAAAATAAATAAATTAAAAATAAATGGTTCCAGAGATTGTTTAGGATTTGATAATATTTGGCTAAAATTTATTCACCGTAACAACAAACAGTCAACGCTTTCACCATCTTCAGCTGGATTGGAATGGAAGGTCCAACTTAAGGTATGCCAATATAGGCAGCATCTTACCAGTCTCATTTTATTCTTCTTCTTCTTTTTTTTTTTTCTTCATATTTTTGCTTGATAAGGATTTATTATTTCTTTCTTTCTTTCTCCTTTATATGGTTTAATAAATTGTAGGATTTGAATGTGCTCATTTCATGATGACGATGATTTTAAAATTAGGCCAAGACACGTATGATTCGATCGTTTTACTTTTATTTCAATAGCAATTCTTACAATATATCCAAACAACGTAAGACCCCCACAATTAAATATAGACCTAAGACTGTTCAGTGTATGGTTTGTATTTCAAAAAAAAAATGTGTAAGGTTGGTTTGCATGAGGTCAACATAGGTTCCACCTTCCACGTGAGGTCCACAATCCACATACACGAAGACTTTAGGGGTATGTTTGGTGATAGGAGTGTTTGAATCCAAAAAATGGTGGGTTCGGGCTCAAAATAATTTGTTTGGCAATTGTATTCACTTTTTGCATTAAAAAATTTCCACTTTACATTTGATACTCAAATGGCTGAAATTGAGACCAAGTTTTACATGTTTTCGGTGGGTTTCAGTTACTGTTCAAAAGACTAGTGGCAATTTTGCAATTTTTTGCACAAATTGACCGGTGGCAGTTTAGTAATTAAACACACCATTTTTCTTCTTTTTCTGACATTTTCAACGGCCATGAAGAAGCCATTTACTCCATTTCGCTTATTCTTCGAACTCTCACCGAATCTCTTTTATGAAAATCAGATTTGGACTACGGTGCGTGAACAATCAGATCTGGACTAGCAGTGGCGCGTGGCGTTGGGCTAGCGGTGGAGCAAGTGGCGCGCGGCATTGGGCTGGTGCCGTCCGGCTGGGACTAGATCTTTATCTGCCTTGGGTGGCTCAAGGCCAGACGGGCTGTTGGGGTTTGTATCACTGTGTTGGGTCTGGGGAGGAAATGTGTGTGTGGATAGGGTATTCATTATGGAGGGAAATAATGATGTGGTAGTTATAAGTGAAAACAATCCAATGAAAACAAATGCCAAACAAAAAAAAAAGTGATTAAAAACAAAGAAAAAATTGTATTTGGATTCAAGTTTAGAGAACAGTATAAATACAAATTTTGAAAACAAAAACACAATTCAGTCACCAAACATACCCTCAGAATTCAGATCCTTAAATTGTTGGGTGAATAACATGAGAGCATTAACGCTCCATTTTGTTTCAACAGAAAATGTTTTTTAATTATTTTTATTTTTTGAAAATTTGACTCGTTTTAATGTATTTATTTGTGACCTTGAAAATAAGTTAGAAAATATTTATAGTACATATGAAGTTTATTTGCCGTAGTTTATAGAGTATATTGTTGGAGTATTTTTATAAAAATCTTATAATTCATTCTTGATTAAATGCTTACCAGTTACATATTTTTTTTTAAGTTTGAAATCTGATTTAATAATATCATCAATTCAATCCCACACTAATATCAAAATGTCAGTTTTTTTTCATGCTATTCAAGTCTTCAATGTAATAACTTATAGAATTTATTTTGTTTAACGTTGATGAAGAGTAACTGATAGCTATTGGTTTGAAAATTAGTCAACAAAGCTTTGAATACTTATTCGTTACTTTGACTAATGCATAGAGATGTGTGTAGAAACTTTCAAAAATACAAACCTGCTATAATGCTAGCCTATATCAAACAGATTGAATTCTTTAATTCATACCGTTTCTGATGCTAGGCATTAGCTTATGTACAGTTGTTTTGTACAGCTAGTTTGATTTAAAATTTAATATGGAATTAAATGGGAAAGGATCCCATGCCACTATATAAATATATGATATGTCCAATTGAAAAACACACCAAACAATATATTTCAACTCTTGTCTTTCTTCTTACAAACCATTTTTTCTCAAATCAGATTGTTTCTTCATATATTTATATATTTTATTCTGAGTAAAAGAAAGTTCTATTTTAAGAGCTTCTCACCCTACAAGTAGTGTAGACTTGCAAGGGAATACAGCTAGGTGGCTAGGCTTGTTGTATCCTGGAGACAGCATGCAAAATTATTGTCTATTACACTGGAAAATTCCATAGACGGCGCGTATCGTCTCAAGAGAGCAACCTAGTCCGTGCCTCAACTCCGCCACCTCTTATTGGTAATATTATTTGGTGCAAATTATAACAAGTTTCAGGTAATATTTCTCTTTATATTTCCAACATATGACATTTCGGAAAACATTTTCTACTCTAACTACGTTTTTTTCGGCATAACATGTTTTCATGAAAACATTTTTAGTATTTTCAAGTATTTAGCATGGCATAAAATCTTAATCAAATCAAAAATGTTTTTCGTTGACTAGGAAAATGTAGTTATAAAGGGTGTAAAATGTTTTACGTGAAACAAAAACGAAAACATTTTCCCTCTTTAAACAAAAGCCTTAAGATGGATGAGTCAAAATGCCCCCTCCCCCTCCTCCTCCCCAAAACTTCAAAATGGGAAAATATTTTACATTTTGGGGTATTTTGATAGTTTAATTTGTACGAGAAATATCAAACCCACATAAAAAAATGGGATTGAGATCCCAAGTAATTGCTTAGGAAGTGTTGCAGAACAATTGTTCTCAATGGTTGAGATCAAAACTTGTAAATTTATTTTTCATCTCAGTTGTCGGTTCAAATATATTAAAAAATATTTTAAAAGTTAAAAAAAAATTGCTTTTTTGTTGAACGGTCAAAATCAAAACTAACTTTTAAATTAGTGGCTGAGATCAAAAGGATTGTCCCATGCAATACTTTTTGGTATTGCATGGGATCTTGGTCCAAAGAAAATGACTCAATCGGGAACTTGACATTTGGCCCCGTGGATAATTAAAATAACTATTATTTTTAAAATATTGGTAATATTTTTAAGAAAATAATTAGTACTAATATTTAAGTGGATTTTAAATTTAAATGAGTCCCATATTAGGACAAATTATAATTAGCAAAAAAAATAAATAAATAATTTACTTATAAAGTAAAAGATGAAACAAATAAATAAAGTTAAAGCATCTATCTATCTATATCTATACTATAATGTAAAAGCAAAGCTTTTTTGATTTTTTGTTGACTAAATAAAATTCTAACATATCAGCTTTTAAGCCTTCACAATTTTACACTTCATCATTGTTTTTTTATATTTTATTTTGTAGTGTTTATTTACATTTGTTCCATACCCGAGTAACCCGACTATCTGTTTTCCTTCATTCTAAACCCATTGTTTTTTCTCAAACTTGCCTCCTACATTCTCAAACCCTGTTAACCAAAGTATGTCATTGTCATCAATCACCACAGCATCGTCTAAGCTTCTTGCATTCAGCATTGAGGCCATCAGTGAGCTGGGTCAATAAGGGTCTTTATTAGGTATAAGAGAAGAAGGAAAATCCAGTAGAGACTTAGTTGAATTTCGCTGCCATATGAGAGAAAGAATGAACTTTGTGACGCAAAGGAAGCTTAACTTGGTTGATATATTTTGCCAGAAAATTCTTCTTCTTCATTGAAACCGGGGTGTAGGGCTTCAATTTCATTATGGGTTTCTGACCTTGGTTGCCATTAATGGATCTCTTAAAGCAATTGAGGTGGTCAGTCTTGGCAATTGTGGAGTGCAACCGTTGGATTAGCAAAGTGGGTTGGTCTGTTTTTGGATTCAAAATCGTGGGGTTGATCTTTTTTTTTTTCTTTTCTTTTTTATCAGAGATTGTATTTAATTTATGGGTTTTCTTTTTGAAATGGTTTGTTTCAAATATTTTTGTTGCATATGAGCCTTTTATGGCAGAAGGTTCTACGCTATGCCCATGGCAATTTCAAATGGATTTTCTTTTGTTTTTCGATAATAGCAAGTGTATTTTTACAATTTTTAAAGTCTCATTTAGTGTTAGAGTGGTTGCTCTTGTGTATTCTTTATGCTGAACATATTGGTGTAGCAGGGTACTTGAAGAATTTGGTGCTTCTGTGGTGTAGCCGTGTAACATAGATAATTTGGTCATGAAATTGGTCATAGGTCAATCTTAGTCTACAAGTCGGTTGACCAACCCAAAGCCATGGCTGACACTAAATCAAGGCTCAGAATGTTGTTTTTGATTTCAATCTATCAATTCAAATTAAAAGCAATTTAAACAGCACAAAGACTTTGTAGCAATTCACTCAAATTAAGAGATTAACTGAGCACTTTTAAAGTTTGGTCGGGAAACTTTTTTAAATTGGGTTAAAGATTAGGATGGAAAAAAAAAGTGTGGCCTTTGCTATTAGAGTTTAACTTAACAATAATTCTCTACTATCTATTAATCAATTTTTACTTAATTTTATATACTAATACTACATTTGATACTAGAGTTTAACTAAAATTTTACCATCTATTAATCCACCTCTACCTCTATCTACCCAATGGAAAACGTAGAGTTAATTGAGAGAAAAAAAAATGACGTATTAAGAACTATTACCAAGACTATAACTCTATTATAAAAAAACATAGCCTATAAAAAAATATTTTTTTATCAAGCTTATCAAGACATGTTACCAAAACAAGAACTATGATTTATATTGACGAAAATTTGTGTGACATTGTATTATTTGGTGTATTTTCCTTGATAGCCAACATTAGCATTGAAGTAGTGTAAGAAATCTTGTGGAGGTAATTCTTCTTTGAGTGATTTTCAATTTAATTGGATCCATTTTTTTTTTTTATAAATATCATATTCAAGTAGTTTTCCCGTGCATCGCACGGGTTTGCGACTAGTCTATACTATAATGTAAAACCGAAGCTTTTTGACTTTTGGTTGACCTCATCATGTTGCGCCACATAAGCTTTTGAAATCTCACAATTTTACACCTCATTATTTTAATATATATTTTCTAATTGAATTTAAATTTTATTCTATTATTAAACCTTCCATTAGAATTTTGACACATCATATTTTCTTTAATATAAGAATATATTATTCCATATATAAAACACAATCATAATTAATGTCTAATACTAAAATATATTCTATATATAAACACAATATAAATATCTTTTAATAATAATCATAATTATCAATTTTCATCAAGATTTTTAGAGTTTTTTTTTTTTTTTTTTTTTCTTATGTATTTCATTTAATTTTGTTGCTGGCAATGGAGAAAGATAGATGGATTTGTTATAATGAAACCATGTGAGCTTGAAATGAATAATGAAAATTATTTAGGTTTGATCATATAATCATGTATCCATGTATTTATTTGTCCTTCTTCTTATTTTAAGTATCATTTATTTTATTTTTGGATGGAAACATGATCCATATGGTAAATATAAACATGAATCGTGTTTTATAAAAATTTGACTATATTCAACTTATGCCAAAAGAAAAATTACATTATATTAAATTTTAATTATCCTATGGTAAATACTTTCTTAGTTATTTTTTTAAACAAAAAAGTAGGATTTATCCTAAATTCGAATCGTAAAGTCTTTTTATCGATCTTGCCTACAACATTTTGAACTACAAAAAACAAAAAAAAAAAACATATTCAACAAAGGACAGAGTTTGGCTACAAACTGGTTTATTGCTAACTTGCTACAACCCACTACGTGGCAATTAATAAGATCATCCATGTGTATTTTAGTCACATGACCTATTTAATAAATCATTTGTGACTTCTTTAAATAATACATGTGGATGTCTTCTTCTTATTTTAAGTCTTATTTTAAGCTACCATATGGTAAATATAAACATAGTTTTATAAAAATTGGACTATATTCAACTTATGTTGTAAATATACTTTCTTAGTTATTTTTTTTAACTAAAAAGTAGGATCTATACTAAATCTGGTTGATCCGTAAAGTCTCTTTATCAATCTTGCCTACAACATTTTGAACTACAAAAAAGAAAAAAGAAAGAAAATACATATTCAACATAAGAAGTAAAATGAATCAAAATTAATTTAGATTTTATTTTCAATACTTTTCCTGTGCATCACACGAGTTTGCGACTAGTACTATAATGTAAAACCGAAGATATTTTGACTTTTGATTGACCTTATAATATTGCGCCACATAAGCTAAGTCCCACAATTTTACACCTTATTATTTTAATATATATTTTTTAATTGAATTTAAATTTTATTCTATAATTAAACATCTCATTAGAATCTTGACACATTATATTTTCTTTAATAGAAATAATATATTGTTCATATATATAAACACAATCATATTAGAATCTTAACACATTATATTTTCTTTAATAGAAATAATATATTGTTCATATATATAAACACAATCATAATAAATGCCTAATACTATAATATATTTTATATATAAACACAATAATAATAAATGTCTTTTTAATAATTATCAATTTTCATAATTAGACAAAATATAAAAGACAGAAAAAATCATATTTAAACAAATAATTCTTTAGATTTTATTTTAGGCCAAATTACACATTACACCCTTTAAATTTAGTCAAAGTTCAATTGAGTCCTCTAAGTTTTGACCATTTCAATTCAGTCCTTTAAGTTTCAATCCACTTCAATTGATCATTTTCTGTTAAATTAAGTTAACACCGTTAGTTTTCAATTTAAATTGGTTTTCCGGAATTTTCATTAAATATATAAAACTAAAAACTATAACCGCTGGTGAAACTCATACCCAAACATCAAAACTAACGCACATAGAAACATATCCCCAAATCATGTTAAAATCAAAACCAAAACCCACAGAAAACTCGCATAGTTTCAGCATAAACGGACCCAAATCTGGGTTCTTGAGCAAGGACTCCGTACTCCGGAGTCTTCTTTCCTTGCCGGGTTTGTGAATTGGAGGGAGATGGATGTCTGAGGTGAGGTTGGTACTGAAACTAAACCTGACATCGCTACAAATTCAATGAACCTACAATTCCAATTCCAAAGTTAGAAACTTGAAAGATTTTAAAAGGGTTAGGTAAATGTGGTTGAGATGTTAGAAATGGGAAAATAAAAATTAAAACGTTATAGAAAAGAAAGGATTTTTTTTTTGGGGTTTTCCAATACCAGTAACGTCAATCTCCCACTCTTGCCTGGGACCTTGCTGGTTCTTGTTCTTTTCCATAGTCCATGCCCTGCTAAGATGTCTCTGAAGCAGCTTCCCTACTCGTCTAAGCTCTACAGATCTATCTGATATGCTCCACATACCCACCACCCACTTTCACTCTTCTCCTTCATCTCTCTCTCTTTATTTTCACAAATAGAATTTCCAAAAAAGAACTGTTTTGGTTTTGGTTTTGATTTTAACATGATTTGGGGATATGTTTTTATGTGCGTTAGTTTGATGGTTGGGTATATCATATATGAGTACTGGTGGGAATAGTTTTTAGTTTTTAATATTTAATTAAAATTTCAAAAAATCAATTTTAAATTAAAAACAAACGGTGTTAACTTAATTTAACGAAAAATGGTCAATTGAAGCGGATTGAAACATAGAGGACTGAATTGAAATGATCAAAACTTAGAGGATTAAATTAAATTTTGACTAAACTTAAAGGGTATAATGCATAATTTAACATTTATTTTAAGTAATTTTTCTGTGCGATGCACGGTTTTGCGGGTTTGAGTATAGTGTAATAGAATATACAGATTCTCTTTTTCTTGGACGCAAATCGAATGGCAGTAGAGTAATAAAGAAGGAATAGAGGGACAAGGACAAAGTGAAATTAACTAAACTTGGCTAATCAATCAGAAAATGCACACTATAAAAGAAGAGGAGTGTTCAAGTGTTCTTCGTCCTCTCCAATCGCTCAGCTACCCTTCGTTTTGTCTTCTTCAATCTATCTTTCATTTTCTTCTTCGCACTGTCTTAAACAATGGCGTTCGAGAAGATCAAGGTCGCAAACCCCATCGTTGAGATGGACGGTCAGATCTCTCTCTCGCTATCTCTATTCGATTTGCAGATCTGTTTGTTTTGCATATAAACTACCATCACCTTCTCAATAATATCTACGGAATGTTTTTGCAAAAGGAATTCAATTTTACTTAAATATTAATTTAAATCCAACTCCACCTACCTACTTTTTGAATAAGGCCGATCTAATTTTTTTTTGTTTTTTGGTTTTATCTCCATACTAAGATCTGATTGTATATATTTTGTTGTAGCTAAGATCTGGTTCAGCTTGTTGATTCATATATTTCATTATTTGTGTTACTAATCTGAAATGTCTAAAAGCAATTTTAGAATAAATATACTAATAATTAGATGATAACTGACCTGATTAAAGACAATTCGCAAATAATAATAGTAATTAAGAGTTGTCTTTGATAATTAATTTGAAGCATATGGACCATGTTTAAGTGTTATATTTTAATCAATAAGATTATGCGTTGTTGTATATACATGACCTAAAGAATAAGTAAAATTATCATATTCTGGTTTGAGATTGCTGCCTTGTAGTTTTCAAAGTTTGGTGTGATGGTTATATCAAAATACTTTTTTATATTTGCTTGCAATATGACCAATTTTTTTCGTGGTTGCTTCAACATGTGATCATGACATCATCTCGTCAGAGCAAATGCTTCGGATACCTGGTGCCAATAAAAAAATGTGACATCATCTCAAGGAGTTAAAAATGAAAAAAAGCCCTCGAAATTTTAATTTTAATTTTTTGTAGATATGTCATATTCTGGTTTGAGATTTAGAGGATGAAGTGAGTTCGAATGTTGTTTAGACGTGCAAATTCTTCGGATACTATCTTGTTGGTGACCTCATTTCGTCCTCGAAGGGACAAAAACCATTTTCTGCTAGTTTGGAACGAATGTAATGCTTCGTGAGGGTGTAGCCACAAAGCATTAGGACACTATAAACTTGACTAGGATTACCTTATATTTTGCAATTTTCAACGTTTCAAAAAAATTAATTTTATGCAATTGAGTATGTTTCTCTTTTTCCGTTTCTCATACAATGCATCGTTGATTCTATAATGCAGGAGATGAAATGACCCGGATTTTCTGGAAATCAATAAAGGATAAGGTGATTTGATAAAATTTTGGCTCATCCACATGATATGTCATATACCCATTTTTCTGATTAAATTCTGATCCTTATATGTGTCATTTTCTTTGTTGTGTCTGCAGCTTGTTTTCCCCTTTGTGGATTTGGACATTAAGTACTTTGACCTTGGCCTTCCTCATCGTGATGCCACTCATGATAAAGTTACAATTGAAAGTGCAGAAGCTACTCTTAAGTATGTGTCGGTACTTTTTTGTTGTTGAATTTTCTGGACTCCTTTTTTAATAACGGGGATATAAGTTTATGCACAGCTAAATTGAATCAACTTCTGCATGGGAATTATATTTAATAATTTTTTTCCTCTTTTTTCGAAGCTTGTGGTGAATAATATTCAGTCTTTCATAATCAGAAAGAAAAATATTTTTTTTTGTGGTTTTTAAAAGTACCAGTACCTATATTTATCATCTTGGCATGTACTTATACCTATGACTATATTTTTGTTTCGTGGTAATCATAATATATATCCAACTATGGTATGACCTAGTTATGAAATATGACTTGCATGTTTTTATTTATGGCACCATGAACTTGCTTTTTTTATTGGCAGCCTTTGTTCTTGTACATTGATAAACGTTTGTTCCATTATAGGTACAATGTAGCAATCAAGTGTGCAACTATTACTCCAGGTACTAATGGTTGAACTTTGATCATTCATTTTACTCGTTAAAATACTGAACTGTCTGGATCCTTACTATCACAATGATTTTTCCTTCCATACTGGACATGAACAGAAGTTTCATTATTTTGTTGGGATGACAGATGAAGCTCGTGTGAAGGAGTTTAGCTTGAAGCAGATGTGGAAGAGTCCAAATGGGACAATTAGGAATATTCTGAATGGTCAGTGAACATGCACTTGTGGTTGTACATCTTGGTTGCAATTTTTTAATGATGGGCTGTTGTGATTGGCATTTTTTACAGGTACTGTCTTCAGAGAACCAATTATTTGCAAAAATGTTCCTCGGCTTGTCCCAGGTATGCATGATGACATTGCATTTGCATTCTTTGGTGATGTGGTAGAATTCTAATGATTGTGGCTGTTGTCAGGCTGGACCAAGCCTATATGCATCGGAAGGCATGCTTTTGGCGATCAATATAAAGCAACTGATACAGTTATTAAAGGAGCTGGAACACTGAAATTGGTGTTTGGTAAACCTTTTACTTTGCTTAATGGCTTTTTGAGATGCTAAATTATTTAGATTTTATAATTTACTGCACAACTGGATGCACAGATTATTATTTTTTTGGTTCATTTTTTATCTTCTCCAATTTTGGTATTTATATATTAAATGGGGGTTATACATAAAATGCTTGCAGTACCAGAAGGACAAGAGGAGAAGACAGAGTTAGAGGTTTATAACTTTACAGGTGCTGGAGGAGTGGCAATAGCAATGTATAACACTGATGAGGTTTGATTCTGGGAACTCCTTGGTGGTACAGTTGAAGCCAATATCTTGATTGTTGGAAGTTACTGATTCTTTCTCTTAATATTTTCCATGGGCATTCAGTCCATCCGTGCTTTTGCTGACGCTTCCATGAACACTGCCTACGAGAAAAAGTGGCCACTTTATCTTAGCACAAAGAATACTATTCTTAAGAAGTATGATGGAAGGTATGAAGCCTTGTTTAGCTTGTTACTTGCGACCTTTTTTTTTTTTTCTTATGTTATTTTATTTTTTTATTAAAGAAATCTGATGTAGTTCTTTTACAATTTTAATCATTTGGTAATTTTGTTAAACCCATCTTCTTGGCATCTTGTTCCTTCAACATACCTCTGATCATATACATTCATTCAATGAAGATTCAAGGACATATTTCAAGAAGTCTATGAAGCCAAGTGGAAATCAAAGTATGAAGCTGCTGGCATATGGTGAGTGTTCTGTTTTTGTTTTAAAAGATGGTTTATGCAGGTCACACTTTTGTTTATTTGCTTACTTATGTGATTTATTGGAAGGTATGAACACCGTCTCATTGATGATATGGTCGCTTATGCTGTCAAGAGTGAAGGAGGTTATGTATGGGCATGCAAGAACTATGATGGTGATGTCCAGAGTGATTTCTTAGCTCAAGGTTTGTGTAACAAGCTACTACTGAATTTAAGGATTCAAAGTAAAGAGACCTCTGTATTCTGTTCCGGGACCTTAGACATATTTTTACTGCATTAGTATTACAATTTTGAATGTCACATCTGCATTGTTTTAGTCACTAACTTCTTATGCATGGTTACAGGGTTTGGATCTCTTGGATTGATGACATCTGTACTGGTGCGTTTTGTGTTTAATATTTCTATTATAAACTAATTTTACGTAATAAAATTATGGTTGGCGTCTTGGTTCTCTTGTGTTAGCTTGGTTTACATGTACCTATGCTCTTCTGTAGACTCTTACTACTCTGTTAGTCTGTTATCGATTTGCTTCAAACCCTAGATTTACCCAATTGTACTGCCTGTCTTTTTTCTTTTTTTTCCTTCTCATTTTTACCTGCAAATCTCTTCCCAGATTTACCAAATAGTACTGCATGCCTTTTTTTTTTTTTTTTTTTTCTTTTCTTCTCAGTTTTAGCTGCTAATCTCTTCTTAGTATAACCGTCATACCATGTACATATAAATAACTAATGAACTCTTCATTTGATAAAAATGTATGCGACTTTAACATTTTTGGTGGTGAGATAGACTGAACTGCCAGAGATATTATTGCATTCACCAATATTTATTTCATATATGACAGTGTCAACCTTATTTATTTGGGGTTATGGCTTTGTAGAGTATATATGATTGGATAGCCAAATTCTGTCATATATAATTTGGTTATTCTTGCTCTCGAGGTGTTTTTGTATTTCTGGAGTAGAAGAGTTTGGGTGAGGATACTAGAGTTGTGGATAATGTGCGTTGGAATTGGGAGGGGAGGCACATACAGATTGGGGTGAACACAAAAATACAGGGATTGGGGTGAAAACAAAATGACATCCTAGAATCTTTCTCTTTACCATTTTTATTCCTTTATGTGCATACTTCTGACTGACTTTTGTTGTGGATTGGCTTCAGGTGTGTCCAGATGGAAAGACCATAGAAGCAGAAGCAGCACATGGTACTGTTACACGACATTTTAGGGTTCATCAGAAAGGAGGTGAAACCAGCACGAACAGCATAGCCTCAATCTTTGCTTGGTCGCGAGGGCTGGCACACAGGTATATGATATGTTTTTCTTGATCAGCATGGTTGGGCTCTGCACTAGATACTTAAGATATTAAGGATATAAGTTTTAGGAGGGAAAAATTGAATGTAAATGAATCATTTATTTAGAAAACAGATATTGTATGTGTATCCTTTTTCTTTGGCTCAAAGATATTGTATGTTGACAGGGCAAAGCTAGATGACAATGCTAGACTATTGGATTACACTGAGAAACTAGAAGCAGCTTGTATTGGAACCGTGGAATCTGGGAAGATGACCAAGGATCTTGCGCTTCTTATCCATGGACCTAAGTAAGTGTGTGTGGAGTAGGTAAATGTTCTATGTAACATTATTACTATTTTCATGTTTTTGATATACCTCTTGCATGGTGCAGGCTTACTAGGGAGCATTATCTGAATACTGAAGAGTTCATTGACGCTGTTGCAGCGGAACTTAGAGCAAAACTTTGTGCCTAAGCCTAGATGTAAGTAAACACTCCCCAAACTGGTATGGAGGTAAATTCTTCCAACTCACTACGTGATGATTTAAATGACCATCAAAATGTATTTTTAGTTACATGAATTATTTAATGAGTCATGTGACTTGTTTAAATAATTCAATGAGTCATGTTATTTAATACACGTGGGTGGTTTTATAAATCGTCACATAATGGGTTGGAGGATATTCCTCTCTCTGGTTAGGTTCCAAGATTTCGCAACTTTGCTCCTTTTGTTTTTGGGTTGAGGCGTTGGCGTTAAAATTTTGAAAGTTATCTTTATGTTCTTTCTGCCGTTGGTTTTTATGAATTTTAGATTTCATTTTGAGCCAAAAATGTTGAAAACGTGTATTGAATAGTGTTTTGATTTGTGTTGCAGGAATGGGTAGGCCACCTGAAGAATGAATAGTCTTTTTGGAACTTCATAAGTTCATATGCTGTTGGGGAATAATAAAAAAATTGGGGGGACGGTGGGGATGTTGGGTTTGAACATTTGTTGGTGTGTTA
>OU015762.1:43230802-43508980 GCA_907173295.1 Fagus sylvatica
TTCGAACCATGTTTTCACTCTACCTCCTATTTAAAAAGTTAAAAATTTTCATGTGTTGGACCATTTATTAAGGGGGAGTCTAAGTCTACACATGAAGGGGAGTGTTATAATTATGATTAAATGATTAAATTCACTATTTCCTAAAAGCTTGGTAATTTAGCCGTTACTATTTTAGTACTACATATAATTTGTCATTAATCTACAAAAAATTCCAAGATAACATTATCAAGATTGCCATGCCCTTTGCCCACTCTGAAAACAATTGAATCTTAGGTTATATATGTGATATGAAATCTGTTGTGAATGATCAGTTATGCAAGATTATTGAAGAGAAAAGAGAGAGAATCAAAATAGAGATCTTAGTAGTGTGCCTACGTCCACGGGAGCAAGCAGTTAATAATCCGTTATATGAGAAATTAGGGTTACAATATTTGTTTAAATAACCTAACCCTACCTGATGTAAATCCCCAAAATACCCCTTGGTTCTACACCCGAGCACCCCCAAACTATTATTCGACCTGCAAACCAACTCTAATCGCAAGGCCCTTCCACCAGTTGGCTTAGAATCAAATATGAGCCAACTCCAACAAAATCATGTTACAAATAAAGCAAATACGAACAAAATATTCTATGTTAGGAAAAGCAATGACGGAGCAACACTCTTATCACACAAATCAGAAAGAGTTACCACTCCGACTTCCACAAATTGATGCATTCAGATTAAGCTTGGTTTTTGTTTCAGTCACTGTTAGCCAATTCATGGAGCAAATTTAAAATTTTAAGTGTTCAGTAGCGGAGTTTCAAGTACTAAGAATGCTTACCCATCTTGGCAGCCGCATTGCATATCTCCTCAGATATATCTCCAGATACTGAAGCTGCAACAACCGGAAGTTCCATTCTGTTACGATGCTTCTCCTCCGTCAGCCACCTGTCAGTTCTCATACTGACGTCTTGCAGCGTAAAAAATGCCTTTTGAGGGTACTGACCCATGGCTGACTCACCAGAAAGCATTAAAGCATCAGCTTGCTGTCTAACTGCTTCAGAAACATCAGCAACTTCAGCTCTTGTGGGTATAGGATTTTCAATCATGGATTCAAGTAGTTGTGAGGCAACAATAACAGGCTTATTTAGCTGCCTGCATTAGCTGAACTATCTTCTCTTGAACTGATGGTACCTCTTCCAATCATCCAATGGTATTTGTGCATCCAGATCACCTCGTGCTATCATGGCTCCATCAGATGCCTGGATAATCTCTTCCAAGTTCTTCAAAGAATCGATGCTATCTATCTTTGCAATAACATCTATATTGCTGCAGTATGAGACCAGAATACAATTTGAATGGCCATGAAGTACATATCATATTCATCTATTCAGAATTGATATCATGTATTTAGAACTGAAGGAACTTTGTAGCCAAGCTTAGTAAGTTGAGTGGATGATTGTAAAGCTACAATGTGCAAGACTCTTCATCCTATCAATCATTGACATATCAGACAGAAACATGACACTTGGGGCAAACTGTGTATTTTTCACGAATAACTGTTTAGACACTTATCAGAATCTACCTGCATTTTCTTATAAATGAGCGCAAGGGCACATCTATCATCATGTCATTAATGGAAATTTTGCATCTTCATTATATTAATTTCACAAATGTGCACATAAACAGCAGTGTTCTAATGTGTAAATTCTACAAAATGGTTGTGGCTGACACCTTGTCTAAAAAAGAACATGAGGCCTGTTTCCATCACTAAAAAAATATTAAAAAAGAATCAGCACAAACGGGTGAATTATCAGCCCAAAATTATCCTCAGTGAAAAAAAGCCGATGATGACTAAGATGTATAATGAAAGAATTAGTAAGATTAACATGCTTACCTGTTCGGAGATCGTGCATCGATGTAGCTCTTTAGATGGTTGATCACTTCAGCAGACTTTACAAAGGATACTGCAATGAAATTAATCAACACCCTCTGCAATCCCAAAATCAATGTCCAACCAATCCTAAAAGAAGAAAAAAGAATCAAAGGGAAAAAATCTGAGAACAATATATAACAAGTTTTTGAAGATTAATAAGTCCTAGATAGCATAGAACATAAATGATAGTAAGCTTTGATCCAATACATCTAACACCAGTGTTTACATGCAATGATGCACACATCCAATTCTGTCAACTCAAAGGCTATTTCTTAACTGGAAAAGGAGCATCTTTCTCACGAAACTACCATTATCACTCTCACCCTCACATCTCTTTAGGCCTAGTAAACCCTAAATCACATGTTGTTCAAAACACATAAAGATGCAATAGAGATTCGACCAAGGGATTGGTCAAATTAATAGCTTGTTTAAAAACTTAAAGGAGTGAGGTATGGATCTTCTCAATGAACCATACTCTCCTTTTTGGGTTCTTATATTTTTTTACGTTTATTTTGTTCCGTTTTTATTATTTTCTTTTAATTATCGCATTTAGTTTCTTTTAAGTTTCCTTTTTACATTTATTAATAATTTTTAGTTATTTATTTTCTAATATTTTCATCCTTTGCTATATTGCCATATGGTTTTTGTTTCTTTGATACTTATTTAAATTTCTATCATTTAGGGTGTCTTAGTCTGAAGTCGCGTATGCCAACCAAAGGTAGCGTACAAAATTTCATGGTAGGCGTATGCTGATTAGGTTTTATAATTTGTCTATGTGACACTGGCGTAGTGATGTACGCCAGTTTCATTATAACGTACGCTAGTTAGGATAGAAAGTCTTAGTGTTTTTGTTTATTTTTTATTATGTTTAATGTAATTCCTTATGCTTTGTTTTTATTATTACCATAAGTGTTTAACTATTACACTTAAAAATTCAGAGGGTTCCATATTTTACGAATAAACAATATGAGGGTTTTGTGTACTTTTCCCATCATTAGTTTTTTTGGAAGGATGGAATGGAAGAAATTGAAAATGTTTTTTGAAAGAATATTTTATTTATTTCTTTATTGAAAGTTTAATAGGAACAAATTGAATGATTAAGGGGAAATGCTCATTCATTTGATTTCCTCTTAAGCATTTTCTCCCAATTTTATCCATACTAGTCGGTAACTCGTAAAACGCACGGGAAAGTTTAACATAATATGATTTTTTTCTCTCTTTTATTTTTTGTTTAAATATGAAAATTGATAATTATGATAATTATTAAAAAAACATTTATTATTATTGTGTTTATATATAGAATATAATCTAGTATTAGACATTTATTATGATTGTGTTTGTATATATGGAATACTATATTTTTTATATTAAGAAAAATATATATTAAAATAATGAGGTGTAAAATTGTGATAATTATTAAAAATTTATGTGACGTAATATTATGAAATCAATCAAAAGTAAATAAAATATCAGTTTTATATTATTATAATAGGCCACTGATATTTCCGCACTTTCCTTTTATATTTCCACACTAATCTAGAATTTTGTGTCATCAAAAAGACCAAAAACCCCTCTCACCTTTTCCTTTTTCTCTCACCCTTTTGGCTTATCCTGACTGTGCAACTCTCTCGCTAATATTTTACTTTTTCCCACCCACTATTCAGTCTATCCTTATCACTTTCCCTCTTATTACTTTACCTTTCTATTTCTTTTCTCTTCTGCAGTTAACGTGAACAAGAAATCTTTTTTTACTGGTGTCTCCATATTTCATCTACTTGGAGATTTATTGGTACACCACTTTCTGCTCTTTCTTTTTTATTTTCCATTTTGGTTTAATTTTCTTTGTTTATCATTATTTTGATCTAAAAAATTATATCTTTTGAATAGATTGAATTTTATCTCATTTGATAGATAGAAGTTTTCAATTAGACATCTCTAATAAACTTGTTCTTAGGCTCTTTACTCATTAATTGAAAAACAAAAACAAAAACAAAAAACCATTAGACAAAATTTATGGTATATTTTTTATTTTTAATGGAAAGTGTAAATTATAAAATTTTAATTAGAAGTACGGTGGCTAGTCTTGTATAAACAACATTGAAGTTAGTCCTTTCAAAACGTATAAGAGATATGTGAAGGTGCAAAGTTTTACATATACACAGTGTCCTTATTGGCCTACAAAGTTTAATATATGTGTGTTATTTGGTCCTTTTAATTAGACTTACATTAATAAGAGTTTTGAATTGTAATATGTGTTTTATTCCTATGTTTTGAATATGTGTGTTATTCCTCTGTTTGTATCTTATGTGCATCATATAGATAATTACATATAAATTCGTTTTTATATATTAGAAACTAACATGGTTATTAAATACGTAGAAATTTATTGTATTTCTTACTTCTAGTTTTATATTTAAAATGCATTTTTTTACCTTTTGAATTGTAATATAAATTTTTTAAATAATGCAGACTATGTAATTTTCTTGGAGTTGTAGTTATGGATGTGGTAGCAATTGATGATGCTTTTAGTGAGTATATATCATGTAAGGATGAAGTACATGCTGTGGATATAGAGACTCCAAAAGAATTAGTTGCACAAGATCAATTATCTCAGCTCTTAGAAAGACAATTTCAAAATCGAGAAGAACTTTTTAATGCTATTCAAAGTATTGTCTCGAAGCAAGGCTATGCAATATCTATTAAGAAGTCAAAACGAGACAAACTTGTTGTAATTGGTTGTGATAGGGGTGGTGTTTATCGTAATCGGTTGAATCTTTCAATGGAAAATCATAAGAGAAAAACTGCATCTCAACTAATAAATTGTCCTTTTGAAGTACAAGGTAAAAGAAAAGCCAATGGTTTGTGGTTTGCAGTGATAGTAAATGCATCACATAATCATGATCCTTCTGTAGATATGTCTGGACACCCTTCTTGTTATCGCTTTTCAAAAGAACATATTACACACATCAAAGAAATGTCAAGTTCTGGTATACCTCCTCGTCAAATTCTTATTTCACTTAGGCAGCATAATCCAAAGCTTCCAGCAGTGTCCAGAACATTGTATAATTTGAAAGCCAAGATCCGCAAGGATTATTTAGCTGGTCGTACAATGATCCAAGCTTTACTAGAAGAGCTTGGTAAAGGTGGATTCATATATAATGTTCAGTATGATTCTGATGGCCATTTGACACACTTATTTTTTGCACATCCTACTTCAATGGTGTTAACGAGGAGCTACTCAAGTGTTTTTGTAATGGATTGTACTTATAAGACTAACAGGTACAAAATGCCCTTACTTGACATAGTTGGTGTTTCAAGTTTTAACACTTCATTCTATTCTTGCTTTATTTTTTTACGAAAAGAAGAAGTGGGAGACTATGTTTGGGCTTTGAAGATGTTTAGTAATATGTTGCATGTTGATTGTCAACCTTCGGTTATTGTTTCTGATAGAGAGTTAGCACTGATGAAAGCTATCAAATTGGTTTTTCCAAGAACTGTCAATCTCTTATGTGTGTGTCATATTGAGAAGAACATTTTATCTAAATGTAAGCCTTATTTTAAGGAAGAAGAAGATTGGACGACCTTTCTAAATGATTGGACAGCAATTATAAATTCTATAAGTGTATCAGAATATCATGAGATGTTGTAATCCTTTGAAGCCCAATACAAAGAGAAGGAACTCGTTATTAATTATATTAAGAATACTTGGCTTCCCTTGAAAGAGCAGTTTGTTAGTGCATGGACGGAGATGCACACTCATTTTGGAAATCGTGTTACTTCGAGGGTTGAAGGTGCACATGCCTTACTTAAAAAATATTTGCAAGTTTCAACTGGTGACCTTTGTGAAGTGAAAAATAAAATATGTCTTGCAATCAAAAATCAATTTCATGAAATCAAGGCACAACTTTCAAGTGAACAGATTCAAGTTCCTCATCATTTTCCATATTCCTTCTTATTTAGAGAACTTGTTACTCGTGTGTCGGTGTTTGCCTTGGATCAACTTTTCAAGCAATGTGAAATAGCAAAATCTGATGAGTTATTTGTTTGTAAAGGACATTTTATGAAAACTATGGGCCTCCCTTGTGCACATAAGATTAGAAATATGAAACATGAAGTGTTACATATTGATGACATCCACCCACAATGGAGGCTTGATATCAGGTCTTTTGTGGAAAGTGATATTTTTGAAGGCAATGAAGATAATCAGATTAGAGGGTTACTTGAAGAGCTGCAAAATAAGTACCAAGAATGGCCCATTGTTCAAAAAGAAATTGCTCAAAAGCAAATTTCTCAACTTCTAAATGCGACTACTCCTTTTCTACATGAACCAACCATTGAGTCCCACAAAGGTCGTCCATCAAGCTCTAAAAGCAAGGGAGGAACAAGTTCCACAAGGCGTATCCTTCTGCATTTGAGATTGTAGAAAAAACACGAAAGTGTAGTATATGCAAAGGTGTAGGTCATAATAGTAGGAGTTGTCAATATAAAGTTAATGATGTTGGATTGACTGTTGATTCTATGATCTCTAAGCACAAATCATGGAGGCAGCACAAGGAACATTATAGATCTGAATACATCAATCGGCTCAGTCAATGATTTCTTTTGGGACTAAAACATTATGGTAAGCTTACTTTTATCCTTAAATCAAATTATTGCATTGATCTTAATGTTTGTTTTTAGAACATTTACATTACTCCCATCTCTTTATGCAGACGAACTGTTCAAAAGCCAGGGATTTAAAAAAATGAATTGCTCAAAAGCAAATTCTCAACAATTTTTGGAAGGTTCTCCAAATATGCGACGGGGGTGATTTAGGTTGAGGCAAACTTTTTCGATTTAAATGCGGAATTAGAAAATTATTTTCAATTAGCAAAAATTGATTAAACAAATTTAATAACACAATTCAATTGCAATATAGATATGATAGAAATCAAACACAAACATATATAAGCAATTGAATAAGTAAGAGATAGAGATAGAGAAAATCAAACACAATGATTGTTATCGAGGTTCGGCTTCCCCGCCTCAAGAACACTTCTTGAGGATTCCCAAATCCACTATTTGACAACCTTCTTCCGGGTGAAGATCAAACCGTTACAAATCTTCCTTAAACGGTGAAGAGTAACCACCGAGTGAAAAATCCTTTTCACTCCTTAGGATTTATACCAAAACCCACAAATCTTCCTTACAAGTGAAGAGTAGAAAAAACAAAAAACTTTTCACTACTTAGGATTTATACCAAAACCCTAACAAAAACACTCAATGTCAACAAAGGATTGTTGTACAAAATATGGCTCTCTCAAAGAGTGTACACAATATGCTCACTCTAATAATTTATCAAAGATTTGATCAATATGGCTCAAAGAGTATTTAGAGGAATTTGATTTTCAATCAAAGATTTTGAATGATATGAAAATATAACTTGAGAAGGATGGATTGATGTAAAAGATATTTTCTTTTCTTTCTCTGATTTCTCTTGTATGCTCTCTTCTCTATATTTGTTTCTCTCTTCTATTCTCTTTATATATTGTTCAATCAATCGACGAAAGGAAATTTGAATTTGAAAATTTTTGTTCGTTAGAAAACACAATCATGATTCTATATAATTTTAAATGATAAAGTGGTATCAGAAGATTTGTTTAACCGACCATTTGAAAATGGAAATCACCCTTTTGAAAAATTTGCATGACTTTTTTTAAAATAAACGGTGCCAATGTATGCCAGCTTATATTCATTACTTTTCTGCACCAAACTTTGCTGCAAGTCTTTGGCAGAGCTTTGATTCTCCAACGGACACATACTTAATTCAATCAATCAAATTGTTTTTATTGACTTTGAAATCTTTTGAAAAACTTTTGGGACTTTTACTTTAAAAAAACGGTGCCGGCTTATATTCATTACTTTTCTGCCAATTAGCTTTGATTCTCCAACGGACACATACTTAATTCAATCAATCAAATTGTTTTTATTGACTTTGAAATCTTTTGAAAAACTTTTCTGCTTTTTGTCAGCACAATTTTCAGCCAAAGATATCCAAATCTGCTAGTAGCTAATTTGTATGACTTTTGGAAATTCATGGGTTATTATCCCATGTTATTCATGCAATTAATTCAAGCCACCTAGCTTGTCAATCACCTTTAATAAGCTCTTACAATTCTTATATGTCGGCTACCTTAAGAAAAAAAATTTTCATTCGTAATTGATTTCATCACATGGCTATGTTTAAATATCAAAAATATCTAGCCATTAATATTGACTTTGTCAATGTTTTGAAAACAATTTTCTGTTTCAAAAATTTTTCCAACCGTAGAGATTTCTTTGTGTTCTTCACATGGCTATCTTTAAATATCAAAAATATCTAGCCATTAATATTGACTTTGTCAATGTTTTGAAAACAATTTTCTGTTTAAAAAAGTTTTTCAATCGTAGAGATTTCTTCACATGGCTATGTTTAAATATCAAAAATATCTAGCCATTAATATTGACTTTGTCAATATTTTGAAAATCAATTTAAGTTGGTTTTAAAATTGAGCCTTAAAGATCAAATCTTAATAAACTTTACAAAACCTAACTCTTACTTCTCATATGTCTCGGATTTGTGGGATTTCTTTGTCTTGATTGTGCTTTGACTAGTTTGACTTTACTTTGTATTTGCTTGATATTTGAATTATCTTGTCCAATTAAATCAATTTTTGGAGAGGTTAGTGACATTGCAATTAACATTATTGTAAAACACTGGTACTTTGTAATTCTTCTTATAAAGTAAGATAGACTTAAGTAAGATTTTTTTTTTTTTCACAGGTACCATTTAAAATTTGACTCAAGATCATGTTTTTTTGGCACTTTGTTTGTGAGCTTATGTACTTACAATGTTGAATCATTGATCATTTGCATACTTGGCTCATATATAATTTTTGTAGAGACAGGCAATGTGAGCTTATGGCCTCTTTATTTGCTAATCAAATCACTTTTGCTGTTTTAATTTGATGGCTGGAAGGACTTAAATTCACCATACTTTTTTTTTTTTTTCCCAATATTATGATCATGTTTCCTTTCTACGTGACACAAATTTTTTTTTTTTTCAACTACGTAAATTGGTCAATTTAAATGTTGGATGATCTAACTTAAACTTTAGAAAGTCAAAATTACTTGAAATTTTTTACTTCTCCAAAAGATTTTTCCCCTTAAATTTAGGTGTATCACATGAGATAAAATTTAGTCTATCCAAAAGATATAATTTCTTTGATCAAAATAATGATAAACAAAGAAAATAAAACAAAAATAAAGAAAATAAAAAATAAAGAGTAGAAGGTTCTGTACCAGTAAAAAGGGGATTGTTTGTTCTCATTTACCAAAAAGATAAATCTGGAGATACGGTGAAAATGGAATTGTTGTTCAGGTCCATCATAGAAGAGAAAGGGACTCTATAGAAGAGAAAAGGGCATGAGAGATGAAAAGTGATGTACATGAGAGAAAAGAAATAGAAAGGTAAAGTAAAAGAAATAGAAAGGTAAAAGTAATAAGAGAAAAAGTGATAAGGATGGATTGAATAGTGGGTAGGAAAAAGTAAAATATTAGCGAGAGAGTTATAGTCAGGATAAGCAAAAAGGGTGAGAGAAAAAGGAAAATGTGAGAGGGGTTTTTGGTATTTTTAATAACATAAAATTCTAGATTAGTACGAAAATATAAAAGGAAAGTGCGGAAATATAAGTGGCTTTATAATATAAATATAGATTTAGAGAAAAGAAAACAAATGAAATGTGAATGGTATAAAATACGGTAGAAGCCCAGTTAGGAGCAGCAGTTGGGCCTAAATGAAGAATTGTTTGTTGTAAACAGCCCAAGCAGTCTTAAGTCAATACCCGTTGTTTGTTTCCCTCTTGACGCACAAAAGAACCCTAATTCTCTAATCATAAAAATATCCAGATTTTCCTTTTTCTCATTTCGTATCTTCTCTCAAATTCCAGCAGAACCCATCTACATAGATCCACTGTACCATGAGTATCCACTCTCAGTGGAAGTGGATGTTGTTTTTTACTGATTACTCTCACTGACTCAGACTCTGAATGGAAACTCTCCCAAATTGACAAAAACCAAACTCAATTTTGATCATTTTGTATTCTTCTTCTCCAAAACATGGGCGCAGCGAAAACCGAATCCCAAAATGCGGGATCAGGATCTGGATCGGCATTGCAATCCGCATCCACTTCCTTCTTCTCTCTAAAATCCCTAAATTTCAAAATGAAAACCAAACAGCAAGAGCTTCTGCTCCGAGTCACAATCCTTGGCCTCGTCTATGTCCTCGCTTTCATCACTCGCCTCTTCAGCGTTCTCCGCTACGAGTCCATGATCCACGAGTTCGATCCCTACTTCAATTACCGCACCACTCTCTACCTCACAGAGAATGGCTTCTACGAGTTTTGGAACTGGTTCGATTCCGATAGCTGGTACCCGCTCGGTCGCATCATCGGCGGTACACTCTACCCTGGTCTCATGGTCACCGCCGCCGTCATTTACTGGCTCCTCCGCCTCCTCAGCTTCGCCGTCCATATCCGCGAGGTCTGCGTGTTGACCGCGCCCTTTTTCGCTTCCAACACCACCCTCGTCGCCTATTTCTTCGGCAAAGAGATTTGGGATACCGGCGCTGGCCTCGTCGCCGCCGCCTTGATCGCCATTTGCCCCGGCTACATTTCCAGATCCGTGGCCGGGTCGTACGATAACGAAGGCGTGGCTATATTCGCATTGTTGTTGACCTTTTACTTGTTTGTCAAGGCAGTCAATACAGGGTCATTGGCATGGGCTTCGGCCTCGGCTTTCGCCTACTTTTATATGGTCTCCGCTTGGGGAGGATACGTCTTCATTATCAATTTGATCCCGCTTTACGTGCTCGCGCTTTTGATCACTGGCAGGTATTCGATGAGACTATACATTGCCTATAATTGTATGTATGTATTGGGAATGCTTCTCGCAATGCAGATTCGATTCGTCGGGTTTCAACATGTTCAATCCGGGGAGCATATGGCAGCCATGGGAGTGTTCTTTTTGATGCAGGTTTTTTACTTCTTGGATTGGGTTAAGCATTTGCTAAGCGACACCAAATTGTTCCAAGCCTTTCTGAGGATCACTGTGACCAGTGCTGTCCTTGTAGGCGCTATCGCGCTCGGTTTAGGCAGCGCGTCTGGGTATATCTCTCCATGGACTGGAAGGTTTTACTCTTTGCTTGATCCAACATATGCAAAAGATCACATTCCAATTATTGCATCTGTTTCCGAGCATCAACCAACGGCTTGGTCGTCTTTCATGTTTGATTTCCATATCCTGCTTTTCTTATTCCCTGCGGGGTTATATTTCTGCTTCAAGCGCTTGTCCGATGCCACCATCTTTATAGTTATGTATGGTCTCACGAGCATGTATTTTGCCGGGGTTATGGTTCGGTTAATTCTTGTTGCCACACCTGCAGTGTGCCTTATTAGTGCCATTGCTGTTTCTGCAACTATAAAGAATTTGACTGTGGTTGCAAGGGCTAAGAATAATAAGGTTGCACAGACTGGTTCTCAGAAAGGAAGCACTAGTTCCAAGGGTTCTTCGAAGGTCAGATCATCACTATTGTAATTACTTTTATTCTGGTTTACTTATAGAAAGTAGTGCTTTTTATCACATATCTGGACAACTCAGTGGTTCATATAGAGGAAATATGGTTACATGCTTAGCTTTGTAGCTGCATAGTTAATAGAAGGATCAAGTTAAGTGTATGTGTAATAGTGTATGTACCCTTAAGCCTTAGCTCAAGTGGTAAGGGTTTTATAATTTATATGCATCAGATATGTACTGACATTTTAGATTCTCGTCACTTCTCAGACACATGCTAGCATTTGAATGTGGTGGATTTGACTAATTGGTCGATCTCATCACCTACTCAATAATTTGAATTAGTGTTGTTGTCTAGTATATGGGGTACTTTTGGTTGGACATATGGAAAGAGTTTGAGCATTCAAATGTTTAGTTGGCTTGGACCCCCATGTTGGACCCCCATGTTGGAAGAACATTAAGTATAACATGTTCCTTTTTGTGGACATTTATACTTGTTTCTAATACTCAACAATGTGTTTTTTATTTTTATTTTTATTATTTTATTATTTTTTATAATTCAATAGTTGGGGGTGGGGGTGGGGGGGTGGGTGGATTTCAACCAGTTGAGCTACAAGGCTCGTAAACCCAACTTAACAAGTGTTCAGATATATAGATTAGGTATTTCCTATTAAACCCATCTTAGAGATTATTTATGGGAACATAGATGGTTGGACTCTGTTTCTTGCTGCCAACATTATGTGATCTCCTTTTGATTATGGTGTCTATATTTTAATTAAGTACTGTACTACTGTTACTTACTTTCCTTTCACAAACAGGGTTCACTCGATCAATCCCAGCCTTTCCAGAGAAATGGTGCTATTGCATTACTTCTTGGTGCATTTTACTTGCTCAGCAAGTATGCTACCCACTGTACTTGGGTTACATCAGAGGCATACTCATCTCCCTCAATTGTCTTGGCTGCAAGAGGTGCCCATGGAAACAGGGTCATCTTTGATGATTATCGTGAGGCATACTTTTGGCTTCGGCAGAATACTCCTCCAGATGCTAAGGAAGGTGATGTCATGGTGGGATTATGGCTACCAGATCACTGCAATGGGGAAACAGATCTGTTATAGTTGATAATAACACCTGGAACAATACACACATTGCTACTGTTGGACGTGCAATGTCATCTTATGAAGATGAGGCATACGAAATTATGAGGTCACTCGATGTGGATTATGTATTAGTTGTCTTTGGAGGTGTTACTGGCTATTCTTCCGATGATATTAACAAGTAAGGGCAAATGAAATTATGTTTTGAATTATTTGGAAATGTCCTGCACTATTGGAAAGATTTCTAGAAGCTTATGATTTTTTTTATTCTTCTAAATTTGACTTTGATCATAATAGATGTAAGTCTAGTCCTCTGAGTAATGTATTTCTAAGGTTTTATGTTCACAGTTGCACCCCGTGCCCTAGAGCCCCCCATTTTTCTGTGGTTTTTGAGGCTAGAAAGTGGCTTTACCTTTGAGGAAAGGTTATAATTATGTGGTTCATGTATCAGACAATTGTGGCATGTTGTTGATTATCCTCCTAAAATTTGATCAATCTGGTGAAAATAATGAGTTTTAAGTTAAAGACTACTTGTGCTGTTTGCCTGTTGAAATTATCAACAATTGTCAATAGCAAAAGACATAATTTTGGCAAACATGTGGATCCAAAATTTGCATCTTTGGTGAATTCCCAGACTATGGTTGGTAATTAATCAGATACTGACCCGTGTCCTGTTAAGATATTCTGTAGGGAACACAAATGACACTACTTTAATGTACTTATTGTTATATTGATTATATCATAAATATCTTTTGGCACCTCTTCCCCTTGTAAAAAGCAAGACGGAGGATGAGGTCAGGGGTTTAAAACCCCATTGGGTGCATAACTTACCAATCAAATATATATATATATATATTTTGGCATGTGCATTTTCTTTTTAAATTAAATGGACCTTATCTGTGTCTATGTTTACCGCTACTGCTCTTCCATCATATACTAATACTAATGATTTCAAAATTGATTTTTGTCTATGGTGATTTTGGAGGTGGAGTTTGGTGAGTTATAAAGGAACCTGAGGTGGAGTTTTGTCCAGTTATAAAGGAACCTGATTATCTTGTTAATGGCGAGTACCGCGTTGACAAAGGGGCAGCTCCCAAGATGCTGAACTGTCTAATGTAAAGTTTCTTAGCATTGCTCTCTCTCTCTCTCTCTCTCTCTCTCTATATATATATATATATATATAGGTTATTTTCGAGGTGGTTCCAAATTAAACCCTAAACCCTTAAGACTTAAGTTTCGATTAAAACTTTGAACTTTATAAATAGTCTCAATTTTGCCTCCTTATATATGACTAAAAGTAACAAAAACATTAACTAAAATGTACTTACTTGAAACTTGTGTTTGAATACTTGAAGACCGTCACATGAACAAGCAATATATTTTAGTGCAAAAAAAACTCAACAAACAATGGCATTTTTTATTATATTGTGTTTATTTGCTAAGATTTTTAAGCTGTTTCATAAGCTTTTCTAGTACTAAAATACTATTCACATGGAGGGATTTTAGGTGTCCAAACAAGTTTTAAGAGCAATACTTAAAGATTTTCTGTCCCCCCCGGTTTTGAAAGAGACTTACTAGGGGTTCATGTTTTATCATTTTTTTTTTAATTACAAAGTCAAGTTTAGGATAATTTGAAACTAAGGTCAAAGTCTAGGGTGTTTTTATGTAATTTTTTGTGTGTTTGTGTTTGTGTTTGAGAGAGAGTGCTTATGTTATCTTTGGTATGCTCACTCCTGCCAGTTTTAAGTATTTTGGATTACAATAAAAATGTAGGCAATTGTTCTAAGGGTCAGTCAGCTTCGTGATACTCCCCCCACCCCCAAAAAAAAAAAAAGAAACCTGTCAGTGTAGTCTTCCTCAATTAAAGTTTTATTTAAGAATTTTATATTCTTGTGAAAATTGTGAGCTTGACAAGTTATGTCTTATTCTTATTCCTCCCATTAGTGTATCTTGTATTCTTATTGAGGAATGCAATTGTTTTCTCTTAATTTAAGCTGAGAAAGTTTTGATGAATTATATATGTATACAATCTAGTAGCACTTTAACAGTTTAACCATCAGTCCAAGTCCTCTCTCTCTCTCATGAATCGACCACACTATCCCTGGTAAAAAATTGATGGTTTTGTTTTGTTCATTTCTTTAAATCTTTTTTGGTGATCAGGTACAAGCTGTCTTATTATCGATTTGGAGAGCTGACAACAGAATATGGCAGACCACCTGGGTAAGTTTTAAGGTTTATCTTCTATTTTACTATAAATGGTTTCATACTAAGGCTTGGTTGTTGTTGTTGTTGTTGTTTTATCATACTAATTTATGTGTTTTGTAATACACAGACACTTGTAGATACATATAATATGGTATTGCATGCCACATGCATGTGAAACAAGGAGAATGTGCCACATGCATGTGAAACAAGGAGAATGTCAGTAAAGTAATGGCAACTTCACGAATGAGCCTGTTTTTGTTTTAGTGTATACATGCAAGTTGAGACAAAAGATAGAAAAAGATTTTTTTTTTTTTTGGGTAAGTTATACACACATTCAGTGGGGTTTTGAATCCATGAGTTTACCCTCCACCCATTCGTAATGGAAGGAGAGGAAGTTTCATTTGAGTTAGGGCTCATTGGCAAGATAAAAAGAATGGTCAAAATCAAAAGATTAAGTAGATGCAAATTATCAAGAAGGTGTAAGGCCTAGAAGCTGCATTCCTCTAAGTAGATTTCTCCCATGCTATATACATTATCGTTGGATACTTTACAGAATTAGAATGATTGGAATGATGACATTTGGCACTTGGAATACAAGGTTTGACCTTCAATTTACTTAGTTGGATGCAGTAATCATTTACACCATAGGTGGGCCGTTTAGTAAAATCAACAAGTGCCAGTTTGATTCAGGTTTGCTTTAACTAAGGCTTTTTTGCGCATATAATCCCTCTCAACATGGTGACTATTGCAGTTGAAGGCCATAGGGAAAATGAAGTCTGAAGAAATTGTTTGATTTTTCTTGTGCAGCTGGGTCCTAAACTTGTGATAATTGCTTCCAGTGTTCCTTTCAAATACTATCAGTTTTACCATTTATATTGAGTTCTAATATTCTGGTTTCTGATTGGAGATGCCTTCACTATTCCAAATTTAGTGGGCAACTAGATGCCTTGTGTTTTAATGTGTGCCAAAGTGTACATGCTGTATTTTGTAATGCCTTTTTATATTTTTGAATGGCAGGTATGATCGTGCAAGGGGAGTTGAAATTGGAAATAAGGATATCAAACTGGAATATTTGGAAGAGGCCTTTACAACATCTAACTGGATTGTTCGTATTTATAAAGTCAAACCACCTAATAATAGGTGGTGAGACTCTCTCCCTCTCTCTCTCTGCGGGACAGCAAAAAGCATGGTAGATGAAACTCTCAGAGCATGAGTCTTGAAATATAGTGTTAGAGAGAGAAAACTATATTTTTCTTAGAGTTTGCAGTTTTAGCATTCAAGGCTCTTAATGTTCTGGACCCCTTTTTGGAGATTTTGTAATGCCTTTTTACCTCATCTATTTAAACTATTAGTTTATTGTGTGGTTGAGAAACAGTGCTTTAGATGACATGTAATTGTTTGGCACGGTGCAACTTAAAGTTTCACATCCAATGATAATGTCAGTGGTCCTTAATAGTTTTTCTCTATCAATTAAGAGTAGTACAATGAGCTTGGACGAGATTGTAAGCCTGTGGAAATGTCCTTGTCAGGCTGAATTTTTCTTTCTGATCCTTTACCAGGAGTTTGAAACCCTTGGTGGCCCCAATGCATGGTTCAAGAGCAAAGAACTATGTTCCACACTTCCACTTACCTTGGGTGGACTCTTTGCTTGATATGGTCTATATGAAGGCAGATGAATAATGTGTAGAGCTGTTATTGGTCTAAAATTTAGATTCTTGAGATCATTGTCAACTCATCTTAAACCATAGGCACAACTGACGCGAACTCTGTTGTAGATTTATTGATTCTCTTCCTTTTCTTATGTAATTATTTGATTATTAGTCAATTATTTGAGTATTTTGAGTGCATCTAAGAAATTATAGATTCTTCCTCCACTCATTGTCAACTCATCTTAAACCATAGGACACGAACTGACGCGAACTATGTTGTAGAGTTATTCACGCATTGAGCTTGGCTTATTCTTATGTAATTATTTGATTATTAGTCAATTATTTGAGTATTTTGAGTGCATGAAGTATATCCTCCACTTGTGCTCTAACTGACACGAAAAGTTTTATTTTTAGTGCACGCATTGAGCTTGGCTTATTCAAGCTTGGTTAGCTTTTATTTAATAATCGAGTGTCAAACTTGTGCTCTAGGCTAGTTCAATGGAGCATCTTAAAGAGTCAAACTTAAGTTGTATTGAGTTTCCTTCTTTGTCACACATAACAAGTGTATCCCATCGTATAATCTCCTATACAATGTTTCCCGACTATATATTACATAGCTTTGTCATTCTTCGAGGTTATTTCGGGATAGGACACATTCTTAAGGAACTGGTAAATATCTTTGTATATGACATTTTAACTAAACTGTGTCCAGAGTGCAAAAATAGGTTAGTTCATCCTTCTTTGTATAATGACATTTTCACTAAATACGAACCCCTTGGTGGATGTCAACCAATTGAAGCAAGTGTTGCCAAAGCATCTAGCTAATTCATTCCTTCTGTTCAATAGGCACGTAAGGGGAATTAATACTCCTTTCGTCTTTGATTTTCCATTTCTTGGTGGATTGTCGGCAACCATTTCTGAAGCGGAGTGTTGCCATAAACTTCTATCTTCCACTCCAATTAATTCTTAATCGGTGCTTCTAAGGCACGTCATGGAATTCAATCTCCTCATTCGTCTTTGATTTTCCATTGGTGGTCATAGGGGAATTGTCGGATTTCACCTGAGCGGAGTTTTCATAAACTTCTATCTTCCACTCCAAAGGTAATCGGTGCTTCAAGGCCCAGAAGGCAAGCCTCATTCTCTGTCACGTTATTGGTGGTATAGGGGAATTAGGTTTCACCGCAATCAGTACATGGGCTTCATTTTGCCTTTCTTATTTGCTAAGCCATTACATTACATATCCTATCTGGTCTGTCCAACTGCAAGTATTTCCGTCTAGGAATTTGGCTTCAAATTTCAATTCCTTCTGCCACAGTGGATAGGCATTATGCCAAGTTTTTCTATTACGGCATTCTTTTTTATTGAGTAATTATTCAGTACTTCTAAAATATAATAAATGTATACTTCCTCCTTTTACACTCTTTTACATGAATGGTGAGTGAGTTTTTATTTTTTTTATTTTTATTTTTAATTAAGCTAGAAAACGTATCTTCCTCCATTGCATTGATACCAAGTAAAAAAACAGAGATTTCTATCCAATTGTAGAAACTATGGTATGAGAAGTTTGCACAAAGCTTGTGATTGAGATACATAATCATCAAAGAGGATACACAAATTACTGACAATCTCAATTATTGTAGTTAGTGCTTCTAAAAAGATGGAAGTTCAATATTATCGTAATGATTTAAATAACATCGATAGGCATACTTCTTTCTTTTTCTTTTCTCTTTTTTTCCTACAAACGAGTATGTATGTTAACTATCTGATACTAATTCGATCTTAAGTTGACATTTATGGTAGAGCTTGCAGAAGTTACATAAAAATAAATAAAAAGAACTATAGAAGTTTATGCTTTGTCCAATTTATCACTGAAAAGCAAATGCCTAGCAGGAAAGTTCCTAAACACCCTCAAGCCAATACACCCTTGGGCCCTGGCCAAGTCTACAATTAGCTAGTAGAGTAGCAACTCGTTTCCAGTATTAGAGCAACTCCAACAGTCTCTTCACTTTTTTCTCCACACGTGGAGAAAAAAGTCACTCTCTACTAGTTTAACTAGTCTCACCTCCCAACAAACTCTTTACTCTTTTTCCACTATCATTTAAATATTATTTCTTCATTTTTTTTTATCCTTTCTTTATTCAACCAAAATCATCTACCAACAACCATAAAAAATCATTCAAAAATCTTCGTTGATGTTGTTGTGCAAGCTGCAAACCCCAAAATCACCCATTAACCAAACCCATACATACCAGAAAATTCAATACCATGAGACCATAAATAAAAATAAATAAAAATAAAAAACCATTCAAAATCAACCAAAAATTCATTCGGGCAAATATCCAAAACCCATCAACCCACTTCGAAATCAACCAAAATCATCCTCAATTTGTCAATGGAGATCCAACCAAAAACTCCAACAACTCAAAAAACCCATCTCACAAACCCATCAACCCATAAATTCAAGAAGCGCATATCATAAAAGGTTCTAACTAGCAGATACTCTCAAATCTAGGCAAAAATGAGTGATCAACAAGGCATGTCATGTATGGAATGGTAAAGAGAGCCTGCCGTAGACAAAGTCTCTATAGATACAAAATGCCACTGGAGCAAATGCAGGCGAACAATTTGGTTTGTAATTCACTACCATGGGGACAACATTTGACAACCGGTTATAAGAATAATCAAAGTTGTCAATTCCGTTTCAGTGACCGTTTCAGTTTGTCCATTGGAACAAAATATTTAGATATTGGTATATTTCGATATCCTGTTTTGGGTTACTGGTAATTTATATATATATATATATATATATATTTCTTGCGCAAAATATATACATGTCTTTATATCATATCAACTCAAAATCAAATAGTATACATCCTCAACCTTATTGCATAACAATGGGGGTATATTATATCTCATTATATAAGAAGGAGTCCTTTTTTTTTTTTATGATGTGGGAACCCTGCCAAGGTAGGGCCATTTGGACGCACCTCTAGAGAGTAAACCCCCAGTTGCTTGCACAGAAGGCACTAGTCCCATTTTAACATTTCTCAAAAGAAATCTGGGCACATGGTCCCAATCAGTTGAACTCATTTGCCGCTAATCAGCCTAATATCAATAATGGGAATACATTAGAAAAGTAGCTTCTTCAATAAAAACCAATGTACATTCCTAATGAAATAGCCAATAAGCGTGCAATGATACAATTTGATGAAGAGCACTTTTGGTAGGGCAGCAAAAAAATTGACTAGCTTACTTGACTTAATTATGTAACAAATGAGATCAATAATCTACACTTAGATTCAGAGTCCATGTATGGGATTAAAAATAAAAGGGAAAAAGAATGCAAGTTGTTTACCTTTTTTCATCACACTTTTTCTATAGCTGCTCCTGCTTCGGATCAGAAATTTCATTCTCATAAACGAATGTCTAATCACGAATAGTTGTATAGATATCTAAATAGTGTATTATCTTCCCTCCTTTTCCTTCTTTTCTAATTCACTTTGCAGCAACGTGCTGTATTTGTATATTGTAGTGCCTGGCTGAGAATTTTCAGCACATTAGATTGAGGTAAAGAGGAAACAAATTGGTTCCACGAATGTGCAAAATGGATGATACTAATCAAGGGCAGCTTTGTTCTTGCGGCCACTTATTGGCTTTGGTAAACCATCAAAGATCGGTCCGATGGCTGCAGTTGAGAGAGCTTGCAAGTCTGGTTTTAGACTCCACTTTGACGTTGGCCAAACAGATGTTGAGTTATTATTTTCCTGATCTTTCAAGCTTGATGTGCTAAATGATTTACGAACTGCAGCTAGCCCATCAGCTATTATGGATTCCCCCAATCCCACTGGAATAGGATTCAACCATCCTGACTCTGAATCAAAGAGTAAAGTCGTTCGGCTTGCTGATTTTGGCCTCATGGCTAAACCTTTACCTGTTGAAGCTGAGAAACCACTGCTTTCACCACTGTTTTCTCCTTTCAACAACCTTTCTGGTGTTCCAGCCCCAGTATCAACCTCAGCTTTCGGACGCCTTCGGACAGACTTTTCATCAGATTTCTCACCCTCCCCATCTCCAGGTTCTACAAGAGTCTGATCCTCAGCCACTGAACCATTCTCAGGAAAGAAACCATTAACTGAATTTCTGGAGTTCTGATGGCGGTTTGAAGGTGGACCAGAAATTGGTGAGGCTTTGAACAGCGGTCCATCGTCAAAGTAATCTGAACTTCCAGTTTTGTAAACTGCCATCTCTGTGCCTTCAGCTACACAGTTGACATTTGGAGATTGCAGACCATAGAACTTCTGTAAAGTGCTCATGGCTGGAGACACCTTTTGTTGGGGTGTTTTCAGTCTTGGCAACTGGAATGATCCCAACATATTAGATTGGCCTAGACGTGAGGGTATTTTTTCAGTGCTGTTTTCTCTGCATTAGAAGTTCGTTATTATAAGTTTTTGCAAATCTGGTCTAGATATCAATTTCAGACTAAGTTGAACCAAAATCTACACATTGTAAGTTATCTACATATTGCAGAATAAGAAGAAACCTAGTTATATTTTAACTTTTATACAGAACTTCAATACACCAAACAGCCAGGGTATTTAAACCTCTAGGAAATTCAATGGGTATCTCCCCAACACGGGCATATAGCTAACCTTTAGGGACTTAAATGGGGATAAAGGAAAACTATCTTGGAATTTCTCCTGAAGCCCCCCATCCTGAAGGGGTGATAAGCACATAACACTAAATTTGCAGGCAAGCTAAGAAGTAAATGTAGAAATGACACAGAGATAGACAGCAAGAGATGTGTGAAAATGGTGCAAGGTAGACAGATTTCGTCTGTGCAATGGGTTCATATAAAAGAAATACAATATCTGCCCTCAAGTGATAGTAAGTTGCCTTGCCTTGAGAGACTAGAGGCAATTTTTGATGCCTTGCCTTTTTGCTTGACAGCTTGGGCGAGTGCCCAGGTCAGATTTCACTTCACTGGCATTAGTTGAGCAGTCAAGCGTACTACCTTAGTCAACTCCCACACTATTCTAGAAGTGAATAAGATTTGAGACCTAAATTCGGTCTAAACAGAGTTACAGTGACTGCTTACTTTCGTTGCTCACTTTTTACTAGACTGGCATTGGGTGAGCAATCAAAGTACTACCATCAATCAAATTCAAAAAGTGGGCATACATAACATTCCAGATAGTATATAAGATTTGATACCTCAATTCTGTCTCAACAAAATTACAATGTCTGCTCACTCACATAATTTTGGGTGCAACATGTGTCCACATAAGGGAACATTTCTAAGTTGAGATGACCACAAGACCAAGTTTAGTTCTAGTCTATCAAAAACAAGAAAACATATTATTGATTGGCGAATTATGAACCAAAAATACATCAAGTTAAATGTCCACTTTTGAAGCTAAGATGAAAATTTCCTGTAAATGAAATAAATTGTAATTGGGTATTTGGTTGCTAATTGCTTCTCAAGACTAGCCATAAAAGAAGGGGTACCACTACGGAAACATAAAAGCCAGCTCAAGAAAAACAGAATACAATCTCACATAGACAAAGACATTGATGTAAGAGTACACGAATATCAGATCTTTGTTTCATACTCTACTTAGGATTTGTCAATATCATCATCTTTATGGTAGAGCTCCTCATGTCATCATTCATATTTTCCAGACGTCATTATTTGACTAGTTGCACAATTTTTTAACTTTTAGCCAGATTTTTTAATTTTTTGATAAGTAACTTTTAGCCAAACTAATGTAACAGTTTACCCAAATCGATTCATATAAATGTTCAGGTGCAAGCTTGCAGTACTTGACCTGCTTGCAATTTGTCCCAGGGGAATATGTCATAAGGGGCTCAAGGAGTGAAATAATCCTCACAAAGGAGTTCATAAATCAAATAATATAAGAACAAATCTTGACTCAATCATATTCTGACAAATTTATTCATATCCTTGCAGTTAGTACAAGGGGTGTCACATTGGGGTGGGATTTGATGATGCCATGCTCCCCATGCACTGACTTTTCTTTGGTAAAGTAAGTCCTTAACTCACAATTAGCATTGTAAAGATAATAGTAGGACCAGGCCTTATAAACTTCCATACTATATCTCATTAATGTAAGTATGTCATGAACTCATGAACTCTATGATCTCAGACTAAGGCAGTCAAAAGGGACAAATGGGTAAATTATTTAGCATCCATTGTACTTCAGTTTAAAGATACCATGACAATCACTAAGCAGCAAGAGTTTGATGATGGAAAAGACAAAGTGTCAGGCTCCAATAAGGGCATACGCTGCAAGACATGGAAACTCTCCAAAATTATAGGTACAGGAGCATAGCACTACGAAATATTAAAACGAACATATCCAATTATTTCACCAAAAATGCATTGCCTCCAGCAGTGTAGAAATGGCTATAATAAGACACTATAGTGTTGTCTAAGCATCAATGGACACACACAAAAAAAAGGCAAAAATACTAACTCCGTAATGTCTTAATACATGTAAGAAAGCAAAGTCAGAAATTCGGAAACCACAAGAATGTGGTGGCATAAACTCAAGGGTAAGTAAATTGTTGTGTGTATAATAAAATGAGGGGAAGAAGAGACCTATCTAACAAGCATTGGTCGACACAATACTTTTTAATAATTCATTCTTTGGAGACTGAAAATGCTAAGTAAAAAATAATTAAATGCAGAGATGAAGTATATGAATACCCTGGAGAAGCAGAGGCATTAGACAAAATGGGAGATGGTGAATGTCTTCCTGGTAATGGTATTTGCAATGTCTTCAAAGCAAACATTTGAAGATCTGATGCCAACCCATTCATCCTTTTAATGTCGGCTACCTAACTCATTAAAAAAAAAATCCATTAGAACATAGAAAACCCAATTATCTCATTATCACCTCAAAAAGACATCAATTCATGTTCTAGGTAAACTTTTTGTTTAATTGTAAGTTACAGACGCAACCCAGTAGGTCTTGAGCTAGTACTCATCAACAACACTAACATAACAATGAATTTGTTTGTTGGTGTAATCTTTATAATCTAAAGATTGATAATGTGAACAAATCTAATCAAACTGGCATAAATCTTATTTATTTTTAATAACATATAAGAACTTCACTCAGAGAGTTGCACTTCGCAGAGCATACTGCGCAACAATCCTCACCGCTATCAACCTCCTACAGGCAACTGACCTCACCCTCCAGAACCAGTTGCCGTGTAATTCAGGAGCATTCATCCCTAACAGGCTAAGCAGTTTATCACATAAACCTGTTATACTTGTTTACCCATATTGGCATTGAATTTGAACTTAAAAAATAAATAAGAAAATACTGCTTCATTTGAATAAGGCATTTTTTTTTTTTTTTAATAAGAAGCAAAACGCAAATACACACAAAAAGAGAGAGAGAGAGAGAGAGAAAGAAAGAAGTACCTCGACACCGTACTTAATGGCGACACCGGCGAGCGTGTCGAACTTGGAGACTTGATGCTCTATATAATTACAATTCACACCTTCTCCTCCGCTACTTCTCCGTCCATTCGACGGAGACATTTCCTATTAAATCAACCAAAACACAACAACGATCTATATCTATTTCTATATCTCACCCTCACTCCCCATAATTCCAGATCCATATAAAAAACATATTCCCCTAATTTTTATTATATGGAACAGATCGATCACAAAATTCAAAAATCCGAATTGAGACTTCGAATTTTTTATTTTTTTTAAAGAAAAAAAGAAAAGAAGAAACGGGTGAAATTTGGTTCTGGGGGTGGGGGCTGACTGGAATCTAGTAGTAGTAGTACATAATAAGCTTTATTCCTCTACCAATCATGGCTTTATCAAAAATTATAACAAAAAATTAAATAATGGAGTCCACAAAAAAGTCAAATTTTGGAGAGAGAAAGAGGACTTGGTTTTAATTAAAGGAAGAAAACGTGTTATAATGATATAAAAATCCCCTGACGCGGTTTATATCTATAATTTTTACAAAGGAGTCGAGCCTCGAGGCCCTCGACAGCTTTGCTACCGACAACCGACACACACCTTGCATGCGCAATTGCATTTGCGAGAGTGATGAAAAAAATGGGCAGCCGCGGTTCGTGGATCCCCCAACCTTTTGTATTCTTGTCTTAGTCTCTATCAATAAATTATATGCGAGTATGAGTTATACAGTTATACTATGTCACTCACTTTTGAGTGGTTTATTGGAGTTTTTTTTAATTTATTTCTCTCTCTCCCTTTGCCAGCTTTTGATACTTTGTTATAACTGTATAAGTATACAATTCAAGTCACACATAAGTCTTTCATGCGTTCCTTCTGGGTCATGCGCCATCACATGTGACTTGTCACGACATTTTTCCATGTGATTAAAGGATGCTCTTCTTACAAATTCCATCCACAATTTTCATGAAGTATCAATTATGTGTCATAATGAAATATTTACCGTACCGATTTTTTTTTTTTTTAATATATGAAATTTTATTAGTAATAGAGTTATGTATTGTATAAAATTTATTAAAATTTTCTACAATTATATACAAAGAGAGAGAAAACCAACGAGATAAGTGATATACTAATACAAGCCAAGGGTAAGCCCAATGTGCCAACATCCACGTATACTCCAATCAAGGGAATTTTGTAATCTTTTAGAGGGGTGTTAATTAGCAAGAAACAATTAAAGGAGATTATTATATAATACGGTTGCAACCTCAAATTTAATTTAATCCAATGGAAACATGAAAAATCCCCAAATCGATTGAATGACAACCCTAAATTATAAAGCCAAAAAATAGAAACAATCCTATCAATACGAAAAGCTAATAAATAATCTACACAAAGAATATCTACTTTCATGAAAGCCACCATGCATCCCATTCACAACATCACCAATCGAGTTATTTTTATTAAAATAAGTTGATGAGGATCAAGTAAGACACAAGAGATTTGAAGATTGAAGCCCGATGAGAAATGAAGATAACAATGACGAAATAGAGATTAATGTACAACAAGGACACAAAAGGTAGTAAATCACAATTAAAAAAAAAAAAAAAGCATTCCACAAAATGCCACAATTACTTAAATAACACGCTTTTTCAACACACCTTCTATTTCTAATCACGCAAATTTCAAATTGCCAATTTTAAAACAAAAAGACTAGCTTTCAGCATTTGAAAACAAGGTTTTGTTTGTTTCGCTGTAAAATATTTTTCAGAAAATATTTTCAGATTTGCGGGTGTTTGTTTCACTGTAAAATGGTGGTCAAACTACAAATGATTTCCGTTGATCGAAAAATCTAGTGTAAAAATTAGAAAAACGGATTTACACCCAAAAAATTTGTAAACCGTTTTCCAAAATCACGCAAATCTCAGCCTTCCTGCACAACACCCAAACCCCCCTCATCTGATCTCTCTTTGCGGACACCCCAGCCCCCCTCACTTGTCTCTCTCTTCACACATCCCTCTCCACCTCATTCTCTTCCTTGCTCACCTCTGTGTCCAACGCCAGCGCAAGAGGCAACTTCACGCGGATCTTCAGCCTTTGCTGACGACATTGCAATGCTCTCCGAAGCGGCGGCGTCTTTGCCGATCTCTCTCTCTCGCCCGATGTTGCTCACCATGGTGGCCTGGACTTCGCAGATCTCTCTCTTCGTTAATTTGTGGTGGCCGGTGGTGGGGTTTGTTGATTTTGTGGTGGATTTTTGTTGTTGTGGTGGTGGTTTTTTTTGTTGATTGTGGTGGGTAGCGGGGTGGGTGGCAGGGGTGGGTTGCGGGGTGGGTTTGGGTGGCTGGCAGGGGTGGGTTTATTTTACATTGCTCCAAACACACAATGTAGAATATTTTCTGGAGCATTTTTCCTAAAAAAAAAAATTAAAAAAAAAAAAAAAAAAAAAAACTTTGAAATCATTTGCATTTTAAAATATTTTACAATGTAAAATGTTTTACATCGAAACAAACGGAGCTCAACACATATTTTGGAACGAAAACACATGACCAAACAAACTTATGAAACGTGTATAATACAACAGAAAAAATGAATAATTTCTCGTTAATATGAAGCCATCACATAATTGATAGCATTCCAATGGGTTAATTAGAGTTTCTTGATAATTTAATTAGAACATCATATGACATCCATTATTAATGTGTAGTTATAGCAAAAATTCCCCATCTGTTCTAAAACTAGACTTATTAATGTTCGTGCGTACAAAAGCCACAGAAGACGATAGCATACTTCATTCCACAAGATATTGCAACACACCTCAGTACAGGTCAACACCAATAGCAAAGCAACAAAATTACGAACCATAGTGTCTATAGAGTATAGACTACCCCTTTGTTTGGATGGAGGGCGAGGAGAAGAGAGAGGGGAGGGGTGGTTGGATGATACTAAAATTCTCCTCTCCCTCTCCATCTCCCTCCATTCCAATAATTTCCCAAGGAAAAAGAGTCAATTGCAGCATATCATTAAAGAGCTCAACAAAAGCAACACTGAAAAGGTTCGATGAAAAATATCATTCAAAAAGTTTGGAGTATCCCCAAATGGTAAAATTTTTACAATGCACAATAATTTCTCGTAAAATGAAATCTATAAAGAATTCTAAACATCAAATTGGAGATGGGCATTTACCTATGATTATTATGACAAAATACTAAAACGCAACTCTCACTAATCATTAACATGTAAGATCTTTTCTATGTTCAACGCTTGCAGATTCAGACTGGTCTTCATACCTGCAAAAAAGGAACAGAGAATGAAATACTTTGATTGGAAAAATCATAAGACTACTGCAACAGGGCACTATATATTAGAAAGTGGGGGGTGGGGGGGGACACCGGCAAAAGTCCCTTTTCTAGTAACACAAAGCAACTTAAGAAAAGCCTCCTGTAATAAATCAAACCAATCAAACATATTAGATTTGCCTAAACGATTGTCAAACATTTTGTATCATAAGTACAAGCATAGATCCATATGCCCAAAATTAGATGAGTACAGTAACATTGACTCTATGCACCACTACAAACCAAAAATAGAAGCATAAAATTTGCTGTTCATATAAACAATATATAATTCTAGATCCATCCATCGAATTAAATCAACAAATGATATATGTGTATGGTTTGGTCCAATGTAATGTGGAAAATAAAGAGTTAAAAAAAAAAAAAAAAAACCAAGATTAAATACCAAAAGACACTCTGATTTGTTGTTGGGCTGATTCTGAGCAGGCGTGGCATTTGAGAGGGGTGTTTATCTGGTTCCAAGGCCATATCTGGTTTGAAGATTAATTTGAGCAAGTTTGAGTTAGTCCCAGTGGGTCAAGTTCCAAATGTCCCAGAGTTGGCAGGTATTTTGGGTTGCCGTGTGGCGTCATTACCTCTCACTTATTTGGGTCTTCTCCTGGAGCAGCTTTCAAATCGAAGTTATTATGGGCTGGAGTGGTGGAGAAGATGGATAAGCGTCTTGCAGGGTGGAAGAGGTTATATCTCTCTAAGGGAAGCCGGGTTACTCTAATTAAGAGTACACTTTCCAGCCTTCCTACCTATTTTTTATCCCTATTCCCCATTCCAAAGAGTGTGGCTCATAGACTTGAGAAGCTCCAACGAGACTTTTTGTAGGGTGGCTTGGAGGATGAGCATAAGTTTCACCTGGTTAACTGGCAACAAACCTGTACTCCTTTACAAAGTGGGGGTTTGGGCATCCGGAATATGGTTGTATTTAATAAGGCTTTGCTAGGCAAATGGTTGTGGAGATACTCTACGGAATATACATCTTTATGGAGGCAGGTAATTGACAGTAAATATGGTTGTTAGAGGAGTGCTTGGTGTTCAGACAGAGTTTCTGCGACCCATGGGGTGAGTTTATGGAAACACATTCGTGGAAGGACTTCTCTCAACATATTAGATACAAGGTCGGGGATGGTTCTTGGATTCGATTTTGGCATGATATTTGGTGTGGGGCTCTCCCTTTGAGGCAACAATTTCCGACCTTATTTCTTTTATCCCAGGATCCTGAGGCAAAGGTGGCGGATGTTAGCCTTTTCCAGGGTTCTCACCAGGTTTGGGACATTGAATTTATTAGATCGTTTCAAGATTGGAAGATGGCATTGGTGAACTCTTTCATGGCTCTCTTATATTCTCAAGTCATTAGACCGGGAGTTAGAGATACTCGATGTTGGACCTCATCTCGCCGGGGGATTTTTGAGGTTCGTTCTTATTATTATGTCTTTCTCCAGCCTTGTCCTAAGGAAAATTTTCCTTGGAAATGTGTGTGGAAAGCAAAAGTCCCCCCGAGAGTGGCCTTTTTCATTTGGACAGCAGCTTTGGGCAAAATTCTCACTACAGAAAATCTCAGAAAAAGGAGGGTAATCATCCTTGATTGGTGTTGCATGTGTAAATCGAGTGGAGAGTCGACCAAACATTTGCTGCTGCATTGCTCAGTTGCCTGGGAGTTATGGAATATGGTTTTTATCCTTTTTGGTATCCTCTGGGTAATGCCCAAGAGTGTGGTTGATCTTCTTACTGGCTGGAATGGTTTGCTTGGTAATTCCGAGGCTGGAAAAGTCTGGAAAATGATCCCTCATTGCCTCATGTGGAGTCTTTGGCGGGAAAGAAATGAAAGAACCTTTAATGGCATGGAAAAATCCATTCCGGCTCTCAAATTCTATTTTCTGCACACTCTTCTCGACTGGGGAAAGGCTTCTCATTTAGATTATTCAAGTTCTTTGTCTGACTTAGTTGAACTGTGTTCTGCTAGGCTTTGATGTTTTTTGTTTTCTCTTTTTCAAACTGGTTCAATACCTGTGTACTTGTTTGGTTCTTTTCCTTTCAATGAAATTATTACTTATCAAAATAAAAAATACCAAAGGACTAAAGATTTGTGGTCGGGTTTTGATGTGGGACTTCTTGGTACCTTTCACAGGTTACTTTAGTTATTATTGAGTCTTAGTATTAAGTTTTTTAGTTTGGAAAGTTGCTGGTTCAGATTTAATTAAGTTTAACTAGAATAAGAGCAATTCAGTCAATTCTAGATTTTTTGGAATGGGCTGTCTGAGTCTTGCTTTGTGTTTTGAGTCCTTTTCCTATTTGGTTTAGAAGTTCTTCAGTACTTTTTTCTTTGTTATTAGTAATCCTAGTCAATAGTCAATATAAAGGTTTTATTGTAAAAATTCAACACAGCTTATTTTAAGCTTTGAGGGTGTGATGGCTTAGGAAAACGTATGTGTGATTGACTAGAGTTTATCTTTTGTTATTTCTATCCACTGCTTTAACACCAAACAGCCATCAAACATATTCAACATTCAATATTTTCATTACCTAAACCCTTAAACATCAAAACTTATTCAAAAACCCTAAAAGATGGCATTAAGAAATCTAACTTAGTGCTAAATTTCTAAAGATCCTACATCAACATGACCAAGTACACACAAGTTCTTTAAGGAAATTGGGTTTCTTTGGATAAGATTTGTCATCTGGCAATAAAATCTTTCAACAATTTGATTGTCACCCACGACCTCACCCTCCACCCACATTTGTGAGAGAAGTGCCCTTTGAGCTAGAGCTCATTATTACCATTTGTGAGAGAAGTGCCATTGACAAACCACAAAACTAGTTCACTTATGGTACTAGGTAAACTAAAAATAAAACCACTGCAGAATAAACTGTTTTTTTTTTTTTTTTTTTTTTCATTTTATATCCAGTTGTAGACTTATATTGCCAAATTGAAAACAATAAAAACCGGGTTACATTGTTCCTAACTGGCCAGGTTCTTTGACTTGCCAAACACCCTCTTAGGGTTCTATAATTGAGCATCCCATAACCTGAACTAAACAACACCCAACAAGTTGCTTTAGAAGTCATGGCTCATCCAGAGAAAACCTCAAGCACCAATATAGGGTCACGGATATTAATTTTTTGATTATTTAGATATATGTCCACAGAGCACTTACTGCACATAAATTAGTCATGACAGTAAAGCGATATGAAAAATAAATAAATAAATAAATAAGAGCAAGGTACTACAGATATACTAAGGCAATAAGTAATGAATGTTAAAAATCTAAAAAACTACGCTGTAAACAAGTAATTGAACATTTCCCAAGTATGTCCAAAGGAATGTAACAGACAATCTCATTAGACAGCAACAAGAGACTTGTCATTGTGCTTATTGTAAGAATGTATTAAGAAAGAGAACACAAAATCTAACGTAACTACATATGCCAATAACAAGTTTCAGAAATATCTGTCAAAATCTGACGTGTTATATGAGTCAGAGGGTCATTGAGCCACATCATCTTTAATGTCACAGGAAATGGATAAATGAACAGCTCTGACAATTTGATTGGTGTGTAGAGATCCATTTCCGCATTAAACATAATAGTTATAATAAGAGAGAGGAAGGTAAATAGAATAATCCAGAAGGCCAGCCAAGAGCTCTCTAAAAAGGTTCTTTTATACATAAAAATTTCTGGATTCTAAATTGCAAGGTTCTTCCAAATCCCTAACCTCTTTTAGCTAGCTATTCTCTCAGATCTTATAGTAATGTTCATAGTTCATACATTGAGTTTCTGCAGAAATACAGTCTGATTTATTTCTTTGCCAACTAGCTTGAGAATTCATTGGTTTGTGTGGAAGAGGAAGCATTATAGCAGTCATGTGTTGGCATCAGGTTATCAAAGCCTTGTCTTTGTAAGAAGAATACGAAATAGCCTTTGGATTAGAGTGATTGGTGTGCAGTATGGGGTAGCTTAGGGTCAATAGACAACAGAGAAGTCAAAAGGTATGAGCTTTGGAGAAGTATAAGAGGGGGTTGGGAATGGTTTGCAGAAGACATTTGTCATGTAGTTGGAGATGGTGGCAGGGTGCACTTCTGGCATGACACATGTCCGTTTGCCAGCGCCTTTTTAGCATTTAGCTTTTTGCTAATTTCCACTTTTTGACTAAGCTTAAGCAAATAAGCAAATAAATTAGTTTTTTTTTTAGCTTTTTTGAAAATAAGCTACACTTTATTACTTTTTGTCTCACCTTTTGGTAAATAAGCTACTGAAAATAAGCTGATACCACACATGGTATGGTAATTGTGCACTAAAAAGTTATACCCAGAATTGAACTCAATTGAAGTGGATAAAGATCCTTTTGTACACTCTTATTTGGAGCAATCAAATCGGGACTCGCTCCTGGAAATGCCAGATTTGCATGCACTCTTAATGATTGGGAATTGTAATCAATCAATTCTTTCTTCAACACTCTTTACTCCAATATCCCAAGTGGTGTGAGCCTTGATTGAATGAGGTAGAGATCTATACAATGGTGAGTTTGATGTTAGATCTTACTATGAAGTCCTAAGAGGTTCCAACTTCCTTAGAAGAGTCCTTGATGTACAAAGGAACCAAAGAAGGTTGCTTTCTGTGTGCATAGTAGCTTTGGGGGAAATTTTGACAGGAGAGAATCTTATACTTTGGTAGAATGGTTTTGTATGTGAAAATGTAGCAGCGAAACAAATGGGTCAGAGGCAGTTCAAAAACCCAACGAACCCAACAAAACCGATCAGCCAACTCAGCCCGCACAAGCATGATCAGTACAAAAAATGGGTCAATCGATTTGGAGTCTAATAAGAAGAAAATATAAAATATCAAGTTGATGCAGGTACTGGGTTTCTTAAGATTTGCCCGAATCAACCCAATTGGACAGTGTCTGCTGCTTCCTCCTCTCCTCTGTGTTCACCTCTCTCTCCCCCTCATCTTTCTATCTTGCCATCAGAATCAAGATCTAGCGCTCAGTGACGATCCCCAAGCCTCCACCAACAATCTCTCTTCCTTGCCACTAGAATCCAAATCTGATGCTCGCAAAATCCAGATCATAATCTAGATCTCTCTCACCCTCATCTATCTCAACACCGAAATCCAAATCTAAACACTTGCTCTGACCAACCTCCCTCACTATCGTCTTCATCAACCCGCCAAACCAACGAAACCAACTGGATCTGATTGCCAACCTAAAAATGACTGGTCAACCCAACCCTTTAGACATTGGTTGCAAAGTTTCCAACCAAACATGATCAAGTCTGGGGAGGGATTGATACTAAACTCAGCCAAACCTGACCCATGAACAGCTCTAGTTAATTCATTGCACAATTGCTTAAGAACTGTAGCGATGTCAAGAAACATAGTAGTATGAGATCTAAAAAAACGATGTATTATTAACAAAAAAGGTTATGGGACAGTTATGCAGTGAAAGTAAAAGGGATTAGAAGAAACAAGATATCATCATTCTGCTAATAATTCTAAATGTTGTTTCACGAGCCCTTGTGTAGGAACATAGGAATATTTGATCATAATCAATGAATGAAGACCAAAGTTAAGACAATAATGCATCCCAAAAAATTTTAATTTGGCAGGTCTGTGTTAATAACTCATCAAGAAGATGTTTCGTTTTCAAGTTTTCAAGACTTACACTGGTGTTTTTTCTTTAATAAATAAATTACACACGAACCCATGACCTCACCCTCCATCCAATTATTACGGGTGGAGGAAGTGCCAGCTGACCTAGCACACTGGTTTATTAATGAGCTCACATCTAATGAAGATTAACTATCAAATCAGTGGCTGAAATTGACAAGACCATGAGATTTTTTAGTTTAAACATACAAGGTAACTAGGGACACAACAAAATAACCAATCAATCTTAAAAATGTCCACAAAGATTTTTTTTTGTTTTTTGTGTGTGTGTGTATGTGGTGGGGGGGAGTGGGGGGGGGGAGAGAGAGAGGTAAGTATCCACAAAGTATGATACCAACTGATAAAAAAAATTTAGAATATCAAAGATGCAGATGAAAAAATCAGTTAAGTTATGTTAATCCTCATTAAGCAAATCAATTAGAGTTCTTTACCCATTAGATGGAGACAATGCAGCGGTCCAGATGGTTTCACTATCGCATTTTTCTAACATTTTTGGGACATAGTGGAGGGGAATGTGCTGCAGGTACACTAAGAGTAAGTTTGAAAACTCTCTAAAGGCCACATTTCTTGCTTTGATTCCCAAAGAAGCCAGGAGCTACAAACATAAGCGATTTTTGTCCTACAAGTATAAATAAGAGTCAGTTTAGCCTGTCAGGGGTGAATGCCCCTGGATTACCCAACAATTGGTTCTAGCAGGTGGGGTTAGTTGCCCGTAGGTTTTACTGCCTATAAGTGAGTCCTAAGGGCTCTTCTTTAGAAAGGTTCCCTATGTTATAAAAAGTAAAAAAATAAAAAAGTCTAATTAGGCATATGTATAAATTGCTATCTAACATTTTGACTAATTATTTGAAGAAAGTTATTGAGGATATATAATGTCTGATACACAAAATGCAGACTTTGAGTTCATAGCCAATGAATGCATAGAAAGTAGATTGAGAGTTATCTGTAAGCTTGATATCAAGAAGGCCTACAACCAAGTTAATTGGGAATGTTTGTTGTTCTTACTTTCTAAATGTGTTTTGTTGCAAAATGGAGACATTGGATCTAGTTCTGTATAATAACCATTCACTTTTCCATCATAATTAATGGTTCTCCAACAGGTTTTGTTAATAGTTCAAGAGGCCAAAGGCAAGGGGACCTTCGTCCCAATCGTTGATTCTCTTGATTATGGAGATCTTGAGTAAAATGATACAAAATGCAGTAGATAGTGGTTTGCTTACAGGCTTTAAAGTTGGCAGGACAGCATAGGGGTTCTTGATATTTCCCACCTTCTCTTCACAAACAACACTATTTGGCACAACACAAAAGTTAAAAGACTAGAAAATAAAGATAGAGAACCTCGGAGTCAGCACCTAGGCCTGCTAGAAGTCAACACCAAGCAAAAAATAAAAAACTAGGAGTCAGCACCTAACCATTGGGACAATTTCAAAAGGAACTTTATTCATCAAAATAATCCATTTTTCATAGGAGTCCATTGTTTTGCTTCTATAGGAGTACTAAAACCTAGTTCTAACTGACATAGGAAACCTTGATTCTAATTAACTTGGGAAAACTCAATTATTGAATTACAAAAATAGCCTTGACTTTAAATAACATTACTAATAAACCTAATTAAATACTGGGACCTAAAATAAAATACAATTGACTCCAAAATCAATAAGACTAGATTAAAATAAATTTTCCTTGTGCTTCCCGCATCATCCTCAAAGGGTTATAGAAAACTCAAGATCGAGTTTTGAAGTGTGGAAGGATAAGAATTTTGGGACTAGATACTTGCTTTCAATTTTGGAATCAACTTTGGTAGCACCGAGAACACAGAAGCCTTACTATCTACCATATCATTAAATTCATATGCAATTACAAAATCAATGTGTGGAATGATGTTGCAATTGATACAAACTTATCTTGAACGACGTGAAGAACTGATGTATCTAACTTTCCACTTCATCAAGTTGTTTTAACTTCATGCACCATAGAGGGTTGATCAATAGTACATACATCAAGCTCACATTTCACACAATGTGCACCCTCTAAGTCTTTACTCTCTTGGTGAACTTTCTCTTCATCAAGTATAGTGGAATCTTCCTTCTCAATAGTAAGAAATATATTTGACTTATCAACTAGTTGAATTAAATCTAGTACACATGGTTCCAATATCTCACCTTATTGTTAGGCTCTACTACAATAGGTTCTTCTTGTACTTTCATTGCAACAATAGACTTTGATGGTATTCATGACCAAGATCTCATGAGCAACATTGGCTTCTATGTGGAGAGCAGTAATATCATTGTGATCTTAACACTTCCAATGATTCAAGCTAGATATGGATCTTACCGAAATTATTGTGGTTAATATTTTGTCCGAAATTATTGTGGTAAATATTCATCTTGAAGTTTTTCTTTCATGTCTTTCCAATCAATAATGATAGATTCATACTTCATAAGGCGATTATATTCGACGCCTCCTAGAAAACTTTGGCTCCACCTATTAGCTTCAACTCTGCAAACCTGACTTTTGCATTATTTGTGAAACTTTCTCGTTTAAAGAATCGCTCAATAGATGAAAATCCATGGGCTTTGATCTTTATGACCATCAAAACGTGGTACCTCAAAGATTACCATGGTTCACTAAATAATGCTTCAACTAAGATTTTTTTCAAGAACCTAGACTGCTGAATTTGTTGTCTAGCTCATGCTCCAGACTGATCATATTAGGGTCCAGACTTATGTGGTTCCTTGTTTGGGACTCGTGAGACTTGGTTGTCAGTGGTTTCTGGTGGTGATGCAGCCCACGAGAGCAAGAGGCAGAGATTCCAACCAACTTTAGGAAGATGTCGGCAGCACAAAGACACTGTGAAATCCGAACCACTGGTGAACGTGGGTCGCGACTAGGTTTGGGGGCTGAATTAATAAACAGCAAAGCACACACACTAGGATGGTGGGTTCATTGGCATTAGGAAGGTTGTCTAGACTGTTTGACAGGTTGCGTTGTGACGGATATGGTGATTTGATGGGGTTTCAACCTGGGGGCAGAATCTTGCAAAATAAGAGCCTTACTCTATAGGGGCGCTAGCAAAGGAAACATGATAATGAGAAACTGAATATTTGTATTCCTTGATTTGTTCGATTACATGAGATTGTTCATATAGACAAAGACATTACAACATATCCTGTAAGTGTTGGGATTACATTGATTATTTTCATCTATAGATGAAATCTAGGAATACGTTGGAAGGTGATTGATTTTGCATGGCCAACTAGCAATCCTCTCACATGTGGTGGTGTTACTAAGCCTTTCACTAAGCCATTGGGCTGCTTTCTTTCTTCTTAGCCGGTCAGCGCACTGACCACACCACAACCTTAGTTACCTAACCTGACAACCAAGCGAATCGCAATCTTGTCTCACTTAGCGGGGTTGTCTGAGTTACAGGCACTGCCCGTTGACATACTAGATTGGTGACGTACTCACAAGAGTGAGTGTTGTATTTACCGAATGACTGACTTAGCGATAGATGAAGTAATTATCTAAGAATACAGGAGTTAACCAAGATTGAACGACTATATAAATAAGGAAATTTGGAGGTGCCTTCTCTTCTTAATGAGCCCATTACAGCCCTAATAGAATGTATTCTTCCATGTCCTTAAAAGGTTAGTAAGCTAATTTGAATTGGTTGTTTGGGATTGTCTGATCCTTTTTATCTTTATTTTTTTTGGGTCGATTGGGCCTCGGTGAGGTTCTTGATGTCGGCTGGAGGTTGCTTTTGTAGGTTTGTATTTTGAATTTGACCCAGACTCGATGATTCTTGTGTTTCAAGCTACTAGTATGGGGATCTGTGGGCAGCAAGGGGTGGGTCACGCTTGGTGCAATGATTTTTGTGGGTTTTTTATTGTCTTTGAGAGCTGGGTTTTTTGGTGGGTAGAAAACACGACCACAACGAATGAATTAAAAATAAATAAAAATTGATTCTAGCTTAACCCACGAATGCTCTAAGAAGCTTGATTAAATTTTGCTCTAATACCAAATTTGTGGCTTGAAAAACCAGAACGAGGCAACAAAAAAATTAAAAGACTGAAAAATAAAGATAAAGAAAACCTAGGCGTCAGCACCTAGGTTGGTTGCTTGGAGTCAACACCTAGGCTTGCTTGGAATCAACACCAAGCAAAAGAAAACCGCTAGGAGTAAACAACTGGGGTTGGCTGGAGTCAACTCCAAAAAAAATTTTATTCACCATAATAATCTCATTTTCATAGGAGTATGATGATTTGCTTATATAGGAGAACTAAACTCTAATTCTAATTGACATAGGAAACTATTCATAAAAAAAAATAAATAAATAAATAAAATTAAAACATAATTCTAATCGGCTTGGGATAACACAATTATTGAATTACAAAAATAAACATAATCCCTCTTTTTACACATCCTACTATTTATTATTCCCTTTTCCTTTTTTAATAAAATTATTTACTTATAAAAAGATAATGGCAAAAAAGGATCAACATCACATGTCAGAAACAAATCAATTATATGCTGCTACCACAACTTATGCTCATTAAGCTCATTATTTTTTATGTAAGTAACTTATTCTCATTAAGCTCATCTGCACAATATTTCATCATATCCGTTAGAATTGGGAGATGGCTGAGGTTTTGTCTTTTTTTAATCTCATTCATTCAAAAATCCCAAGTCATGAGAGCCCCGATGTCATGAAGTGGACTCTTAGACAGCATGGCAGATTTGAAGTAAAATCTTTCTATCAAGCTCTTATTGGTCAGTCTAACACCCATTTTCCTTGGAAGACCATATGGAGGGTGAAAGCTCCAAGAAGGGTTGCTTTCTTTGTGTGGACAGCTGCGTGGGGGAAGATCCTCACTTGTGACAATCTGATGTGGCGAGGTTATTCCTTGGCTGGATGGTGCTGCATGTGTAGGAAAGGGTGGGAAACAGGGGATCATCTTTTGATACACTGTGTTTTGGCCTCGGATCTGTGGTCAGCTGTGTTGAGGTCTTTTGGGGTTTGTTGGGTGTTCCCAAATAGTATTATGGACCTCTTATATGGGTGGTTTAACAGCTTTGATAAGTCCGATTCAGAAATTTGGAACTTGGTGCCGTTATGTTTGTTGTGGACTGTTTGGCGCGAACGCAACCACCGCACCTTTGATGATATGGAGCACTCAACCTCTAAACTTGTTGAGCTTTTCTTTGGTTTATTATTTGATTGGGCTCGGGTTGGGGGCCTTACTCCCATGAATTCCCTTGCTGACTGTGTTGCATCTTTATGTTTCACTTGTATTCCTTCTTCAGGCTCTTTGTAACTTCCTCCTGCTAGGTGCATAGTTTATGCACTTAGTAGGTGTTTTGTTTCTTTAATGGAATTTCTCATTACTTATCAAAAAAAAAAAAGATGATTTCAATCCAACGAAATTAATTAACCTCTACTTAATTCAAATATGGACAGGGCTCTGTATTCTGTAGTATACATCCAGTATACTTTCTATTTTTAATGAAATATTATTATTCATCAAATATATATATATATATATATGGACAAGGCTCTGTTGGCCACAAAAATCACAAATTCAAATTGAATTAATTTTGTACGCAACAATTACAAGGTTTGTCAATCCATTGAGCTGGGCAACAGGCTTGCTACTTGTGTAAGCACTAAGGCAAGAGTAGGGGTGGCAAAAAAAGCCCAAACCCATTAGCCCACCCAAATCCACTCATTAATTGCCCAACCAAACCTACTTATTTAATAAATGAGCAAATGAGTGTTAACCCAATTAAACCCAATTAAGTTGAGTTTAATTGGGCTTTAATTGGGTTGCTTATTGGGCATCAACAAAAGCTCAAACCAAGCAAAAAAAAAGAAGTATAGAATTTAAGGGTATTTTGGTAAATTTCAAGGTTTTAGGAGTATTTTGGTCATTTTAGAGGTTTTAGGACATTTTAATTATATATATGCATAAAATAAATGGGTAAATGAGTGGGTTGGGTTTTAGCTTAGATAATTGGGTTGGGTTAAGTTTGGGTAATATCTACTTTATTAAATGGGCTATTAGGTTTTAAAGGCCCAACCCATTTAATACTCACCCAAACCCACCCATTTGACAGCCCTAGGCAAGAGTAAGATACATAAGTTACACAATTAATCTATTACAATCAGTTTCTTGGCTTCAAAAAGAAGCCCATAACGTAGTAATTCTAACATAAGAACTGTTTAGGTACAAGAAGGTTGCAATAAATTCACAACAGAATCAAATGTCTATAAAACAGTTCAGTTTAACAAAAATGACAGTAAGCAGCCAAAAGGAGAACAAATCAGCTTTTGATCCTCCAAGGGCTTTAACATGGTTTTGAAGGAGATTTTAGTAACCAGGAGACTAGTTTAAAACTTATTACTTATCAAAAAAAAAAAGTTTAAAACATCAATCTAAATCATCCCAATGAGGAGCCCATTTGCATTAAATAACAACTAGATCCTCATATCCACTCATATCCACAAAAGCATTCCAACTTATCACTTCTCATCATAGTCTTTATTATTGATGATCCAGCAGTAGAAATTGTAATAGCATAGAGTTTTTAGTAAGGAAAGCAAATAGCAACTTCTATAAAACCCTCCTTACCCAGTTTATCTACTTGCAGATCAACTAGCAGACAATTTCATCAAAGCCCCAATCTAGGGCTGGTTCCACTAGTTCTGAATCAAGACAGGAGTCCATATATCATGTTCCAGACAAACTTAGTGGAAGTGATAAGAATGACCATAGAATTCAAATTAATGAAGATTCAACAAAGATAGGAGTCCATATATCATATGCCATACAGTCAGAGTTGCTTGGCATATCCAGAAACTCTTCAAACAATTCAGAAGACAATGAAACTCCTTTTTTTTATTATTGGTAAGTTACACCCGCACCCCATGGTTTTTAGATCCACGACCCAATTCTTATAGAAGGAGGAAGTGCCATTGAACCAGAGGTCATTGGACTCCAATTGTATTTATCTTAATGGTGGCTACATAGTAATGTCTGTTGTAATTTTTGCATACCTTAAAATCTATCATATGTCTCAAATGCTTAAAAACACAGCATATGACATACAAGTAAACCATCTCAGAGATGTAGAAAGAGCGTCAACCTCTCTTCTCTCCTCTCAAAATTGAGAAGCAACTGAAAACTGTGTTCTAAAATTTTCTTTAGTAATATTGGACTACTTTGGCTGTGCCCAATAAAATGGGAGAGTACCACATGAAGACCAATAGGATCTAACCACACATTAAGACCCAATGGCATGTGACCTTAATCCTCACCAACCTATTTCTTCTTTTGAAAAGTTGTTATCAATTTAGTCAATTAAATAAAGGAAAGCACAACATGCTCACAAATCACAAAGACAAAAACGAAAATATAGCCTAGGGCCCCTATAGATCAAAATTCCTATACGTCTATGAAGTTAGTCCAGCTCCCAACCCTGGAAATTCTGCCAAACATGACAAGGGCTACCAAAGTACCAGATTTAATCCTCTTGTCAACACAACTGCATTTATCCTAAAGCATCAAAAGGGACTTATATATTCTCAATTCCATAATGACCAAAATGAAGCAAAGATGAGTATTTACATTAAGTACAGAATATAGTTTGCCTCTACAGGAACTTCAAAATTGCAAACCCCCAAACAAAAGTCTTAGAATTCAAACTTACCTAACACCATTCACAATATCTCAAGATTGCAGAGTATTACATGCTATGCATAAAAAGACAATCGATGCAAGCATAAACCATCCAAATTTACAGATATTTGATACCTATGAACACAAGCAATCAGTTGAAAAAATACATAAATAATTGAAAGACAATAATAAATGAGAAACAGGAGGAAAGTTCGGTGCTTACGACAAGAGCATTGGCATTGGTCCTCAATCAAGATCTTCCTGTCTGGTCTCCGATTGGAAGTTTTGATTCCCTCTATTTCCCGAATTCCCATCTCCGTCATTGCTTTCATTGTTGTTTCCACTCCCACTATTGCTTGTCTCTGCAGGTGATCCAAATGCCCTAAACGGCCATGGAAGTGGCAATGAGATCCTAAATCTCCGGTCCAACGTCCTCGGGGTCGGCGGATTCTCACCAGAACCCCCAGGCTGATTCTGAATTCCACTACCAATACTAGTGGCACCAGCAGTAACACCAATATGCTCACCTCCAGAAGCCCAAGCTGAGCCACCAGCAACCCCAGTCTGAGCCTGAGCTTGAGCCCCAGCAGCAGCAACACCCAAAGACACCGGCCTCGGAGTAGCAGCGCGAGCCCTCTGCTCATAATCGGGATCATCCGTGGGCAACTCGTACCGACATACAGGACAAGAATTATGCAAATCCAACCAAGGCAGAATACAATCGGAATGATAAATGTGCTTACACGGCATTTGCTTGGCCACCTCATCCAGCTCGAACGAGTCCTTGCACACCGCGCACTGTGACGAGTCCGAAGCCAACAAATCCTGCGAAATCTTGATGTCCGGTAACCCCTGGACAGCCGATTTGGAAGCCGGGGGCGTCCCGTATCGGTTAGGATCGTTCTCGGCCAGCTGCTGGATCAACTGCTCGAGTCCCGGGCCGAAGAAATAGTCGCCAAGATTGAAATTGGGGGAACCGACACCCACGCCGGTACGGAACGACTGGTCGCCTCCAGAGTTAATGACGACCTCGACGTTGCCGCCTAGGGTTTGGAGGTAATTCTGAAGGAAAAGAAAGGGGTTGAAAGCGTCAGGATCTTCCAAGGGAGAGGTTCGGGTAGGACCGGCGTGGGTATGGGCATGGGCGTGGGCGTGGGCGTGGGCGTGGGGCCCGAAGAGGGAAGAGAGATCGCCGAAGATTGGAGGGGCTCCGGTGGCGGCAGGGTTAGAGGAAGAGGAGGAGCTTGTGGAGAATAGAAGGGGAAGAGCACCCGGGAGTTGAAATGGGAGGTCCGACCCGGATGAAGAGCTAAAGAAAGGATTAAGAGGAGGGTTAGGGTTTTCCATTTCTTCAAGGAACCCACCTTGGCAATTGGGGCAAGTCAGATCGGAAGAAGGTGAGGGGGTTAAGTTAACCGTATGGTTGCACTGGTGGCAGAAATAGAGCTGAGGCGCCGCCGTGGCTCCTCCTTCGTCAACGGGATTTCCGCCGGAATTAGACATTAATTATCAAACCCAACAAACAGAAGGAGAGTATTTTTTTTTTTTCTTTTTTTTTTGGTTGAGAGAGAGAGGGAGAGAGCGCGCCCTATCTGATTATGGTGTATGAAACGACGTGGACCGGAGAGAGAGTTGAAAGTTTTTTAACGGAAACATTAAGTGAGTGGAGGGGTCATCTAAAAATTTTAACCACCAATAGCGTGGTTGTGGGTGAGATAGCACGCGCCGATATAGGACTGGCGTCGTGGCGCCGACTATTTTGTCCTCATTTGAATATATCATACATATCACAAATTTCTTTGACAAATACACCTTTTAATCACACTCTTTTAACTTTTCCATCCCTACACTATCAAAATTTGTAAATGCCGAGGACTTCTTGTTTTTGTTTTTTCCACTCGGTCATATTGTAGACAGTATCATCTGAAGGGTGTGCAAGCATGGGTGTAGTTGGGTTGGATTGGTTTAAAGTAATTTTCAACAAAAGTGGTCGTAGTAGGATTAAGAAATACTCAATCCAACCCAAGGATGGAGGCAGAAAAAAAAAAAATTTAGGATGGGCTAATTGCAAAAAAAAAAAATTTTGACTGGGCTAATTACTTAATTTAAGGTAATTTTTTTTTAATAAAAAAATATAGATAAAAAAAAATAAATAAATAAACTAGCTTCGGCATTGATCCAACCTAATTAATCATAGTTCTAAAATCAACCCAATCCTTAAGTTGTTAGGTTTGAGCCATTTTGTCAAGTCTAATGAATAACCCCTGTGGTCGTTAGGGTTGGAACCATTTTGTGAGACCTAATAACCAATTTGGGCATTTATTAAATTATTTAAACTCATCCATAGTGGATTGTACTTTCAAGAAGTGTTGTATGATGCTTGTAGGGCTTCATCAATGTTCATAATAACAATTTGTTATTAGACTCGGACCATCTGGTCATATCGTGTTAACCGTGAACCGGCTCTTCTGCTGGTTTTTTATATTTGAAAACCGTGTATTTTAAAGAAATTTGTAGCTTATTGATGTTTCCCCCTCTCTTTGACGAGGAGAACCAAGGTTCAAATCTCTCCCCCCTATTATTGTAACTATTAAATTATCAACCAAAATAAAATAAAATTGAGAGAACCCCTTTTAGCCACTGATCAAATCATTCGTGGTTCAACCAAGTAAGGGGGTGATTTTTTATGTGTAAAATATTGAGAAATGGGAGGCATGAGTGTAGAACCTCTCATTAGTCTAGGAACTTCCTCTTCTTCTTTTTTGTTCTTTTATCTTTTTCGTATCATTTTCCTTGTCGAATTATTAACCCACATTTGTAATCATCAATCAAAGATGGTTCTTTGTTTGGATGATCATATATATATATATAAAAGGAAACTGTCTCATCTGTTCTTTGTCATGCAAAATGTTTTTATTTTTGTTGCATAAACTTGGCTCTTTTGTGGAGGACTAGAAGTTTTATTATGATTAAAATCACCTTTTTTTCTTTTTTTTCTTTTTTTTTGTTTTTGTTGTAATCATAGTCAGGGGTAGATTTAAGGTGGGGGCAATAGGAGCACCTACCCTCATTGAAAATTTAAACTAATTCAAAATTTTAAGGTATTTTGCATTTTCCCCCACTATTTTTTTTGTATTTTCTCCCATTGTATTGCTTGTATAAAAGATAATGGGATCATTTAAAAATATAAGAAAAATGAAAGAACCCATTGTAACAGTTGGGATCAGTTGAGTAGCAGTGAGTTCTTAATTGCTGCCACTTAGACAAAATCCTAAATCCGCCCCTAACCATAGTTATCTAAGTGGAACTACATAGTATATATTGATAGGAATAGCTAAAGGATCAAGTTTGATATGCTTTTTCACTGTTTTTCTCTTATAAATAATTCGGGAAAGGTTATAAAGGTTGTGTTTGCTTTATTTTTATTTGTAAATGTGGTGATAAGTTGTGATTGAGCAAAAATATTTTTACATATATCCACTTTTATTATGCATCACGATAAGTCATGTTAATAGTTATGAAAAAAAAAAATTATAATAAAATTAGAGTGACTTGGAGTCACATGCACAATACATGTCCTAAATTAGGCGAATCGAACCAGCGTCTCGTTACAAGGAGAGCACTGGACAGAAGTTTTACTCATGAAAAATATTGCATTCTTAAGAAACACAGAGCTAAGTTTGTCATCTTTGACCATGACATTGACAGGCCATGTCACACTGAAAACCCCGACCTTACTATTGTTTTAGACTCCCTATCTTTCACTGTAAAAATTTTTTCGGAAAACAATTTCAGTATTTATGGGTGTTTATTTGCTTATAAAATGTTGGTCAAACTGAAATTGTTTTCAGTTGACCGGAAAATATGGACTAAAAATTCGGAAAACGGTTAACCTCCAAATATTTTGAAAACCATTTTCCAAAACGCGCCTCTCTCTCACAGCACACCCGATCTCTGTCTTTTCCTTTCTTTTTCTTTCTTTTTCCACTCTCGCACAGCCAATCGTTGATGCTCTCTCTCCCCTTCACCCGGTGCCCCCAACGATTGGCTCAGGCATGGGTTTTTTTCGTGCAATCCACCTCCACCGGCGGAGAGAGATGCGGGGGCACGTCAAGCGTGAGGCCGTTGGACGGTGGGTCGTTTTGTTGTGGGTTTTCTAGTGCAGTGGGTTGCCGATTGATGTGGTGGCCGGTTGTGGTGGGTCGAGGTTGTTCATGGCTTGTGGGTTTTTAAATACCGATGATATGGGTTTTTGTTGTGGTGGTTTGTTGCGATTTGTTGGATTTTGTTGTTGCGATTTGTGGCTTTTTCAACACCGGTGATGTGGGATTTTGTGGTGGTGGTTGTTGCGATTTGTGGGTTTTTTGAATCCGGTGATGTGGGGCTTTGTTGTGGTGGTTGTTGCGATTTGTGGGTAACGGGGTGGTTGTTCTGGTGGGTTGTGGTTGTTCATGGATTTTTTGTTCTGGATATCTGATGCTTGCGGTTGTGATTGTGGGTTTTTTGTTGTGATTTGCTTGAAAGATCTATGGTGGGTGGTAGATTGTTGTGGGTGGAGGAGGTGGTGGCCAGTGGAGGAGGTGGTGGCTAGTGTTTTTTTTACGTAGCACTGTAAAATATTTTTCTGAGCATTTTCGAAATGCAACCAAACACCGAAAAACAAACCATTTTTCATGAAATCATTTACATATGAAAATATTTTACGTTAGAAAAAATTTTACAACAAAACAATCGGAGCCTTAAAGGCATAATTTCTCCGCGATGAATTGATTACAATCTCTCTTAACTTTAAAACACTTCACAAATCGCTTTTGTATTCCTCAATTATCATTTATATGCATTGGGCAAGCTCTTAATAAATAGATTTAAATTTCCCATGTTGATGCTTCACTAGATATAACGAGGAGAAAATAAAAGGAAACATGTATAACTATTACATAGAACTATCAAGCTATGGTTAATGTATTCTCAAAAAAGAAGAAGCTATAGTTAATGTAATAAACCTGCTTGGATGTTAGAAAGGATTAGGGAAATGTATGAGAAATAGGTGGAATTGGATTAGGGGAAATGTGAAAGGGTAAGGGAAATCCTAATAGCCATAACAATTTAACAAATATTTCATTGAATGTAACCGTGCAAGCAAGTCCAAGTCCATGAAACACAAGCATATAGTAGTCCAGAGGAGAGCAGAAAAACTAAATTAAGGCACCCCCAAAACGACTTGTTTGTATATTTCTTTTAGAGCTTCTGATGGTAAGAAGAGCTAAAAATCGACAGAGCTGCTTCTTCCTATGCCCGATTCAACGGAACCAAGCTCATGGAATAGGGAAGCACCACAGGACAATACATGGAGTTTGGACCCAATTTGGCAAGAGCGCAAGCTTCCTTTCATCATGCCTGTTTCAATGTGATATAAGTATAGCTTCGCAGACACCCTCATTAACAGCAATCCATCTTTAAAGGCCAAGGGAACCATCCATGGGTCCATATCATAAGTCACCCGTTGTGTCACTCTCTCATGTAGATTATAAAACCGTGGATGCTCTTCTTCAATTTCCAACAGAGACTTTGAGTATTTAAGTGTCCATTGGATTTCAAAATAATCTTCAAGGAACCATATATGAAGTCCTTCTTCAGAGATCATTACATAATGCAGCTTCCCTTCAGAATCCCCAATGCATGCCTCAGGGATGGTATTGAATTCCGTCGCAGGGACTGGTACCGAAATTAACCAAGAGAGCTCATTCTCTACATGGTATGTGAGGACTTTATCTCCATTAGTTTGCCAATGTAAAATCCCTCCAACATAAACGCTTTTGTTCTTGACTAAATTGCTATTGCAGTGGCATATCTCATTTGATTTTGTCCATGTTCCTGTTTCTAATGAGTACACTTCAAAAGTATAGTATAATTCCTCCTCCTCCTTCTCCTCAATCTTTAATTGCTTGACTCTAACAAGTTTGAATTTTGTAGAAATGTTGACAGGATCCCGAGCTGGGTCAAACACCAATCCTATAGTGCTATGTTGATCAGGTTTAGCTGAGTTTAATCTAATCCACTGTTTGTTGGAGGGATTGCAGACATAGATAGCAGGGTCTTGAGCAGGAAAGCAACTCCGACAACAAACAAGCCCATTGCATGATGCCAATATCACTACTAACTCAGGCAGAAAATCAAAGACCATTTGCTGCACTTGAGAAACTTTTGATTCAACAGGAATGTAGCTAACAATTTTGATGTCTTCATTGCACCATTGATACTTCCCTTGGAAGATGAAACCCGATATGATGGGCTTATGCTTTTGTAATTGATCCTGGATGAAGGAGCGCTCAGATATAATTTTGTGCCACCCTTTGGAAACACACTTTAATCCAAGCAAAGTCTTGGTAGGCAAACGGGATAGCACATTATGGGGAAGATCACTGTTAAAGAACCTAAGTTTCTCCATTTCCTGAAAATGGAACATGCCTTATTATTACTTCACATTTCACATGACTTAAAACAAATTACAAGATACTAAATAACTTCGCTTTGATTAATCATCAGGGAAACAATCAAACTACAGGAAAATATTCAAACAACACTGTTACATTAGCTGCTCAGCCTGCTCATCCATAAGGACCAAAATCACTTCTATAAAAAACAAATTTGTACAATGATTCTAAGTGCCAATAACTAATTATAATAGCTAAAGATAGAGTACCACAAGTTCAGGCCAAAATGGACATTAAAACCCCATACAGTGACAATAACAACAATATCAACAACGTAGAGATTCATCAGAAAAAAAAAAAGAAAAAAAAAAAGTAATCCCTCATATGATGTAATATTGTAGAACGAAAGCCCCAAATCTCCAAGCCAAAAAATAAAAAATAAAGAAATAAAGAAAGGTAATGCCTTTTTAGCTGCATGCAAGATATAAATATTACATTTCATGTCATGTCATGTTATTATTCTACAAAATACTTAAATCCCAAACTCTTTATCATTTCCAGTACTTTCTAGGAAACCAAACAGGGCATGCACAGAGGAGCCAAATACAGAGAAAAACAGAGAGAGAATAAAATCCTCAGAGACTTTTGGTTGCCCAGAAAAGTTAATAAAAAAAAAGGGTTTATTCAGGCTTTTGAAGCTGATTAGAACCCAAAGCCACCATCTTTGCTTTCGAATGAATCCACCAAAACTCAGATTAATCATTATGACCCCCAAAAATAAATAAAAGGAACCTTGGAAAAAAAAAAGAAAAGATACAAAGCGTACAACAACAGATAGTATTCATTTGCTCATAACAGTAAGTTTAGTACCAGATATATGTCTTGTTTCTCTCAAACCAAACAGGCCTCTAATCCTTTGTACAAATTTTAAGAAGATAAAGAAGACAACATTATAAGGATAACAAAAAGAAAAGAAATTCAAGAATCAATATGAATGATGATCATGAATATGAATGTGAATGTGAATATTCGTTTCTCTTTGACTGTCAGTAACAGAGTAGTGGATGGTGAAAATAAAGGAAGTGCAGGCGCTAGGCAGTGTGTGCTTTTCCGTGTTTGTTTCATTAAAGCATATATATTATGTATATATAGCATGAAAGAAGAGAAAGAAAGAATAGAGTAGAATAGAAGGTGACTCATCAAAAAATAGAATAGAAGGTGGGGTTTTGGTTGTATATATCACAGGTGTACCGTATCCAATGTCGGTATTCATGTCGAACCCTTATTCCATTTTATCATATCATATGTCATGTTCGTACGTTGCTGATTCTATCCTCTCCAGGAAAGTAGTATTACATGTACGGGCAGTACGGGTCCACTATTGGGATCATTCTCGATTTAAGCGAAATGAATCATTAGGTGAGACGCGTCTAGCAACGCGTGGGAAAGAGTACGTGTTAGGCGAACAAACGGACAAGTATTTGTTGGCTTGGCACGCCGACGCAGCCAGACTCTATAGCCTAGAGGCAGTGGCAAAGCAGAGGCAGGCAAGGAATATAAATTGGTTTGTTTGTTTGTTTGTTCATAATAATACCGATTCATTCTCCGTACAATGTTGCATGGCCTCCGTTGCAATTTGCAACTTCTGTCCTTCTACTAGGGGAATGACAATGTAATACCAATTCAATTCAGGGGATCGCTTTCCTTCGTCTTTATTGCCACTCCACACTCTCCATCCACTTCTTTAGTCTTTACAATCAATTTCCATAATCCCCATTTTGTTAATCTTGGACCTTGCTCCCTTTTTCCAATTTAATCTTGTAAAATATACAGAATTTATGTCCTTTCACAGAGGAGCAAATCTCTGTTGGTTTCAACTGAAAGATATTTTGTGAGAAAACCTTAGGGGATGTTTGGTACGTTGAATTCAAATCGTGATTCTGTGATTTGAATCCAAAATCACTGGATCCCACAAAAAAAAATTATGTTTGATATATTGAATTTGAGTTCATTCTAGAAAAATAACTCAAATTCAGGGTGAGTCCTATGCCTAATTCAAAAACATGTGATGGGGTGTATTTGAATTCACTGCCTAACTCAAATTGCAACTCTAACTCAGAATTTATTACCGTTGTTGGGCCCCACGGGCCATGAATTCACAGCTTCTCTCTCTTTCGGCCATTATAGCCTCTGTAATTACTTCACCGCCTTAGCCAACAACCATCGCCCAAACCCACCCACCTCAGCCAACAACCACCGCCCCACTGCTTCCGATCCACTCCAACAACCCATGCCAGCGACCAAACCCACGGTAACCCACGCCCACCGGCATGACCCAAAATCTTCTTCTTTTTTTTTTTTTGCTAAAACATGAACCAGTAGCAGTGCCGCTTGTTGGCCAAGGTGTTCATATGAACACCCTGACTTCGGAAGAAAACTTAAGAAGTATGGGAAAATGAGTAACAAACCCCAGTGACACCTCAAGAAGAAAAAGAGAAACCCAGCAGCAAACTTGGGCTCGTGAACGTGTGTTGGGAAAAGAAGAAGATTGAGAAAAAAAGACAAATTCTACCACAAAATTAAACAAAAATATTATCAATGGCAAAGAATGGAAAGAGAGTGAAAAAAATGGAGAAGATGAGAAGAGGAAAAAAGAGAGAGAATGGGAAGAGATTGAGAAAAGGAGAAGATGAGGAAGAGAAAAAATGAGGAAAAATAAAATAAAGAAGAGGTGGATTAGAGGGGAGGGGATTGTCTGTCTACGTGTCAAAGAGAGGGAGAGTTTTGGAGATTTGTGGAGAGAGAAAAGAAGATAAGAGGATAAGTTATTTATTTATTTATTTTGTATTTTTATTATTTTAAAAAATTAATGTAATGATAAAATTATAATGAAATTGTTAATTTTGTATTGATAGTAGATTAAATGGATGAAATCCTCTATAATTGTTATAGGTGCAACCAAGTCTAAAAACCAAAACTATGTACCAAACATAATTTTTTTTTTTTTTTAAATTGTGATTTCAGTTGTGAAACCAAAATTATTTACCAAACAAAATTTTTTTTACAATCTTAAATTCAAATCAGGATTAGAGGAAGAGAAAAAATGAGGAAAAATAAAATAAAGAAAAGGTGGATTAGAGGGGAGGGGATTGTCTACGTGTCAAAAAGAGGGAGAGTTTTGGAGATTTGTGGAGAGAGAAAAGAAGATAAGAGGATAAGTTATTTATTTATTTATTTTGTATTTTTATTATTTTAAAAAATTAATGTAATGATAAAATCATAATGAAATTGTTAATTTTGTATTGATAGTAGATTAAAGGGATGAAATCCTCTACAATTGTTATAGGTGCAATTAAGTCTAAAAACCAAAACTATGTACCAAACATAAATTATTTTTTATTTTTTATTTTTTTTTAAATTGTGATTTCAGTTGTGAAACCAAAACTATGTACCAAACAATTTTTTTTTTACAATTTTGAATTCAAATCAGGATTAGAGGAAGAGAAAAAATGAGGAAAAATAAAATAAAGAAGAGGTGGATTAGAGGGGAGGGGATTGTCTGTCTACGTGTCAAAGAGAGGGAGAGTTTTGGAGATTTGTGGAGAGAGAAAAGAAGATAAGAGGATAAGTTATTTATTTCTTTATTTTGTATTTTTATTATTTTAAAAAATTAATGTAATGATAAAATTATAATGAAATTGTTAATTTTGTATTGATAGTAGACTAAAGGGATGAAATCCTCTACAATTGTTATAGGTGCAACCAAGGCTAAAAACCAAAACTATATGTACCAAACATAATTATTATTATTATTTTTTTTAATTGTGATTTCAGTTGTGAAACCAAAACTATGTACTAAACAGAATTTTTTTTACAATCTCGAATTCAAATCAGGATTAAAGTTCCAAATAGGATACTGAAAAAAGTCACGAAACCAAAACATAAAACAAAAATATGTACCAAACAGGCCCTTAATTTTTTGGAATGGAATTATGAAAAGAGTTCATTTCTTGATTTATATTTTATTTCTTATATTTAAGAGTTTAATAACTATCACATCATTTAAAATTTTAAAATGCGATGATTAAATTTACATCTTAACAATCATCACATTTTAAAATACAAATTTTTGGAAGTTTGGGACTTGAGTGTTGATCAGTCTCAAAGTACCCAATTCGGTTTGTGAATTTATTTAGTTGTTTTGAGCGTCAAATTCTAACCTTGATCTGGTTTGAGTATTCTATTATACATTCATCTGCCATGTAAGTTTATTTAATTGTTGTTATTGATTTATATATTCAATAATTTATATTGTTTTTACTATATATCCTTGTTTATAGAATCACAAAAGTACAAATATACTTTTGCTTATCAAAATTTCTTGTCAACGATACGGTGCATGGAAGTCTAAATCAACTCCAAGGGACCTATTCCAAAAGGCTTATGTATTATAACAAATGTGGAAAGTAAAAATTATGTTATCGAGGGAGAGGAGCGACGGACTCCATGCATGAAGTTAATCTCAGTCAAAATGTGGCATTTGGGACCCAGTAATTTGCGGTAGTCTTATGGCAACTGTTCTATTTTCAAAGTTCATCTTCTTAGATTTGACCCAACGGCAGTTTTACCTTGTGACCAGGATGTGTAAAAATATAATTAAGATATTTTTATTAATTTTAAAAGGAAAGAAATTATTCTATTAAAGACTTTGTTTTGTTTTTCCACCCACAGACCCCCACCACTTCTTTATATTTCTTTACGCTATACCAAGCATAAAACTTAGAAACGTTTTTCACTTCCTCTAATGTTGTACTTGTATTACCTTTAAAAAAATGAGCAGTCAATCCACATAAAGTGATAAAACTACTAAAATTGATTTGAGATTTTTTTCAAGTGTTTCTTAAAGGTAATGTGGAGTAGTTTTTATCAGTTCTATTTTTCTCACCAATTTCTTTTATTTGTGCAAGCAATTTGATTTTTTCTATACCGATTAAATTCATTTGCATCATTATATAGTCAATCTATAAGTAAATTTTTTATAAAACACTATATAAAAAATTTATCAAATTTTAGCATTTAGCTTAGATGATATGCCATTTAAACAAATTCTAGACTTGAGTATCTTTGTTATAAAGGAAAATTTAAAAATTAGGATTGATGGACCTTATTAGTTATTACCTTAGTATTCTGTCTGGTTGCCAAGAAAGAGCCACCAAAAAAAAAAAGAAAGGAAAAATCTAAAAAATGTTAAAATTTTATATTTTATGATGTATTAGTTTATGAATTTTGAGATTTGTTCTTAGATTTGACTTATGATTTTTGGGATTTGTTATACTGTTATAGTTATTTGAAGCTAGTTTTTAAGTGAATTTAAATATATGAGTATTGTTTTCTTTTAATATTTTTGAAATAGTAATAGAGAAATGAAATATATAATTAAACATTGTGTATTGACTTTTAGCATTTTTTGTGTGGTAATGAATATATTATTGATCAAACTATATATATATATATTTGTGTTAAAGTTTGTTATCAAAAAGACCCCCAAGATTAAATTTTTGGTTCCAACACTCTTGATTTGACCTATCAAGTAGCCGCTTGGAATCTCATTTAAATTTGAAGCCAAAAAGCACATTTTGTTATTAAAAAATTGTGTATTTGCACATTTGGTAAAGTTAAAAAGATAGAATGAAACCATAATTTGACTTTAAAAAATCACCCCTCAAGGTTCATTTCCAGAAAGCATTTTTAGCAAAAAAATAATGGTTCTTTACTTGTGTTACCAAACTCACCCCAAATCTTTTAGCTGATATGTCAAAGACACGTTGGCTGGCCAACTCGATTTTGCCTTTTAGACATGGCTAAAGTCTAAAGACTCCAAAAAAAATACGTGTGAATAAAACAAGAATCTGTCTTTGACAAAAAATTAAAGTAAGATATAAGAATATTGTCTCGCCCATGCAAGAGGCTAGGAGATCATCTACACGCCAAGAAAGATTGGCTGAAGACACAAGGCAGCCCGAAAACCGTAGAAGACCAAGAAAGAAAGATTCTTGGTCATCAAATGCATATAAATGTAAATAACATTACAGGATTATCTTCATTCAATCAAGCAATTCTTAATACATCCTCCAAAAACCAAAGAGGAAAAGAGTACAGAAGCCTCCAATGGAAAACAAAAATGGTGCTCCTGTCAAGCGCATATATGAGGATTTTGAACCCTACTGCAAATGGCGTGTAGAGGAGGAACGTGACACTCTTGAGCTCCAACTCCAGGGTATAGTATATCATTCATTTTAGCTGGTCATTCGTTTTGTTTGCACGTGGGCATGTGAGAGAGAGAGAGAGAGAGAGAGAGAGAGAGAGAGATTCTTCAATAAACAAAAACAAAAACAAAAACAGTGTATTTTCTATGTTAAAAAAACTATTGGAACTAATTAAAAGTTCTGAAATTTCATTCAACGTAATTAATATAGTTCGGGTCATATATTTGATTAAAGATCGTCTAAGATTTCTATATTCAGTCATAAATTCAACAGATAATTGAGAAGTTCAAATTGATTTGGAAATAGTTTTTTAAGATTACAGAAAATTATGTATATTGATTCAAAGTAGATTTGTTTCCAAAATTCATATTTGTTATGCATGCATGGTATAGAAAAATCACAACGTAGCAAATAATACACTAAGTGGTATCCTTGGTAATTAGTAGATCTCAAAGGGCTAAAGCAAGCTTTCCTGTGTCGATCTCAAGCCATAGCCCATATGGCCAACTCCAATTATTGAAAGAATTTACCCGGATTTAACCCTACTTTAGTAGGGAATAAGACTTAGTTGGATTGAGCTGTGCTATATATATTCAATCAAATATATTGATTTATTTTTATATAATTTAATTAAGAATTAAGATTCTTTAAATTTGTTTCATGATTGAAGCCTTTTTTTTGCTTAAATTTATTGAGCCTTTTGTCAATTGTTAGATGTTAATTAATACATCTATATATTATATTTACATTTTTTATTATAGGTATAAAAAAAAAAAAACCTTACCAAGCAATGAAAATATGTTTATAAATTTTAGCTTTTACAATTTTGCTTCCCTTGAAGTCAGATCGGCTTAATTTATCTTCTTCTATGTGCAGATTTCAAAAAGGAGCAACTGAAGGTTCAAATAAACAACCTTGGGGTCCTAAGAATCTCTGGAGAACGTGCTACCTCAGAAGACATTAAATGGAGCCGCTTCAACAAAGAAATCAAAGTAGCAAAGAATTGTGAAACAAGTGCAATTCAAGCAAAGTTCGGTAATGGCACTCTTACTATAACAATGCCTAAGAAAATTCCTTCGGTTGCTACACTTCCTTCGGTTCCACCAGAGAAAGGAAATGCAACACCAGGGGTCCAAGAGAAAGGAAATGCAACACCAGGGGTCCAAGAAAATAATAAAGTGTCTGATGAGATACCTAAAGTAGGCAGTACTGGGAATATCCAAGCCAATGAAAATGCTTCATTAGATGGAAAGAGATCAATTTCAAAGCTAGTACAGGGGAACAAGATGACCCTGAAAGTCGTGGTGGTTGCTGTTGTGGTTGCTGCTCTTGGAGCTTACGTAACTTACAAGTATAGGCAGCCTTCTCAGGTTGAAAACTAATCTAATTGTTGTATATATGCTTTGATCATCTTCGTTAAACTCAGCTTTTTCTTACGTCCTTAATTTCAAATTGTAAATTCTCGTGAAAAATGCTGTGTTCAACATGAATGAGAATAAATTTCATCTAACATATTTTCTCCTCCTGTAAAAGTATATTCGTTTGTGAATTGTGATATAATTGGCAATTATTGCATGCTTAGACAAGAAGGAGGAAATTAAATATTTAATCATTAATTAGTGTTGATGTATTTTAATATTAAAATGATTAAATCAATTAATGGAATATTTATCATGATAAAAAAGAAAAAGTGGGAGTTTTTTGGGTTAATGAATTCGAAACGAGGAATTATTGTTTTGGTAAATGACCAAATCCATTTTTTTTCTTTTTTCTTTTAAAAAAAAAAAAAAAAAAAAATCGATAGTTGGAGGTGAGGGAATTTTCATTTTTATTTTTATTTTTTATAAAAAAACCAATCAATGTCAGTTTAACTAAAAGGCTCTTAGCCTAAATCCCAATATTAATAAAAGAGAATGACTTTATATTAATTTAGAGGACAAATTCTATAGCAACCTCCTATGAGGTTTTATGAAATAATAGTGTCTTCTCATATTTAAAAAAAAATGATAATCCGTCCTCTCACATTTGTTAAAAAATGATACTTATCTCCCTCATTTTTTATAAGATGAGGGTGAGGGAGCAAATTATTATTTTCTGAAACGATAATATTATCGTCATTTTGCAAAATCTGAATGGCCTCATTTACAAATGATAATATTAATATATTACTAGATTTAAAATGTCTAACCTATGCATACAAGAGAGAGGTGACGGTGGAGCTTCAAATGGACCTCGATCATCAAAAAACTTATTCATCATTAAATCAATTGAGTCATTAACTTCAAGAGACTCAGTAAGGATCAACATCCTGTATAGTTTTTAGAGTACTCTATTACGTAGAGTTCCTTAAATCGTGACATTTCATTTAAAATAAATGGTCTAGATGATACCAATTCATCAATCCACTAACAAAATCCCTAAAATAAGTAATTCAAAGCAAAATAAAAAGCCTATTAACAAACTAACATTAACAATAACAATAACAATAACATTAACCTTAAGAGGAACCAAAAACAAAAATTGCAAAGAGAGGCCAAATCCAAAGCCCTTAGCATTCAAGTCCCTCCCCCCCTATCCCCTCCCCGGGCTACCTCCGCCTCTCACCCTCTTATATCTCACATATCTTCAACTATAACTAACAAATTGATAAAAAAAGAAAAGAAAAGGTCAATGCTATGAATTTTTTGAGTCAATGTTAAAAGAAGAAGAAGAAGACACTTCCAATTTATTCCGAATTCAAAAAAAAATCAAATGAAAAAATATGCACTTACTTATAAAAGAACTCAAAAGGGCAGTGAAAAGAAAAGAAAAGAAAAATAGATAAAGAATCTTAACTTTTTGGGGAAATTGCATTTTCCCCCCTTTAACTATTGAATCCATCTCAATTCTCTTATTTATCTATAAAATCGAGCAATGTCCCTCTCTATGTATTGAAAATATGCAAATAGCCCCTATTGTCTAATTTTATGTTAAATTCCAACAAAATTAACGAAATGTTTTTATGTATTTTGTCAATTTCTAGTTATAATACTCAAAATCTATCATTATATATTAGTATACTATAAAAATATTCCGTTGTTTTGACTTGGATTTAACATAAAATTAGACGGTGGGAGGCGATTTGCATATTTTCAATACATAAAGGAGGACATTGCTTGGTTTTATAGATAAAATGGGGAATTGAGATGGACCTAATAGTTAAAAGGGGAAAAGTGCAATTTGCCCTAACCTTTTTGAGTCATTGTTAAAAGAAAAAAAATAATCAAACTTTCAGTTTAGTAAAAACACACACACACACAAATTAGTGAAAAGAAAGAAAAACAGAATAGAGAAAAAGAATTAGATATGAGTAAAACCCATATCTCCACGGCGATAAAGAATTTATACCATACAAACAAAAGGAATGTAGAGAGAGAAAAGTGAAAAGATGCAAACATACCTTGCCCCAATTCAGATTAAAAGAATTGTAGAAGATGATAAGAAAAGCTGAAAATTGTAGAAGATGGTGAGTTAGAAATTTTTTTGGATGATTCTATATGAAGATTGGCGGGAGTGTCCTTTGGATTTTGCATCTCTTTACAATTTTTGTTTTGTTTTTGTTTTTCCTCTTAATGTGCGTTGGTGTTAGCTAGTTAACTAGGTTTTTATATTTTGTTTAAACCACTATTTTAAAGATTGTGCTAATGGATTTATGAAAAATAAAAAATTCTAAAGAATCTTGATTCATCTAGTAAAATTATAAATAATAAATACAACTCAATCATCTTGGGACTTTTTCAAGAAACATGTGCAAAACATAATCAATCAAACAACATAGGTCCAAGACAAACAAGACTGCACTTACCACAATAACCCAAACAGGCAACCTAGCCCAAAATACCAAGGCCCAAAACACAAAACAACCTTAAAGTGGTACTACCACAATTCCAACTGAATCAAAACCAGAGGGTTTGAGCTTTGAATTGATAGATCATAGATGATAATGGGTACGAGAGGAGCGAGCGTAGTGCTATCAAGGGCGAATAGAATGAAGGCAAAGTTGCAATCGTCACTGGAAGCAATCGCTTTGGAGATCGACGACGTGTCGCACCAGCACGCTGGCCATGCCGCTGTCAGGGGCACCACGGAAGGAGAGACTCACTTCAACGTGAAGATCGTGTCGACGAAGTTTGACGGGCAGAGTCTCGTTAAACGCCACCGTTTGGTCTATGATGCGCTGGCCGACGAGCTTCAGTCTGGACTCCACGCGCTCTCTATTGTAGCAAAGACACCCCAAGAAGCAGAAGCCGCCACTAAATAATAAGTTAATATTATTTCCTATTATCATTTTCCATTTTTACATTTTGTGCTCTCAATTACAATTGTTGTAAAACATTAAAAACAAATTTATGTTATTTGTATTGTGAAGAATGCTACTTCACTCCACAATCACATGTCCATTTTTTTCATTTTATAATTCATATGTTTAAGTCAAAATGCCATTTACTCTCTCTGTTAATAATTCAATTGTTACAACGGGGTTTCGAACCTTGGTTCTTCTCATAAAGGAAACCAAGCAATGTTACTGAACTACAAGACTCTGGCATGTTACTCTCTATATTTGATAAGAAAATTTGGACTATCCATGACGCACTTTCATTTTTGGGTATATAAATTAGTTCATGGGCTTTCTACATAGAAAATTTGAACTACCCGGCCATGATTCAAGTTAGAGGCATTAGGAGGGCATGTCAAACCGAATAAAAACTTGTTAACTGTATCAAGCGACATAAGCTTTGTTAATTCATAGGCATTAATGTCTTCCCTTGTCACTTTAAATTTCTTTTTGGCATTGCTCTGGCCCGTGCCCGCTTTAAACTTGAATCAAATTTCTCCTCTTTGGACTTGGCAATGCTACACTCTGTTCTCAAAATAATGATGATAAAAGAAGAAACATTGACTTATCTTGTCTTTCCATTATACCCACTTATTATGAATGCATGATTTCTAATGTTTGGTTCTCAGCTTGTGTCAATGCTGTACATGAGATTTATATATGTCCTTATGCAACCTCATTACTTCAATTCAAGCACATAATTATCTTTCTTATTCTCTGAGCAGACCAGGTGATTTCACCTCCAAAGCACTTCCTGTAGGATTGATGGCTGTTGTAACCAAGTTTTTCACCGTAAATTAGGAGGAACATGTTTATAATTAGAGTGAGATCTCACCACACTGAATAAAAGCACCCTGCCCCCAACTTGCTTTATGTGTGTATATGTCAATTATTCTTTTCCTCTGTACTGTCAACAGTTTCAAAAGGTCATATAAACTGTTTAATCTGTCAGAGGTGAATGTCTTTGGACTACCCAATAATTGGTTCTGGCGAGTGAGATCAGTTATTCTTAGGAGTTTGATATCAGTGAAGATTGTTGTGTTGTATGCGCTATGACATGTAAACTCTCTGAGAGTTCTCCTATTTTATAAAAAAAAAAACAGTTTCAAAACGTCATAGTAAAAACTAGATCCTTAGTTCTATAAAAAAAACAAAAAAAAAACTAGATCCTTAGCACACAATGAACAGAAAATGTCAATTTTGTTTGAATTTTTATGAATATATTTTCTCCCTTATCATTATCTTACTAATGGTACAAATGGTGATTAATATATATCAACTTGCTGGTGTATTAATTTTTTGTTGGTGACATTTCTTCGGTTTTGTTACATCTGATTTATTTTGATCCCGAGTTGAACTATTCCACTTTGTTTTCATAATGATTAAAAGTTTATATGTATCTTCCATGTTGAAATATGTATTTTTTTCTCATACAACTGCGTAAAACAAGTTATTTCAGGATTATCATTTATCATAAATGATCTTAATTACATTGTTCCACTGTCAATATGGTGATCATGACTAATTTTTACCTGCATCTACATACTGTACTTCACTGAAACCCCCGTTTGTGTATGGTATATATCACATGATACACTATATGTATGCTCCATGATAAGGAGATGTATGCCTTGGTCCATTTTCTATTATATGGACAACCACACCCCAGTTTTGTGGGTTTATATCACATGATAGCACTATATGTATGCTAGATTTTATATTATATGGGCAACCACACCCCAAGTACATAGTCCCTTCTGCCCTCTAGCGTCTTCCATGAAGTTGTGTATAAACTTTCTTACGTCCACATGGTGTTCTCAACTTCTCATGCTCCCTTGAAAAAATAAGTTGAACAATTTGATGACATTATTAAATTAAACACCAGCCAGAGAATTTGTTCAGAGTTACTAGTTTGTGTAACATGGAAAATGGAATTGTCTTTTTTTTTTTTTTTTTTTGATAAGTAAAATAGAATTGTCTTTTGTCTTCTATTATGCACAATTAAGTTGATAAATATATCATATGTGTTGCTTTGGGTGAAATTTTCTATACTCTTTAGCCTTTTAGATTTGCATTTGCAATAACAGGACTCTCAATGTCAATGTAGGTTTTGTTCATTGGGAAGTTAACAACTCAGCTGGTTTGTGAAGTTGGAGAAAGTTGGGTATCAAGGGTGGCAACTGGCAAGTCATTTGCTCTCTAGGTTGTAGGCTATTAAGGTTAGGTATATAACAGTTACTCTCTCTTTTGTGCATGTCTTCTTGTGTCATTTCTGTACCTTGGCCATTAGAGATTAATAAGATTCCATCCCTTTGTACCATCAGTTGGGTCAGTAGGATTGTTGGCCACAATATCTATTAAATATTCTGCAGAATTATGTAGTTAATCTGCCCCTCTCTTGTTTTGGATGAGGGCATTCTTGCTTATAAGGAAACACAGTTTGCCTGAACTCTTTGTTGAACAGAGTCCGGGCAATATTGAAAAGGAAGCTTGAAAAGAAATTCAATTCTATTAGATTTTAAAATATGGTACCAAAAGCAGAACATGACCCCCATATTTCCAGTAGATATTCTTTTAAAATTATTTCCAGTAGATATTCATATTATTATATCTAGGACATAATAGATAGTCATACCAACTCTAGTGTCAATTTTGCTTGGATTTGAGCCAAAAATTTTTTTTTGCTTGGAGCATAACTTGATTGCGGGAGAAATTATTCAGTCCACCAGGTGAACTATGTCATTTGTCCACCCATCGATAAAAAAATACCATGTGTTTTAATTTAATGACTCAGATCCTAATCACATAACTAAAGAAAATAAAAAGACCAAAATTCCCATCTGACTTCCAAACAATCACTGCAACCCATTCACCGGCAAGCAAACGGCGATCCACGTTTAAGTTCCACCAACGAAGGTGAACGCGAAGAAGTTTCTTGAATCTGAAGAACTTTCACAGCAAAACGAAGGAGACGAGACTCAAGAGGGTTAAGATTCTTACCGTAAGAACGGGAAATTAAGTTTTGTTTAAATAGATTTGACTCTTTTTCTTTCAAACTTACTGTGATATGTTGCCAAGCTCAAAAGGCATTTTGATGAAGCAACATCATTCTTGAACAATATTATTGCCGCTTGCGTGTGAACTCAGCGTAAAAAAGAGTCAAATATATGATCTTTTTGGTCTTTTGAGTTTTTCTTTTCCTTTTTCAAACAATTTATACAAATATTGGTCCCTCTTAGGTACGCAATTCTTGTTTTTAATTTAATTCATTAGAAAATGTGATATCCTCCATATCAGGCTATCAGCTAACAAAGTTGTGATTTTAGTCTGGCCAATTTGATTTCTATTGGAAAGCGGAGCTTCACATATAGGGCCAAATGAGTGGGTTTTCATCAATACCCGAAATATTTTGGCCAGAATTTGATCTGGGGAGGTGAAAATTTAGTGTTTTTGATTTCTTTCTTGACTCTGATGTGGGTATGAATCAAATTTTTTTCTTGAAGAAGATGTCAAACTCAGCTACAAGAAAAAGAATTCCAGAATTTGTGAAAAGAAGAAATTACAAGAAAAAGAATTCGATTATGCCATTGGATTTGGTTGAAAACATAATCTTCATGTTTTGCCATAAAAAAAAGATATACAAGATACGTATCCTTGCGTATTTCTTCTTCAGTTGTTGAACACCAGAGAGTCAGAGACTAATATATTTCTTTAAAAAATTAAGCTAGTCTCTGGTGTTACTCTTGGATGACATCTTCTTCTTCAGTTGTTGTTCTTTTGCTCTCTTATAAACATAAATCGGTTTGCCTATGTAGGTGGTTCAACCGGATCTGGTGGCGTTGTTGTAGCAACAATGGAGAAGTATTTGGTGGTAGAAAATTCAGCCTGAGGTTATTTGGGTCATTTGAATCTTGATAAACTGTGTAATATTTAGCTGAATCATTAAATTATGACACATGTCATTTAATTAATGAGATGGTGAATAGATGACGTGGTTCACTTGGTGGACTGAATAATTTCTCCTAGATGAGAGAGAGAGCCATTAACTTGGAACTTTTTCTAATTTCCATAATAGGTGTTACCAAAGAAGTGCAAACCTTATCTTTGTGGTAGATCTTTACATTTCTATATTGTTTTCTCCTTCCATGAAGGAAATGATTTCCACATTAAAAACTCTATATTATTATTGAATATGCCTTTCAAAGCTTTCGAATATATGTAGTGTACGAAGACATCCAAGTGCTAACCCAGGATCGGCCCAAACTTTTTGGAGGCCTCAAGCCAAATTTAATTTTTTTTTTTTAACTAAATTAAATTAATATCTATGATTTTTTTAATTATATTTTAATTTTTCTTGCTCTTTTAGATTCAAAATTATTGATCAAACTTTTATAATCAAATTTCTTTTCAATTGATAAAATTGTTAATCCACTTAATCTTTCTTGTGATATTTTCGAGGAGCCATATAGTGATAACAAACCAAAAAAAAAAAAAAAGAAACTTTTCTAGCAAAAAAAAAAAGTAATTAAGAAGAAAAATTTAATAAAAATAAAATAGAGAAGTATAGAACAATAAAACCTGATTACGCTGATTTAGTGATTTATCCCAATATCCGCATAAGATTAAAAACCCTGAACAATGAACATCACAATTCACAAATTCAGTTTAAGAAATTACAATTACAAACTCTAATTGCAAAGAAAAAAAAAATTATTCAAGTGGGTAAAAATTGATATTATTACCTATTTATGTGTTAAATCCAATTTTTGTAGAAGATCTCAATACTTAAATCCTCAAATTTGAAGCCAAGAAAAAAAAAAATAAAAATAATATTGATTATTGACTATTGTAGATTTGTAGAGATAGAAAGTAAGGTGTATAAAGTATGTAGAGATACTTATTAGAGAGGTTGAAGGAGAGAGAGATACGTAGAGACGTAGAGCAGCTAAGCAGTAGTCAAGATAGTAGAAGTGTGGGGGCTGTAAGGGAAAAAAGAATAAGAAATAATTAGTTTTTAGGGTTTAGAAGAGAGACACGTAGAGAGAGAAAAAGAGAGAAAGAGACTTAAAGTGAATTAAATGTTTTGTTGTGGGAACCATAGAATAGAGAGAGAGAAACGTTAAAATTTTTAAACACGCGTGATTCAGTTTTGTCACTTTATTTTTTGCTACCTTGCTAAAAAAAAAAATAATAATAAAAAATTTGAACCTTTAATGGATTAGTATATAAACTATTAAAATTTGGGGGCCTTCCCAATTTTGGGGGCCTCAAGCCACTGCTTAAGTGGTGGCTTTACTATTGGGACGGCCTTGTGCTAACCTAAAAGTGAGTCTATGAGGTCGAAATAGGGTTATTTATTTATTTATTTTTGGAAAGAAAATAGGTTAATTTTAAACATTTGTTATTCACAAACAGCTAAACCATTTTTTGCATGTTATTTAGATTTCTTTGTTTATTATTAGTTTATTACACCGTAGAAATATTAGTTTAATACACCGTAGAAATAAAAGTTCAAACTATTTTTTTAAGGAAATAGTTTACTTACAACCCTGATATGAGAAATCACTACCTGACACTTAAATAGACATGACTTTTTTAATAAGTCATGTGAATTTTTAAAATTGACATAGTTTATCTCTAATCTGGTTTAAATGAATTCTTTTTCAACTTTTCAATTTACTACGTGTTAATTATATAGACTATTTACATATATTATTTTAAAAAAAAAAGGTAATATGTCTAAAAATATATGTGGATTGTCTATTTAATTATCACGTAGTGGATTGAAAAATGATTTCTTTAAACCGGATTAGAGGTAAACTATTTTCCTTTTAAAATAATATATATTGATAGTCTATTTAATTGACACATAAGTGAGTTAAAGAAAAATTCGCCCAAATTGAATCCTAGGTAAACTCTATCATTTTTTTTTTTTTTTAAATTCTCCATTTTGGGAACTAAAGTCTAACAAAGAAAATTGAGGATTAATTAATAGTAAAAATAAAGGTTGGCAAGGAACAGCTGGAGTTCCCGCTAATAAGAATAGAACATCAGAAGAATGTCATGGCAGGGTGAGGCAGAAGAGAAGAGAACAGGTGGTACATAATGAGTGGCTCAAATTATCAACTGTCTATATTGCTTTCAGCTCCATTCCTCCGTCTTTTTAGGATTTCTCAACGGAATTCCTCTGAATCTGTCCACCTCCCACACCATCTCATCCTTTTAGCCTTTCTTTCCTCGCTCTGCGCTTTCCTTTCTCTCTAAAATCTTGGAATCAATCAAAGTGATTAGAGAATAATCGAATATCAGGGAGGCCTGTAGCTACGCAAACATGAACGAGAAGGCCTCCGTCTCTAAAGAGCTTAACGCCAAGCATTCCAAGGTTCTCTCTCTCCCTTTCTTTAATTTCTTTTCGGTCTTTTTAATCGTAATTTCTGATTAGATCAATCTCTAATAGGTTGCTAATAAAATTGAGAAAAGGAGAAAAGTTAGACAAATTTGAATTCATATGCCTAACATTCTTGTATAACTTGGAAATTAAACTGTTGTGCCGAAGCAATAGAAATTAGATTCTAATACATTTTTTTCTTTAATAACTTGTTATCTTTAAAGATTTAATTCTAGAGTATGTACGAAAATTGATCATTGATGCAAAACCGCTGCAAATAAATAAAAAAACTCAAAAAACCATATGTCGCCATGTCACCCATACCATGTGGAATACTTGGGCATGTCATCATGGCCTACATCAGAATCTATGACTTCTTTCATGTATGGACAAAGTTTAGCTACAAACCAGTTTGTAGCCCTAGGCTACAAACCAACTACGTGACAACTCATAAGACCATTCACATGTATTATTTAAACAAGTCACATGACTCATTAAATAGATCATGTGACTAAATATACACGTGGATGATCTTATGAATTGCCTTGGGTTATAAGTTGGTTTGTAATTAAACTCTGTACATAATCCGCATGAATCATTCAAGCTATATATAGGAGTTGCTTGGTTGATATTTGTACTTCATGTCAAGCTCTATGTCATACCTTGTACTCCACAGTTTTTATCGTTTGCTTACCTTTTTATGCAGATTTTAGAGGGTCTTGTTAAGCTGCCAGAAAATAGGGAGTGTGCAGATTGCCGGAGCAAGTATGCATTTCAGAACCCAATATGATGTTTAGTCACTGCTGTAGCACTAAGCTTAACTAAACTTTTCCCCTTTGATGGGTCTTGATTGAGCTTAAGTATTGATTTTTGTTGCAAAATGGTGGATTATTATAGGAAATATATGAGTGGACGAATCTTACCAATGAGTTCTAGCTCAAATGGTACATCCTCCCCTTGTAAGATAAAAATGGAGAATGATAAATTGTAAGAGCAAAGTGGAGAATGAGGTCATGGTTTCAAGTCCCAACGGGCGCATGTGTAACTTACCAATAATAAAAAAAAGAAAAGAAAAAAAAATGAGTAAGTGACATAGGGCAGTCAGACTGTCTTGAGATTAAGGTGCTGTCATGTGTAGGAAGATACTGGGAATAACAAAAGCAGGTCTGTTTTTGTTAAAAAAAAAAAAAAATTTAGGAGTGAAGAAAGGGATTAATTAAATGATTATGTGAGAAAAGACAGAAAGAGGTTAAAGAGGGTAACTCCTAGGGTTGCACCAGTGGTTTCTCCCTGAGAAACATAGCTTTTAACTACATATTTGAAAGAGCATAACACAAATACTTCAAGACTAGTAAAGTTTGGTTCATGATAAAGCTAACTTTGCTTCCTAGGAAAGCAATTGCTAGGTTCCATTAGCTAATAAATAACTTTAGGAGAGTATTCTCTTAAGTTCAGTTTTAGGATTTGGTTTTATAAGTTAAAACAAGTTTGAAAATATGATGTATATATTGATGAGATTTCAGGCTGAGTGTTAAAATATCTATATCTAATACAAATTTTCAAATTTTGAATGTGTCAGGGCCCCACGATGGGCAAGTGTTAACCTCGGAATATTTATATGCATGCAATGTTCAGGAATTCATCGAAGTCTAGGAGTACATATTTCGAAGGTTTGCAGAAGCCTTATGCCCAATCATTCTGGATAGTCATCTAAATCTTAATTCTCTCTATAATGTTATGTTTTATACAAACAGTTTCTGATTGCTTATGAAATTTACTTTGATTGTTGTGAAATCTGTTGGGGAATATATCCTACTTTTGCATAAAATATGTAGCCATGTGTTTGCAAGATTACACTAATTGTGAAGTGTAAAATGTTTTTCTACATAGCAAGAAGTTAGCCTTTTTACTGGTGAATCAACACAGGGAAAGGAGCGTGCTACTTCAATAACTAAGAAGTAGCCTAACTTTTCAGATCCTTAACTCGTAATGATGCTAGAAGGAATGCCTTTAGGTTAGTAATTCCATTCTTGTCATCACCAGTGACAAACAATTAACAAGATTTTCCCTCTTTTAGAAGTATGAGAGAAAACAGAGTGATCAGATTGACAACTTTTCATCCCAAACCAGACCACTGCTTCACTGAACTTACCAAATCAGGTCCTGGGAAATTGCGTAAGACCATAAATGGATTTTTTTAGTCTACACACCGTCCCAGACTCTCCCTGTGCCACAAACCTAGGTGGTTGCTCCATATAGACTTCCTCCTATAAATCACCCTGTAAGAATGCATTTTTGACATCTAATTGAAGCAGTGGCCAACTAAGGTTGGGAAGTGATCTTAAAATCCGAACAGATCTTAGCAACAGGGGAAAATGTTTTATAATAATCAACACCATAAGTCTGTGTATATCCCTTAGCTACAAGGTGAGCCTTCAAGTGCTCAATAGACCCATCAGGTAAGTTCTTCACAGTGTACACCCAACGACAACCAACAATAGATTTGCCAGAAGGAAGAGAGATTAAGTCCCAAGTGCCATTCTGATGGAGTGCTGCCATCTATTCTTCCATAGCTGTTCTCTAATCAGGAATAAATATAGCCTCTTGAACAGACTTAGGGATAACCATAGAGGAGTCAGAAAGAGTAAACGCATGAAGAGATGGGGAAAAATGTGCGTATGAGCCAAATTGAGAGATAGGGTGAGACGTACGACTATGCTTACGTTTACACAGTGCAATGGGAAGAGAATTTGTGTCTGGTAGATTGCAAGATTGAGGTGGTGGTTGATTGTATATGGGTTATCGTGACAGTCAGGTATGTTGCCGGTGGTGGGTTTGCGGTTTACATTAGGCTCTAATACCATGTAAACCAGAAAAATTGGCTTAAGGTTAAAAACTAATTAACCCTAATATCATCTGTTATTTATATATTAGGCACTAAATCCAATATGACCAAACTACCCTCATAAATTATACAATATTCCTCATAATAAGTATGATTGTAACAATACAACAACAAAGCCTTAGTCCTAAAAACTCTTTATTCTTCTTGTTCTTATTTGTTTTTTGTATGTTTCATCATACACATATGGTTTCTTAAAATTTTCTCATTCAAAAAGCTCTTCCATGCCCACTTATGAACTTGCTGCCTATTAAATTTTACATTTTGTTGAGGCATGATTTATATTTAATTAACCTCGTTTAATCTGTTAAGGATCCATAAATGACTCCAAAGTTTTGGGACTATGATTTGGTTGTTGTGTGATTTATTTAATTATATAAACATCTCTATTTGCATGACATGCGCCATTAAAAAAGCTTAAAGTTGAAAAGTAAAGGTAATAATGGGTATAGCATTGCTCCCAAGTCTGCTATAAATTATATAGTTAATCTAAGCGGTTCTCTTTAGATTCACTCCCACTCTTTATCTTACTTTTAATAATTATTCTATTTCATAAATACTCTTTTCCTATTGGGTTGAATTTTTCATTTGCAAATAGGTAAGGTCTACTACTTTGGACACATGGCTACCAGAGCAAGTTGCATTTATGCAGTGTAAGTATATTTCTCAATCTGTCTCATGTGAGTTCAAATTATGCAGTAATTAGTTAGGGAACAATATCTTGGAACCTGTAAACAATACAAGTAGTTAGCCAGTAGAATCATGATCTATTTGGTGCAGAGATATGGATAGTGATCCTCTAACTAGATTTTATCATAAATATCCATCATATGACTTTCTTGTTCAAAAGAATTCAAGAGAAGTTATTCATCTTTACTCAGTATGAAAGATTCATTGATCTTTTTAATTTTTGCTTAAAATATTTTTTATTTCTTGTATATTACTAATTGTAAGTATGGTGGCAATTTACTGAATTGTAAATGTGCTATTTTCTTTTTGGCACAGCTATGGGTAATGAGAAGTCGAACAGTTATTGGGAAGCAGAACTGCCGCCAAATTTTGACAGAAGTGGAATTGAGAAGTATATCCGTGCCAAGTAAAATGTTTACTGAAGCTTATGTATAGATGTTGAAGATAAGATGTTAATTTCCTTTCCTAAATTTGTCTAGGACGTTTTCAGGTATGAGGAGAAAATATGGGTTGCAAAGAATGCAACACAACCAACTCCTAGACCAGGTGAAATGAGCTTTAGTCTTGACAATTTTCTAGAAGGTGGAGCTGAAACTGGCCATCCAAAGAAAACAAGGAAACTTTCTCTTGAGGAAGCGATTCTTACTAAACACCTAGAACAAGATTCTCCTCCAGTAACAAGATCCCGTGGGGTAATTCTGATACTTCATTATGTCATGTCATGCCCCATCCTTGTAATTACATTCTTTAACAAATCTGTGATTTAATAGATTATCAAGCAGGTCACTTCTTTCATTTGGCTTGTTTGAGTGTGATAAGAGGCAGTTGACCATTTTCACCATGCTGGAGAGCTTTGGGTTTTTCTCTTCCTTTGATTGGAATGTGATGAGTAATGTCTGGATCACTGAGGGAGCTTCTGCGTATTTTATCAGTTAAAGCTGAGAAAGGCCAGCTAGTTTTGAAGGTGTTAACTCTCTTCTTTGGAGTGAAGGTTTGAGTTTATAAAATTGGGATTGCAAAGCTAAAAAGGTCTACCTTTTATTTGGGAGATACAGAGAAGCAAATTTTTAGTGAATGGTAGTTATTAAACTAATATCATCATAAGACAAAAAAAAAAAAAAAGATTTTAGGATTTTTTTAACTTTGGAAGTACAAGGCAGAAGGTCCAAGTTCAAGTATTTCCTTTCCCATCCCTTCTCTTTTGGACTTGAACCATACTATGGACGTATGATAACAATGAGTTCCAAGATACAAACTAACCTGTAAGTACAACATTTTAGATGGTGATGAAGAATCAACAAGAAGCTTGTGACCTTCGACTCTCATTCAAGGAAGAACATTGTTTGGAACATAACATAAGGTCCTAGGCAAGGGTGTGGTAGAGAACCAAGCTTATTCTTACAAGGACTAATTTCATGGTTCATCGAGGGTTGTGGAAGGAGGCCTAAACAAATTTTGGTTACCATCTTAATGGAATAAAAACAGGTGTTATATAAGGGTGTGTTTGTTTAGGGTGAAAAGGATGAAGTAAGGTGGGGGGGATGAAAAGTTGAAAACCCCCACTTCCATTGTTTGGTTGGAATGGGGAGAGAAGGGAGGTTTGGTGGGGCCCGGGATTTTCCACCCGGACCCACTTTTTGTTTTCCTCCAAAATCAGGAGGAAAACTCAGAAGGAAACAGGAGCTGCTTGCTCGAGCAAGATGCACAGTAAATATTCCTCACCTTTCTTTTTACATTCACTTTTACTTCCTCTCCCCTTTTTCTTTCCACTACTTTTTCTCCACTCCCCCTTCCCCCCCCCCCCCAAAAAAAAAGAAAAAAGAAAAAGAAAAGAACCAAATAGAGCCTAAATCTGGCACAGGATTTCATCATCAGGAACTTTGCACTAGTGGAGTACTATTTTATGCCCTCCATGGAGGCTTTTGGTTTGTAGGACAACACTACCTTAAGGCAAGGCAATGCAAGCCTAAGTTTCAGGTTCTTGAAACTAGAGAAGCTTCCACCATGGTGTTGTGGGTAAAGTTCACCAGACCTTGTGAAATATTATGACAGAGATCTGCTCATGAAGGTTAGTGATCAGATAGGTAAGCTCCTAACAATTGACATTAGCTGGAAATTCCCAAAGGGGAAGAAATGCATGGGTGTGCTTCAAGTCGGCCTTTATATACTTTGCAGCTAAGGTGACTTGGTACACACATGTAAAGAGGTTCAACATGAAGGTCTCTCAGCTTTTACTTTTTATGTGATAGGATGGGTCACAAATGAGGTGCATTTAGGAACTTGGGTATAGTGAAAAAGAAATTAAACTTGAGGAAGAAAATCTCTTAAATGATATCATAGCTAGATAAGGAAGGACTAACGGGGAGTTAGATATTGAATCAATAACACTCATCAAAAAGAAATTGCAAAGGCATAAAGCATGGTTTGGATGCCTTGGTTGGTCAAACCGAAACACCATAGGGTGGGTTGCGGTGGGAAATGAAAATGCTGCTCCCTCTGTCTCATATTATTGTCCTATTTAGAAAATTCAACATTTTAAGAAGACATCATTTATTGCATTTTTTTCTTCAAATTAATAAGTACAAATTTTTAAAACTACCCTGCCTAATTTAGGAAAGTTGTTAAAGTTGTTTCAAGTGACTTTTCAAAGTGGAAAATATTGTGAATCATCTCAAAATGAAATGGAAGACCAATGATCTGAAACAGAGGGATGATTTATTTTATTCACAAGGAATATTTTATTGAGCCCCAAACCAAGTAGGAATTCTTTGTTTTTCAGAAATCAATTTGACATCGGTTCTCTACCTCTTTTTTTTTTTTTTTTGTTTCCTACCTCTTTTTTTTTTTTTGTTTCCTTTCTACAATAGTATTTTATTGTTTATTTAGATATATGTGTTTTAATTCTTGTCTTGCTATGAATGATCATGTTTAATAAATTATAAAAATTAGCAGTGCACTCACAAAGAATTATTTTTTGTATCCAGGGTTCTTTAGATTTGAAGAACAAGACCAACACATCTCCACCAAAGGGGCCACCACTTATGACAGAATTTGATAAATCCACAAAAACGACCAATGGTGCAACAGATCTAGTCAGCTTGCATTATGTCCCTGATGCAAAACATGATTACTCTGTTGTATCTCCTTCACGCTGGGCAACTTTTGATTGTAAGACTACAATGTTACTGTTATTAAAATATACATGCTTTTCTGCTTCTGCTTCTATTTTTTTTTTAATTGGTTATAGGAGCTATTGGGGATAGATGGACGCTTCTATTTTTTTTTTAATTGGTTATAGGAGCATCCACTGGGGATATTTTCAACGTATCCATTGGATATTGCTCAACGTAATTATGCTAACAATATTGTACTTTAAATTTTTGCTACAAAGTTCCTTTTGAGTTTATTGAGATCTGAAAAATGCATATATTATATGTGGCCACCATTCTTTATGCCATTTTCTTAAAGTCAGCTAATTTTGGATTGACTTGTTTTATGGGGCTAGCTTTCATGTTTACGGTATGGGCATTATGCACTTCTCTGAGCATCTAGTAAGAACAGACCATCATTCAATATTGTGATATCTGCAATCCTAAATCGAAATTTGTGGTTGCAGGAGAAAATCTGTCAGAACCAACCCCATGGAATTATTGTTCAATTAGCCGTTGGAGTAGAATTCACTAGTTTACAGATTGAAGCGGATAATGTATGTTCCTACCCCAAAAGGTGGACGGTATATATCTTATCAACAAGGTTTGCGAATTTAATATGATTAATATTCTTGGTTTTTGAGTGCGTGGTTTCCATTTCCATTATGTTGAAAAAAAAAGTATCCCAGTTAATATCTTGGTTTTTGAGTGCTTGGTTTATATTTCCATGCCTATGCATTAAAAACTCCCAGTTATACATCTTATGATAATGCTTGGCTGGCTTATAAATCGTCTAGCTGCTAAGTAGAACTTAACGGAATATTGTTGTGTTCATGTTATATCACAAGATTAAATTCATAATTTTGAGTTTGTTTGCAGCGTTTCACATTTGCTTGCAGTTTGCTTGCATCGTTTCATCAAATTCAGCTTGCAGTTTTGCATATCTTTCAATTACATCACAACAATAAATTCACATTTTTGGTTGTTTCATAGGTAGGGCTAGGTATATCTTGTCATAAGAATGAACCTTTCTGCAAGGGCATTTGAGATTACCTATTATATCAGGTTCGAGGACTCACAATCAACAACAAAAGCAGCAAAACTTTAGTCCCCAAAACTTTGGAGTCGACTATAAATCCTCAACAAACTAATCCGGGTCAGCCACATGTATTCTTTTCCTCCATTCTATCCTATCTCAACAATCAATCACAAAAGCATGTAAACTCTCCATTTGGTTACCACTATGGTTAAACTTTAATTAACATGTCATTTTTTACTACTTATATCGATGTAAATTTAAGTCTCCCTCAATCTATTTTCATTCTCTCGACTTGAATTAAATCACTCTCTTACTAATGCATTAGTTTCTCTTGTTTTTCACATAACCAAACCATCTCAAGTGACTCTCTCTCATATTTTAATCAGTTGGAGCTACCCAAAATTCTGCATTTCATATCCCATCTTTCATTGTATTTGCAGTTATCCATCTTAACATTCTCATTTCAGCTACGCTCATTTTATGAACATGTTGCTTCTTTATAATCCAATGTTCAATACCATGCAACATAGTTGGTCTTATTGCAGTATTATAAAATTTATCTTCAAATTATTAGGTATTCTATGATGATTCAATACTCCTAATGTATTTTTCCACTTCATCCACCATGCACTTATTCTATGATTCACATCCTATTCAATCTCTTCATCCTTATGAATTATTGATCCAAAATATTGAAAGCACTTCCTATTTGGTATCTTGACCATCAAGTTTTACAACCCCTTCATCTTTGTTTCTACTTTTACCAAACTTACACTACGTACTCTCTTATAGTCCTAATTAATCTAAAGCCTTTAGATTCTAAACATCCCTCTAAATATCCAACTTTGCATTGACTCCATGTCTAGTTACATTTACTTAAGCTATATTGTCTACAAAAAGCTTACACCACACCACTTATTCATATATATGGTGACAAGGAACTCACTTGTGATGCCTCTACTTATTCTCACACTAGTTATGTATCCGTCATATATATCCTTAATAACCTTAAGATATTTTAGAGGAACTCTTCTCTTTTCTGAAACCCACCAAATAACCTCTTTAGGTACCCTTTTTAAGCTTTCTCTAGGTCAATAAAAACGGTATAGAGATCTTTACAGGCTCTCTATATTTCTCCATTAGACATCTGAGTAAAAAAATAGCTAGCTTCAATGGTAGAACACCCTGGCATAAAGTCAATATTTTTCTTGATGGTTTTTAAAAGTCAATATATACTTGATGAATTTGGGACTAATGCATGGTGAGTTGATCTGTTAACATGCACTGTTATGGTCAGTGTTAGGAGCGTCAGCCTAGTTAATCATAATAATTGTAGTTAATTTCAAGGAGAGTGTGATGTGAAAAAGCACCTTTTGAGCTTTCAGTTTCCACATCGTTTAAGTGTTGAATTTGAGCAGGCTCATTCTTGGCAAAAAAAAAAACCGATACTTGAATCAGGTACTTGCTAAATTGCTAATCCTCAACCTTAAAGAGGCAGGTGCTACAATCTGCTTTTATTTAGAGTTACAAGAGAGGGATAATAATCTGCTTCCTTGAAATGGAAATGTTTTTTTTTTCCCTTACAGTAATGGATTGGTATTTTAAGAGTTCAACACTCTGGCAAATAGAGGTGACAGGTCATTGTGGTGGCCATAGGTAATTGAATTTCTACCTTCTGGGGGTGATTGTATTAAGTTGAAGTGAGAACAATGTTAGCATTAACCAATGTCAGACTTGTTGAACCTTACATGATAGGCCTGTATGTGCTTTCTGGCCTATCAAAGTGGTTGTACTAGGTTCGTGCAGCACATCTTCAGCTTCTATAAGCAGTCCATACCACTTTGCTTTTTTTGCTCAACAAATGACTAGTTTTCCAGTGCTCATACCTCTGAATAAGAAGTGGTTTCTCTTAAATGCCCCACCCTTTACCCCCAAAATAAGAGGAAAGAGAAAAGAAAAGAAGATTAAAGAAATTTGAATTATGTTCATGTTTGTGATGCCACCTTGTTAAAGTTAATATGTGAGCTTGATATACAATGTTGACCTACTTTGTGATAGCGTAAGCTTTTGGGACTGATAATTTCCAACCCAATATCAATGCTGGGTTGTCTGTGAGGTCCTTGGTTAGAGTCTTGGTGACCCCATTTTGTTGTTTCTGTTTCTGTTGCCACATATGGTACTTTGGTTCAGTATTATTTGGTTAAATGTTATTGGGTGAGCCTGCTCATGGGGGAATGTTAGTATATATGAGCTTGATATACATTATTGGCCCATTTCTTGACAGTTTTCAAGTTTTTGGGATCGATGTGTTATGACGCAGCTAATACATATATACACAAATACTTGCATATTACACAAATACACTCTTACCCAAGCAGTGGCCTTTTCTGCCAGTATTTCATTATATTTTTGTTCAGCTGAAGCAAATTATTCCTTTGATAGCATATTGTATTTCGGTGTTCTGACGGATAATATTTTCCCAACTGTTAATTTTCCTTGGGTTTTGAACCTTTTAATCACTATATTCTTGCTTGTTTGAAGGGAGTGCACATGTGAGAGATTATTTGTGGTCACCACGAGGATCTTGGTCTATGCATGATGTGCCATATAGCTCTGCTTCACCATTTGCTAGCAGCCTAGCAGCAATCACAGTAGCAGTCATAAGAGAATTCAGTAGCATTTTAGAAAAGGCCAACCATCTTTGGGGTCTCTATATTGAGTTATCCTGATTATCTTTATTATTTTGTTTTTACGTGTGTTTACTTACACTGCAACATAGGTATGCTAGTTAATTTTTCTGAACATTGTACAAGAGTTTGATGTTTATAGCTGCGGACTTTGGGGTTCATTTTCTTTTGCATCAAAGTGACATGCTTTTTGGTGTCTAAATGTCTCATTACCGACTCTAACCAATTTGAAACCTAGAACAGAATAACAGAGCCTGATAATGGAAGTTGTTATCTGTACCCAGGATTGGATTTTCTTAAAAGATACGGATTGAGCACCAACCCTGGAATGTCAAGTCACTTGAATTACGAGTTGTCAAACAGAACCCTAAATCTTCTTGATCGATATATCTAATCTAGCCTTTCCATGGATGGGCCAATCTATTTGGACTATGGATGTTCTAATATTAGACTCTTTCTAGGTTTCCCCTAAAATCATTGGAATAGAATTTATTATAGGCCAAATTACATAATTACCCTGGGCAACTGACGACTTGGGGTTTCAATTTTGCAACATAACCACTTGTGGTTTTTAAATTGATGAAATTGACTCCTTTAAGTATATTTTTTGTCGATTTTGTTAATAGAAATTTGTCACGTGCATTACATGTGACCACTTTATAATATAAAAATCATTATTATAAACCCAAGTGCAATGTATGTGACAAATTTTTGTGTATGTGACAAATTTTTGTTAGCAAAATTGACAAAAAAAATATACTTAGAGGGGTTAATTTCATCAATTTAAAAACCTCAGGTGGTTATATTCCAAAATTGAAACCTCAGTGGGTCAGTTTGCAAATGACCCAAACTCTAGGGGAGATTATGCAATTTGGCCTTTATTATATGATGTGTGGGACCCTAGGAGGTACCAGGTTTCTTGGAAAATACAAGGAAGCAGTAAGAAACTAAGAATGGTTTGTTTTTTTAGGGGAACACAAATTCTGTTATTGGCACAATGCTAACAGGGAAGGCCGGAAGGGATTAAGAAATGAAATTCTATATGTCCAGTGTATTAAATTATATTATTCATTAAATTATTTAAACAAGTCATATAGCTCATGAAATAGGTCATGTGATTAAAAGTACAAGTGAATAACCTTTGGAGTCGCCACGTAATGGGTTGAAGAATTTTCCTAAACTATGTTTAACAATTTTGCCTTAAGGTATAAAGGCAGGGTTTTAGTTCTGCCATTACTGTTTCAAAATTTCTAATATGATATCTAAACAATTTACAGTTCTCATCTCCCCAAATCCTTAGCTAGCATGTAGAGAATAATCATGTGATGGTTCTTAGGATCAACGAACACTCAGCACTCTATAATCCTACATAAAGATTTACTTGTATTGTATGGCATATAGTGCTTGTGTATTTGTGTGTGTGTGTGCGTGCGCACATGTGATGGAGCATGGGCTGAAGCACTGAACCAGTTGAGATGCGGACACATGGTCAAAATTGGACACATGTCACGATCGCAACGGGTCCAATGCATTGGAACACTGGACCCAATCCAAGTCCATGGAGCATTTGCCTTAGACTTTGGACAATGTTACATAATCAAATCTAACACCAATACCCAGGACAGTGAAATGTTGTAGCGGCCTGGGCATTTGTCTTCCCGTTTATTACAGATCATCAAAGTTTCTTTTATGAAACAAAGAGTCTTCATCAAACGAACTATGCCATATACATTCGGATTGCCTCTTATGCAATTATTTTCAACTTTTACCTTATGTATTTTAAAAAATGGAGATGCTTTAGAATTCAAAATAGCTGAGCACCTAGCCTCCTTTGTTTTGACTTTTCCACTATTCTTTTGAATTCTCTTTTGGTGCCGCTCATCAGTCATCACCCCTTACCATTTTAATTCAAATTTCAAAAATGACCACCAGATAATGTTAAGTCTGAGCACCATTGCATATGATGTTATAACTTATACCCATTAGCAACCGTGAACTTATTTCTTTTGCGCATCCATAAACTTTCATTGGGTCCCAACAGCATAAAAAAACATAGCAGCTCATATCACTAAGCTACTCTGGCTCATAAGCATACGGCAACTTTTATTTCCTTGTCCTCATTAAGAAAGCAATGAAATTTAAAAAGGGTTGTGATTTAATTTTCCTGAACGTTGCTGTCCCTGTCTTGAGCTATAGCATCAAAGTATAATATAATTGGGTGCTTGGAGTTGTCCGGTTTGAAATCATCACAAATGTGTCTTATTGGCAAGCAAGGCCATCCCAATAGTAAAGCCACTTAAGCAGTGGCTTGAGGTTCCCAAAATTGAGAAGACTCCCAAATTTTAATAGTCCATAACTCCATATACTAACTCATTGAAGGTCCAAATGTTTTTTATTTTTTTTTATTTTTTTAGCAAGGCAGCAAAAAGTAAAGTGACAAAACTGAATCACACTTGTTTAAAAATTTTAACGTTTCTCTCTCTCTATTCTGTGGTTTCCACAACAAAACATTTAATTCACTTTAAGTCTCTGTATCTCTTTTTCTCTCTACGTGTCTTTCTTCTAAATCTTAAAAACTAATTATTTTTTTATTCTTTTTTCCCCTACAGCCTCCACACCTCCACTATCTTGACTACTGCTCAGCTGCTCTATGCCTCTATGTATCTCTCTCTCCCTCAACCTCTTTAATAAGTATCTTTACATACTTTATACGCTTCACTTTCTATCTCTACAAATCTACAATAGTCAATAATCAATATTATTTTTATTTTTATTTTTTCTTGGCTTCAAATTTGAGGATTTAAGTCTTGAGATCTTCTACAAAAATTGGATTTAACACATAAATAGGTAATAATATCAATCTTTACCCACTTGAATAATTTTTTTTCTTTGCAATTAGAGTTTGTAATTGTAATTTCTTAAACTGAATTTGTGAATTGTGATGTTCATTGTTCAGGGTTTTTAATCTTATGCGGATATTGGGATAAATCACTAAATCAGCGTAATCAGGTTTTATTGTTCTATACTTCTCTATTTGATTTTTATTAAATTTTTCCTTCTTAATTACTTTTTGTTTTTTGCTAGAAAAGTTTCTGTTGTTATTTGTTTTTTTGGTTTGTTACTTTTTTTTATCACTATATGGCTCCTCGAAAATATCACAAGAAAGATTAAGTGGATTAACAATTTTATCAATTGAAAAGAAATTTGATTATAAAAGTTTGATCAATAATTTTGAATCTAAAAGAGCAAGAAAAATTAAAATATAATTAAAAAAATCATAGATATTAATTTAATTTAGTAAAAAAAAAAAAAAAACCCAATTTAAAATTTGGCTTGAGGCCCCCAAAAAGTTTGGGCTGGCCCTATTGGCAAAATGGCAAGGATAGTTAGCATTTGAGAACCATCTCAAGCGGTATCTTTATTTTCTCACCTAAATTTGGAGAAAAAAAAAAACTCACTTTTATATTTTACCTATATATTTTTTTTCAGATATATTTCCCAACAAACTCTTTATTATTTTCTATCTCATTTAAATATTAATTCTTCATTGTAATCTTATTCATAAAGAGATGCTCTAAGGAGGCATGCTATTCAAGTACTTCAGCAGTCCCTTCCTTTCATATTATAGAAACAATATGTTATATTTGGTAATTATATTAACAATAAGTTTAAAGATAAAATATTTTATAAAAAAGATTCATAATTATTGATTTGTTAAGCTGTAAATGGTAGATAATAAATGATGTCAATAGTGGATCCTTTAGATAAGAACTAATAATAAGCTTTTCAACTCAATTGTTGTGAAAAATGTTGTACCTTTAACATTACTCTTATATTAATAAGGCTTAGATATTTTAGGAGGCATATGTAAGCTATCCCAGCTGCAGTGTTAACTGCTGATGATGGAGATGGGTAAGCCTCAATAAATTAAATTCTCATTTATTGAGGAAAAAAGAAAGGTTAAGGAATTAAATCATGTATCTAACCAAAACTCTGATGGAGATGCTATTCAAAGAAATAACTTCAGATTATCCTGAAACCCCTTTGTTGCATGACTTTTCCTTCTATTCTCTTGCACTGAGAAATAATTTATCGGGGCAGTTATAATAAAATATAGCTCCAGTACCAAACTAGTTAAATGGCCACTAGTTGTCTCTATTAAAATACTTAAAAAAAATGGTAATAGTAGTCTGGTTTCACATATTAAGAACCCTTAATTTGATTTTTAATTTCAAATAAAAGGTTGAAATCGCAAGCCATGTTGAGCTAGTCAATTTTGCCGATACATAATTGTAGTCCCATGAGATATTAGTATATAACTCTTCACTGATTCAAACCTGTTCCACAAGATGACATGTACATCAAATTCAGTTATAACTTATAACAATGATTGTGTTTTTTTTTTTTTTTTTTCTCTTTCTTTTTTTCTGGAGAATAATTGTGGCAACATTGTTTTGAATTTTTTGATGTACTTCTTTTATTATAATTGAAGATTCCTGAACACAAATATTATCCAAAACAATAGCCTTTAGTGTCTTGACTCTTGACAGGATGTACTCAAACTCATTTTTAAACTACAAATAGATATTTGTTAGTTATTTTAATCTATATTTTCCTAGAAAGTACAAACAAGGAAGTTTAATATTTTTCTAATGGGATGGTTTGACCCATTTGCTTCAAAGTTTGGAGGCAGGTAATTATAATCCGAACCTTTATTTTTCTCCTTCGTAGAAGTTCCCACATAATTTTTTAATAGCACTAAGATGACGTTTTAACTTTAACTTTTCTTTTTTCCTCATAACTTAGTTTGGAATTTAGATAGTGTTCAGCATGCAGAACAATGTACATGGCAATTCTCAGGTTCATTCTAGCCTCGAAAAAAAATAATAATCTCAGGTTCATTGAGCATTGAGCATTTGGATGCTCAACAAATTATTGCATACTCTATCTTTATTATTTTATCTAGTCAGGAGAAAAAACAAATAACTAAAATAAGAAAGAAAGATAACAAATAACTAAAATAAGAAAGAAAGATAAAGACAGTCTATTAGTTGTTATGAGTTATGAAGAGGTATGACTAATAGAGTATAATATGTGGGAAATGTAACATGAGGGTTAGATCAAAGTAGCGAAGAGGTGGAATGTCAATTGCTAATAGAGTATAATATGTGGGAAATGTAACATAAATTTGAGGGTTCGAAATCGTTAGCTACTATCTTGAAGCCACTCGCAAGAGATTCTTTCTTGTAATTACCTGATGCATGTTTGATGGATAGGCTATTGGAGGGACAAAAATTGTAATTAAGACAAGTATAGGGTTAGAAATAAAATAGGAAGTAAAGTTGGATTTGATCTCTACTTTATAGCCCACACCACATGCATTTTACAACTTGGTAAATATGATTGGTCCACAAAATATCTCATAAATATCTTATAAATATCTCATAAATATCTTGAATATGTTCTATTAGGTTCTAATATATTCTAGGCACAAAAACTCTATTAGATGAAAGGGAAAGGCAACGTGAAGAGGAGGCTGAAAAAGGGCTGCGAAGCTGAAAACTGCAAAAGAGACTTGAGAGAGGGAGTCTCTCATGGTGCTCGGACAATGCATTTTACTGTATTTGTAATTATACTTGATATATTACAAATCTCTATGTGGCCGTAGGCAAGTTGCCGAACCACCTAAAATTATGTGTGTTGTATCTTTTTGCTTTGGATCAATTCTTGCTTTATTTTATCATCAAAACAGTCTCTAATGGACTGAGATTCATGATGCTGCAAAGTTTGATGCGGTTCGATTATTATCACAAAAATTGTTCCTCCAGCTATATACCCTAAAGAAAATAGTCAAGGGTTTAAAGAGTTTTGGATATACTCGTTAGCCAAAAAAAAAATTGTAACATAAATTGAAGATTAGAGTTGGGCTGAGGGTGGTACAAAAATAATTGTTGGTATAGAAAATTAAATACTCAAGGAGATCATTGCATTGTCATCTATTATTTAAAACAAAAACAAAGAAATAAAAAACAAACTTGAGGGTCCTCATCAATCCAACAATATCATGTGCACATGGGTTTAGTCATTAGTGATTAGTTAGAATGCATTTCTTAAAACTGATGTTTGTCTCCTATTTCATTGCGATGGAGATACTTTAGCTCATCCATTTCAAATTTAAATCACCAACTGCAAGGTGCACCTAACCTTTTTCGTTTCTCTATCTCATTCTAGAACACCTTGGGCCTGATTCCCTTTTTTCTAGTTGCTCTTTGGACCCCTCCCATTAATTTTACAAACATTTGGAAGTGCCCACCAAACAATATGTTTAATTACAAGAAAAGGCATACAAATCCACAGCATAAACAAATCATCTCCCTCTACAATTTTTTTTTTCCTTACACATCTCCTTCTACACTTATTTAGCAAAAAGAAATATTATATAATCTGTGTTTATATGTATAAACAAGTTTGAAAATGAAGGCGCATGGTAAAATATAGAACAAAGTGTTGTGTCATATATAAGATGAAACGCCCTAAAGGAAGACAAATTAAAGTATCTTTCTATAACAAACCCACATAGCCTTTCAATAATTTGATGCAGTTGCTCTCCATGAAGTTAAGTTATTGTAGGTTTTTCTTTCGTACCTTTTTATTTTCCTTCAGAGATTCTCGTCCTTTAGCTAACAAGTAATTGTCAAAGGCACTTATTATTTATCACTGGTGCTAACAAAGTAACAAGTAAAGGACGAACCTGTGTTTGGCACCAGCTAATGGGATTTTGACTAGAGACTGCTTTGGTGGAAGTTTTGGTAATAGACTTTTTTTGGCATTATGTATAGGACGTGTATTGATTTTGATAGTTAATTGTGGGGGATAGCATAATGTTCTACACTATCAAATGAATTATTTCTCAATTGTAATTAAATACTTGTTAATGAATCAATTTTTAGGCACTATAGATTGTATGTATGCTCAACTCAATTAAACGCTAATCGCAACTAAATTAGGGTCAACTCAATTCATACCCATCAATTAATCCAGATCGGCTATATGTAGTGTATTTTTTTTATTTTTTTAGTATTTATGTTATATTAATGCTCTTGGTCACATTTAACCATATCCGTTTGGGAAAATAATTCTCTCCATTTGAAATGGATGCATGCTGATTAGTGGTTACATAATTTCATGCACGTCTCAAAGAGAACATCATACATATATGTTAAAACTTAAAAGTTTTGAGAATTTTCACCAATTAAATCATTAGCATATGCTTCAGATAAACGCATTATTTACAACGAAAATCTAACCTTGACCATCCATTAATTATAGTTAAGTTGCTCTGACTATGACACTCGATATGCTTCCCACTTATGGTTTATCCAAATCATCCACTCAGCTGACCCTGACCTATGTCTAAAACGAAGAGCCTGAAAAGTGGTTGTGAAAATGGAGTAAGTGCCAAAGCGCATAAGCAAAAAAGGGTCACAATTATAAGAGAGCATGCAGCATATATGGTGCTTAGCTTGGCAGCGAAGCTTGTGCCGCCTAGCAAATTGGTGACCTTGTCTTTCAACCCAAGCAATAAGCAATATTAGTCAATACCCATGCTGGCCCTGCCAATTCAAAATGACTCTTAATAAAGTAAAAGAATCCCATGGCCATGGAAAATAAAAAAGATAACAAGATTACAAAGAGGGACAGGGCGCCGCCTGGTGGAGTCCCACCACTACACCACGACTGCTCCGCTCTGTTGTGTAGTGCTAAAAAATCCATTGCCTCAAATAGCCCCTACTATTGTGACCCATTGTCACATCTATAGCCATTGCCTCCAACAATAATCCTTGTCTTTTTCTTTCTTAGTAAGGTTAAAATATACAATCAATTTTAAAATAATTGTCATAATTAATTTAGATAATAAGATACCTTAGATCTAATATCACGGTCACATCAATTAATTAATATCATTATTATTGACATCATTTTTATTATAAATCAATTATAAGTTCATAACATACTACTTTATTGATGTAATATCACAATCACATCAATTAATTAATGACATCATTATTTATTATAAATCACTCATAACATACCTATTTAATGGTTGTAAAAACAAAATTTTAAATTTCTTTTGTCAAAACTTTTATTTTTCCTAGTTTGCAGGTGAACCACACAAGTTTGGATTCCTTCAACTCACTTAGAGCTCTCTTTTCCTTATTAACACCCTCACATGGCCTTTCTTCTCCCAACAAAAATAGAAAGAGTTTATTTCATAATTAAGATTTTATTTTTAAATCTAACAATTTACATAATTTAATTTTAAATGACATGGTACTGGATATCTCTTTATATTTATAATATTGAATATGAATCATGAAATGGATACTTTTGAGAAAACTAACCATTGTGTGCGTATGCTATGGAAATTTGAAATATCCATGTAAATAACAACCAATCATACTCATTAACCAACCCCCGACTCTCTTTTTTTAACTCTATTGGATACTTGGATTTAATTGTATGAATAAAAATTAAGTATAATTTTTGAGGTGTAATACATTAAGTTCTCCAATTAAATTTAAACATTTAAATGCATTTAATTATTCTTGACAAAAATAATATTGTTTGTACACTTAAAATACTGTACCTAGACTAATTGTATTGAGACCACTTTGGAGATAATGTAAAAGTTTAATGAAACCATAATTTATTACACTCGTAGGTCCCATGGAACATTCTAATGGTTGTGGGTAATATTCAATGCACAGCCTAATTCCAATAGGCTTTAACTCAAGTCACATAGCCAAGATGTGCTTTGTATGATTGTCCTTGATTGTACACTTTTTAATTATATCGTCATTAGAACCTTTAATCTTTGGTTTTGATGAATTAATTGGGTATAAGATTCCGTACCATTCTCCCCCGCCCCCCCTTCCATGCGGATATCATAACTCTTTTTTATTTTTTTTATGAGTAAGAATATTTTTTATTATGCTTATATATATATATATATATATATATATATATATATATATTATATATATTTACTCAATGGCCAATGCCATCTTCTCTTACAAAGAGCCAATTAGAAATAAAAGAGATGTAGATTAACCCATCAAAATTACAGGCATATGTCCAACTAGCTAAATTATGTACAAAAAAGTTTGCTTCTCTATGGACATGAACAAAATTCCAAGTTTTAAATGAGTGAAGGAGAGAGTTTGCATCTTCAAACAATGTCACGGATATTCCAGTCTGAATCCGCTTATTTTTTTTTTTAGAAGGCTTCAATAATGTTGATGGTATCTCCCTCAAACAAAACAGTCTAAATCCACTTATTTTTTTTTAGAAGGCTTCAATAATGTTGATGGCGTCTCCTTCAAACAAAACAAACTTGCCTCCCATATTTCAAGTTTTAGAGATAGCTAAAAGGGTTGCATGGACTTCACCCTAAACTAGGTCACCTCTAGGTAGAAATTTTGAGCCAATGTTATGAATTTTGTATTGTTCGAGTTGGAACGACTGGAAAATTTTATACCTTTTAGTTAATATGTATGAATCGTCTCATATTTCATCTAGAACTAAATTTCGGCCTAAATGATGATTTCGGCAAGTATGTAAACAGAGCATTTTTTTTTGTTGTTGTTGTAAACCAATTCTCTCTTCTTTTGTTACTTTACTCAGATATGACATGTTATATCTTATATGTAGTGATGATATTTATTTTTAAACACGTAATGATATTAAGAATGTGCATTATTTGACTTTGAATTGATATTTTGATAGGGTATAACACTATGTAATGAAAACTTGTATATTTATATTGTGTTGGAAATTTATATTTACCTTTTACTATATTTAAAAAATTAATGACCCTCTTTCACTAAAATTTAAAATAATGGGGGATAGTGTTGGAAATTTGTATTTATTTTATTATATTTATTTAGAAGAGAATGTATGAAATAATGTTCCTTTAAAAAATTACATTTTCTAAATAGGACTAACAAAATGGATTGGAGAGAGTATGAAATTAAGGGTAAACCCCAAATTTACACTAAAATAGATCAATACCGAAATATTCCGGTTTATAGACAAATTGAAACGATCATTGGAATGAAATTGAGAACTTTACTTAGAGAAATGATGTAATTGTTGACTTATAAGAAAATGATGTATCATATGTGTATATATGAATGGAAAATTTTGATAGGAAAAAATCCCATATATCAAGAAGCATCTTTGATGTGAATCTTACATTCACCTAAAAAGAGAAATCCTGTTGAAAAGGATTTGAACACTGTGAATGTTCGAAGAATCATGCTAGAGACGATTTTTAAAGGCAATGCTAGATATAAGGCCAAAAAAATAGGCATTTGTAGATACATTAGTTGAGAGAATCATACGCCACTTGGGTATTCGGCCCAGTGGTAATCCCTTCCCCAAAAAACTCCCCTCTCTAAGGGTGTGGGTTCGATCCCCAGGATCTTCAAAATATACGTGTGTGTGAGTTTAGATTATAATTTCTATCATATCTCAAAAAAAAAAAGTTGAGAGAATCATACATAATTCATAAAGCGAGCTGAGTTCCTGTTTTGGATTCTGATTCTAGCTTCTACTTTTAATTTTTGCTAAAGTAAATAGGACCCACTTATAACAGTTTATTACTTCTACAACTCTTTTTTCCTTGCTTAATTTTTCTCTTTCTTTCTTTTATTTTTCTTCTCTCTCTTTTGTTCCCTACTTTTTCTTTTTTTTTTATGTGTTCCCTATTTTTTCTCTTTCTTTATTTTATCTTTGAAAAAGTATTCTCTTTTTCTCATTTTGTATCAAAGAACCAAGGATGATTTGGAATGATCGTTAGTAATGTTTTTTTTCTTTGTTTAATGTAAACTTGTTATGATGTGCTTTTTCCAGCACTTTATTTGTAATGTTTGGATTTTATGTCACATTATGTTTTTTCTTTTATTTCCTTTTCTTTTATTTGTAATGTTTGGATGTTATATAAAAAAAATAAAAAAAAAAAAAAACCTGAGAAATGGGGGAGAGGTGTGAACTGTGAGGAGGAAATGAGAGAAAAAAATGAGATGGGTGAGGGGGGATGTATGTGTGTGGTGGGGGAGAAGAAAAAAGAAAGGCAGGGGGTACATGGGTGGTGGGGAAAAAAAAAGAAAAAAGAAATGGGGACTGGGGACTGGGGTATACGTGTATGGTGGGAAAAAAGGGAGAGTGGAAAAAGAAAGAAGAAAAAAAAATTGAAAGGGAAAAAACTAAATTGGTTTTATTTTTATGTTCATTTTATTTGGTGCAAAGTGTAGAATTGTGAAAATTTATTTAGAGGATGTTTATAATATTTATTTATCATAAATGGTTTGTGTATATCTCTATTGCACACACAATACACATTTCTCTATATTTTTTTATTACATTGTTCAAATTTTATAAAAATGTGTGCAAGGAGATGTGCACAAATCATGACCTTTTTTTTTTTATTAGTAGACATTAATTTAAATTACAACGTAATACTTTATTTATTTATTACATTGTTAATTTTGTATTGATAGTAAATGTATTTTTAACCTTGTATTGAGATATTTAAAAAAAAAATATTAATTACATAATGTATACTAATAATATATTATTTAATAGGAAGAATGCATTCTTTAAAATATCAACCAAACACAATTCCTTTCAGCATAATCACTTCTTATAAATAATTTCAATATTTTACCAAACGCACTATTTTCAACAAAATACGTTCTAGAGAATGTATTCTAACAGGAATGCATTCTCTAGAATGCATTCCCAAAATAAAGGATCTAAACACATGCTTAATTTATCCTTTGTCAAATCAAGTAGAATAACGGTGGTGGTGTTGTCGGTAGTGGAGAGGAGGAAAGGTTATGGTAGCTGAGGATACAAGGAAAACGTTTTACTAAAAAATTAAAACAATCTTTTTTTAACCTCTTTTCTTTGATCAAGATTTCAGAAGTATCAAATATTGGAAAATATTTTAGAAAGTTAAAAGCCAAAAGATTTAGTCCAGGCCAACCAAAAGAGAAGCAAACAAAGAAAACAATGTAACTAAAACGGAATGACAAAACCCAACTAGCTAAGAGCATGTTTGATTGCTGTATTTTAAAATAGTTGTTTGGATTTGAAAAAAAAAAAAAAAAAAAAAATTCACACCAATTATTGTTATTTTTGCACCATTCCTTTTATAGAACATATTTTTGGTGTTTTCACATCCACTTTTTTGTTTTGGGTGGCATTGTTGTAAATATTATCCCAACACTCTCTTTCTTCAATTCCTCTCTCTCAAGACCCAACACTCTCTCTTTCTTCTTCACCCACCTCTAAAATCCTAAAAGGTTTGTCGGTTTGGTATCACTTGGTGTGTGTGACGGGTCGGGTCTCGGGGTGGTACCAAGTTTCAAGTTTCAACCTCCCATGTGAAGATGGTGGGTCCTACATAAATATGATCATTTAGAGCATTCACATCCGCTTCTTTATAATTTTAGCTACTTTACCTCTTCAAAACCAACTTTATTTATTTTACCTCACATCATTTATAACATACTCACATCCCATTCTTTATTTTACAGTATATTCTATTAAAATATTATAAAAACAATTATTATTTTTTTTCTTTTTTTTCCCCACAGTCTCAACCACACCCACGCCGGCACCACAAACCCACCGAAATACAAACCCAACCGCACCCACGCCGGCAGCACCACCATCAAACCCACACACTCACACCGGCAGCACCACCATCGAACCTACACACTCACGCCGGCAGCACCACCATCAAACCCACCACCCACGCCGGCAGCACCACCATTAAACCCACACACCCACGCCGGCAGAACCACCAACAACAGACCCACACCCACGCCGGCAGCACCACCAACAACAGACCCACACCCACGCCGGCAACCCAACCCACACCAAACCCATGTCTGCAACACAAATCCAACACTTCCGACGATGATGCCATAGGATAAACGAAGAAGATGCTGTGAGAAATTTTTGATGGGGAAGATCGAAGAGAAAGAGTCTGGGAGAGTAAAGAGGAGAGAGAGAAGGAATAAAAAATGAAAAAAAATGTTTACCTCTTGTGAATAGTACTCGGTATTGATACCGAGTACTATTCACAAGAGGTAAAGATTGAGCTACAATAAAGAATCGGATGGGAGCTGATTTTGGGTGATTTGTAACTACAGTATTAGTTATTTTTGCTAAAAAGCCTGTTTAGCTGACTGGGTGCGAATGCTCTTATATGTAGCTGCTATACCCTTGATAATTCGAGGATACTTGCATCATTTTCATTACAGGAAGTTTGATTTGATTTGATTTTTTTTGTATTAAAGAAAAAATAAGGTTAAGTTACATAATTGGTCCTCACCCTTTAACATTAATTTCAAAATCGTCTTTATACTTTAAAATGTTTTTAGAATATCCTTACCATTATTTGATTGATGCAAAATGTTGACATAGTAAACGAAATTCATTAAACCAATGTCACTTTGACAATATGAAACCTATGACGTGATATGAATTATGTTTGTCATATCAGTATTTTTTATTTATAAGATGGCAATAATGAACTTTTTAAAATAGTTTTGAAGTGTAGGGACTAAAGTAAAATATTTTAAAATAAAATGACGATTTTGAAACAAAAACCAAATGTTGAGTATCAAATTACATGAAATCTCCATTTCAACTCAAAAGGTTCAAAGAAATATTAGAGCATTCACATAGAATTGTTTAAATTTTTTTTTTAATTTCTAAGATAAAACTCACTTTTTTTGCTTTTAACTACTCACGTTTAAAATACACCTTACACCCTGCTCTTTATCTTTATATCTATTTTATTAAATATTCTTTTATTATTTTTTTCATTCCTCTGTCACACCCGTTTTTCCCTACAGATTTAAACAGCCTCTCTCTCTCTCAACTCTTTTTCTCACACAGTCGCACCCTTTCTTTTCCCAAATTATTTCTTCCCCACAATCCCCCTAATCTAAACAACTATTTGTATGTCTCTCTCAATGACGACGAAAACTCCAACGATCAAATTGGCTAGTCCAGCCCACCGCTCCTTCAACCATCCACGACCAATGCAGATCAGCCCACGCTCCACCGTTGCGCCTTCTACCTTCCACAGCCAAATCTGAGTCGTTGCTCCTTCAACCACCCATGGCCAGATCAGAGAGAGAGAGAGGGAGAATAGAATCATTTTTGAAAAAATGAAAGATGATAAAAGAGCTGATGTTTGGTGACTTTTATGTGTGAATGGTCAAAATTTGACTAAAAATGTTATAAAACATTTGATGCTAATACTCTTAAGTGGCCAACATAATTAAGAATTTTTGTTTGGCAGATCGAGTTGTGATACTAATATATTAGTCAAGACAAATCTCCACACACATGTGCAAATATATTATACGAGAGCAAATTTTAATATTAAAGAAAGTCATAATTTATAAATATATTGCATACAAAATTATCAATTATATATATATATTAAACATGTAAAAAATATATTATAATAATAAATTACTAACTTCTCTACCAATTAAATTCAATACTCTTGGAACTAAATGAGACAAATCAATTCTGGTTGAAATATAAGGCTCTTCACTTAATTTTAACTCTAGCTAAATACAAGACATCTCTTCAAAATTTGAATCACATAGATTATAACAACAAACATTAGTGGAAATCAAGGTTGTGCAGACATTCGCTTTTCAAACTTTGGCTGATCCAACACACAGGCAAAGGGTGACTGTGTATTGTATTCAACTATAACCAATCAAAAGCTCCATCAGCTTTTGAGTGAAATAGGAAAAAGGTCAAAGAAAACAACAACAAAAGGTTGAGGTGGTAGACTAAGGACCAAGATCATGTGCAATAATTGAAAAAATATTGTATGGTGCAATCGTTTTGGATGGTTGAGACTTCCAAACAAAAAGTAATTTAAAACTTTTTATACCTTTTTAACATATTTGTTTGGACGATCGAAATTAAAAATCGAAAAAATAACTTTTAAACATTTGACCATAAAACATTATTGCCACGGACTACCTTTAGGCTTTAATAGCAGCCTAGAAGGTTTACAGCTGCAGTTATTTCAAAGAAAAAAAAAATGGTAGGAGCAGCCGAGGAGGAATATTAAGGGAAATAACAAATTTTCACAATTTAATGATTGTTAACCTAGCCAGCCTGTTATTGGAGATTTGGAGTACTGTTATTTTCATTCCGATATATCATTAATATTTATTTCTTTTCATAAAAAAAAATATATAATTTTTATTATGTTTCACAATTTATAAATCTATAATTAAAAAAAAAAAAAAGAAATATGAAAAATATTGCGTAAAAACTTATTATAATAGGAAGGGTCAGCAGAGCGTGAGAGGACTGAGGATGGGAAAGTGGGTAGCTGTTTCCTGGGGTCGGACAAGAGAGAGGAGACCCCACGCCACACCACGCCACTTGGGTCTTCACTCTTGACTCTTGGGCAACAACAATGACCTTACCGAAAGCCAATTTTCTAAATTCCCACGAGTAATACTATGTCACTATCTGAATTCCGATTTATTCTTTTTCCTTAACAAGGTGTAAGTAAGGGGTTTAATTTCATCCCTAATGTTAACCTCAAAGGGGATAAACATCTAAATCCCATATAAGGGGGGTGAGTGTCATTGGACTATATAACCAATGACAATTTTTTTTTTTTTTAACACTATCTTGATCTGCTTTTACTTTAGATGAGAATGCGATTTGGTTTAGGAAATATGATTTTGATATTCATATCAATAAGGTATTGTTTGAAATCAAAATGGATTAAAATCTAAGCATTAAATTCTATGTTTACTTTGATCATAAATCCAACTTGATTTATTATTATTATTATATATATTAAATCATATATTATATTGTTCTACAATATTCATTGGAAGCCTTCAGATCTCCCATTCGATTTGAGGTTTAAACTTTTATCTAAGGCAGTCTAACTATAGCTATTCCTCCCAACAAAGGTGTGGCTTTATATTAAGTGTTGATAGCCCTATCTGTGGCATTGTTTTATGTGAATATCTAAAACTTCATTTTCACATAAAACAATATCACTGACGGGTTTTGTTAATAAACTATACTTTCGGTCCTTGAAAAAATTTACAAGGTTTCTATTTGGTTCCTAAATTTTATTTTATTATTTTTTTTTGTGTGTCATGTTGGTCTTTGTTTTTCTCAAAATGTGTTAATGAGATCCTTCTGTAATAGGGTTGTAAATTTTTTATACGAAAATAGAAGACATATTCATATTTGTAATAGAAAATGTTGATATAGAATTGTTTAGTCACCTCACATAATTTTTTATTTAATGAAATACCAAGTCAAATGTCAGGTGGCTAAATAGTTCCATATGAACATTTTCCCTTGCAAATGTTAACACATCATCAATTTTTGTACAAAAGAATCGCAATGTTATGACTTATGATAGAAGGACTATACTGACACATTTTATGAAGAAGAAAAACTAAAATGACCAAAAACCTTCCAGTAACCATATTGGAAATGAGTTTTTCAAGGACTAAAAGTATAACTTAGCATAGTTTAAAACCTCACGAGATTAAGTGGTACACAACTAACCGTTTACATATAAAACAAACCACATAGGATTAAATGTTACACTCAAAACAACAAGGGATTCTGTGTTTTTAAAGGAAACCACAAAAGATTTTGTGTATAAACCTTTTTTTTTTAAATGTATTAATCTGGTCTTAAAACTTAGAATATTTCTCATTTTTTATGATGGAAATTTGTTTATTCACCTTTTACTCCTTAAAGATGAAATCTTAATTTTCTCTTGTGCAAAGACCATATCAACGACTGTGTAGAAGGAATAAATATTCTATGCCACATTTTCCGCGGGGCTAGTGGAGATAAAGTCATTATTGTGATAAAACCTTGCTCAAATGATGACATAGTCGCTCATTATAGGACAGCGCCGTTAATGCGGATTAGGTTTCCTTTAACTAATCAAATCTTTGTATAACATATCTGGACCGAGTAAGATTGTAAGAGGCCGATGGTGAAGGGAAAAGAGAGGAATGATCTAGCTTTTTTATTTGTTTTTTTGCTTGGATTAAAAGAAGAGGAGGGAATTCGACGGGAGGGATTTTCCTTCCTACCGTACATATTCTTTTGTTTCTTTTTATATTAGGAGAAAATGGGAGAGAGAGAGAGAGAGAGAGAGAGAGAGAGAGAGAGAGAGAGAGAGAGAGAGAGAGAGAGAGAGAGATTTTATTTTTATTTTCTAATTCTTTGAAGAGGTAAATTTTATAATGATTTAAGGAAATAGTTTTCCTCTAATTCGGTTTGGAGGAATTCTTCTTCAACCCACTACGAGACAAATAAATAGACCATCCACATGTACTTTTAGTTACATGATCTTTTTAATAAGTCATGTGACTTTTTCAAATAATATATTTGGATAACCTATTTAATTGACACGTAATGGGTAGAATGAGAATTCCTCTAAACTAGGTTGGAGGAAAACTATGTCCCTGATTTAAAGCCTTCTATTTACACTTTTCAATCAAAAATGAACAAGTCATAGTTTTTGAAATACAAGAATAAAGAGTAGCACACGCAAACACAATTTTATTAAAAAAATATTCCTTTCATAATTTTCAAACTTCATATTAAACCAAAAAATAGGTTAAATTCAATTTAATCCCTCCTTTTTTACTAGAGATGTCAATTTTTTATTTATTTTTTAACCAAAAAAGGGTAGGTTAGGGGCACAACCTAGGGGTGACTCCCTCTCTGGGCATTACCATGAGAGTCTCCTACCCATAGGGAAGAGAGTCGTGAAGGGTCTGTCGAGAAGACAAACAATCCTTCAAGACAGCTTTGAGCCACAACTAGGAACTACTCCTTTTATGGGTCTATTTGCGATATTCCTATCTAATATTTTGCTTATTCTCACCTCATTTAAGTGTCAAAGAGGTTAGAGATTCGAATTTATGTTTAGAAATCTACCAAGGAATCACAAGTTCATTCCATCAATCGCTGAACCATCCACTTGGATGGTACTTTAGTTGTCAAATTACTAAATTAGTCATTGAGTTCTGGTTTTGGTCAATTTAGTCTCTTCCTTTGTCAAATGGAGTCAATATAGTTTTTTTTGTTAGAACTCATTAGAGTAAGACCATTAAACCTTTAAAATCGCCCATTTTTAAGCAAAATTTTCAATAAAAAAAAAATCACAAAATAAACCACGACTGCTACCATATTATCAACATTTTACGAAGAAATAGCTACACATAAAAATATAAAATGGAGCAAAGAAGAAAAAGAAAACGATATTACCATCAGATTTTATATCAAAATAAAATCACCATTAAATTTCCATATCCAAAAAATCCCTAGTTTTTTTATTTTTAACATAAATTTGATAATTTGTCAATATTTGATTGAAATGTGTAAATAGGAGATTTTTATACTCACCAGTAAAATTTAATCTCTTACTTAAAACCAATCAAACACCTAAAAGAAAAATATCCTTCTTTTCCCTTTCATTTCCTTTCCCTCCATTTTACAAAACATTACTGTAAAACTCTAGCTAAATCTCTAATACCTCGTCGGTTGGTCTATTGCCACCAAGGAAAGAACATAATGATAATATTAATAATCCTAATAATAATAAGTTGTTATACATCGAACTGTTTAGAGGCATCCAAGGATCCAACGGTGAGTATTTGACGAAAAGAGGCAAAGTTGGTGAGGAGTTAAAAGCATCTCTCTCCTACTGTCCTACACTACATAAAGCTCATTATTGTGCATTTAAACCCCCCCGTGTTGAGCTTGCAGTTCATGAGTGGTCTCTGTAGTTTTGTACTACTGTCTACCTGGGTTGTATTCTTTCTTTTAAAGAAGCTCCCACATCCTCTTCAAAAATCAAAAGCTCCTTCGTACCAAATATTTAGAATTGGAGATGTGATGTAAAGCCCCTCTCCAAGTTCTCGTTTTTTTCTTTTTTTCTTTTTGAACGTCCTTTGCTAGCTTTTGTCCATTTATCCATCAAAACTTAATTACAATTTTCACTTTTGAGTTTTGATGATGAGCTTGCAGAGAGAGAATGAGAATCTCTTGTCTTGAGATCTAAAATCAACTTTTTTTTACATTTGATATTAGACCTCTTTCTCAATTCTCAGAGCAGTTTTTGATCTCTTGCTTGCTCTAGGCCACATGGGATTGAAGACGGTAATCGGGGCAACAAAGGTTTTACTCTTATCCGTAGGGATTATATCCACTTTGATATTGTTAAAAGTGGCAATAATTCCATACACATTCAACTTGTTAATATCCACTCTTCCAAGTATCTGGATCTCCCTCCGAAGCTGGCTTTCTCCACCTTACATCTATATCCTTCTCAACTTCATCATCCTCACCATCGCCGCAACCTCCACCTTCCAACACCATCCTTCCTCTGAGCCCGAACCCAAGCCCAAGCTCAAGCCCACCACAACCCAACAGGAAGAAGACCAAACCAAAGATCACGACCAGATATTTTGGCGCGATCTCGTGCACTCAGAGCAGGAGGAGGAGCAAGAAGAAAGCCAAGGAGTGAAAGTACTGAAACTGAACGATAATAAAGATGATGCTTTCTTATCCATCTCCATCCACAAATCCCAAGAGCAAGATCAAGATCAAGATCAAGTTCAAGTTCAAGACAGCATCATCGAGGAGGAGGAAGAAGAAGACAGCATGGACGCCACGTGGAAGGCGATCATGGAGGCGCAAGGGAAGCCAATGACAAAGCAACTAAAGAAGAGCGACACGTGGGATGTGCCGCCTCGTCTGGCGAGGGTTAATTTTGATGCCGATCAGCTTAATGATCTTGATCTAGGTGATGAGGATGATGATGATGATGTGGCAGCTTGGGCTCGACGAGAGCTGAGAAAGTCAGACACTTTCAATGACAGGGTGACATTGAGAAAGGAGTACCAGTACAAGTACCGCCGGGACAAGTCAATGAGTCAGGACGAGTTGAACCGCCGAGTCGAAGCGTTCATTACCAAGATCAATAATGACATGAGGTTACAGAGGCTTGAATCTGATCAACGTTACATGGAAATGGTGAATCGTGGTCTGTAGTTTAGTTTAGTTTAAATTCCATCTTATTCACTTTTTACTTCTACTTTATTAATTAATTAGTACTAAACACATGAGGAAAATGATTCCGAGAGATTGTTCTATTCCTGTCACCCTCTCTCTTGTATTTTCCTTTATTATGTATGGTAGTAGTTGTTGGAAAAGTTCCTGGTTGAAGTTCAAATCCACGCGATTGGAGTAATCGATAATTTCTCTTGTAACATCATTCATTCTACAGTCTGTCTGATATTTTTACTATGGATATGACAGTGGCACTTCCTTTTTTTAAAACATTGTTGTTGCCTAAGGTCGTCGATCATGTCCCCTCCACCTTGTTGGTAATCGACCAAACCGAAAAAGAACAGCATCTAATAGGTCTTTTTAGCACTAACGGTCTAATCACCTATGGCTATAAATCACTTCTGTGCGCCCAATTTTGATAAAATTTGATTACATTGGTTCACCTAAAAAATGAAAGCTAGCACTACAGCAAATGTTTCTTATTATGGTTTGGAGCTGGGGGAAATAGTGGCGCAGTCGGTTCACAGCTTTCGATACGATTCACAAGACAAGATTATAGTACAAAAATCAAAATATCATCTTCCAAAGTTTTAGGTAGCACTTTTTTGGGCTAGTGACACGTGCAAGGCCCGTGTTCCTTTTTTTTCTTCTTATTATTAAAATTTAAAAATTAAGTACAGTTTTCATTTAGAAAATAATAAAGGGAACACTATGTTTTTATATTTCCGCACCAATTGATGGGGAAATATAAAAATTTGATATAGAAATATTCACACCCATAATAATATTGGTGCGAAAATATAAATACTTGGTGTAGAAATATCCTACACCCATAATAAATCACAACGTTTTGCACTAGAAAAGGCCTTTTACAGCAATGCTAAATTCTCATTTATAAGGAATTGTTTTACATACTTATAACAACTATTTAAGATATAGACATATCCGTATAATTAAGATAGTGTCTGAGAATACATCCAAAAAAGAAAGAAAGATTGCTTCTTAGAACTATATGCTATAAAGGTACAATCTGATCTACTCACCAAAGACTTCCAAGAGCAATAATAACAAAAAGCATAGTCTAGTATTTGCCAAGGTATCAACACAATAATTTGGATCTCAAAATGAATAGTGTTGTATGTTTTGTTGAAATTCCTCATCAAACACTTACAGCCATTCACAATGAAGATTTCGTTATCCATTTTTCCCATTTATGTTATTTTTTATGCCTCTACCGCATATGTTTGGCATACCGATTCGATTCAATTTCTAATGAAATCCCTTCTTTTAAAAAAAAAAAAAATGTTATCAAAGTTTCCCACTGAACTTGTGTTTTTCCCTCTCTCTGCTCAGAGTTGAAATCATCCATGGAAAAGAGAAACTGAGTTGGTGGGTTTTTGGGCTTTGACCTTTTTCCGTCGTGGGCTCAATGACCAATTCAGATTGTCTATGGCCATGGTGGGCCTCCTTTTGGGATTTGGCCCTTTGCACTAGATTGCGGGTTCAAGGGCCCATTTCAACTTGGCAAAGGGCTTGGGCTTTGTTAAGGTGCCCAAGGTCACCCTTGTGTTGCGAATTGAGACTGGGCGCACTCTTATTTATGCTATTGGGCCAATGTGAGCCGGAAAAATAACCGTGATCAACTTTCATCTCCCCCAGACCACCTCTCTAATCTCTATTGATTGATCAGCTTTCATATGTTTCCATCTCTCTATTCTCTAATTCTCTTATTATATCCTATTTTACATATTCACAAAATATTGAGGCTCTTATAAACTATTTCTCTCGACCTAAAGTCATTAACATCACTTCAAATATATAGCATGTAAGAATTATAATCAATATGACAAAGACTCATAATAATAATAATAGTTTCAGACTATGTTGATTTTAACTTGCTTAAATTGATATGGATTTTCAATATATTTGACTAGTAATTCACCAGGTATGTAATATGAAAACAATTTCTGTATCAACGAAGATTGAAACAATTGCAAATTGCAGAATGCAGAATATGAACATAGCGAATTGTATTTTGTAGAGGAGCAAAACATGAAATGCTATCTAGTAAGTAGCAATCACCAAAATGAAGTAGTAAATCAACAACGTACTCTCAATCAGATCACGTACGAGAGATGTGAAAAGTTGAAAAAGAAAGACAGCATTTGGCGATCAGGGCAAGAAGAAAAAATCACGATCAATAACAGCAGCGTGGTAATGAATGGCAAGCACCAGCAGTTGAGACACAGAGATGACTCCACGTGGCTGCAACCAGCAGAAGTGTTAAAAGGAGGATTAGCAACAGGCGGTTGCGACACTGAGGCTGAATCAGGCGATTCAGGTTTGTGATCCCTTGAGCGATTCGACGGTGGAGATTCATGATCATGATCAGGACCAGGAGAATGTGGAGGAGGAGAGCTTCTTCCACGTCCACGCTGCCTTTGCTCTTGCCCACTACCACCGGTGCTGTTACCGTTGGTGGTTTGGACTTGGACTTGAAGTTTGAGGCCCATGTCGCAATGTCCGAGTCGGCCACAGATGAAGTACCTGTTGTCTGCCTCGCTTAGCTGGATCACCGTCTCTCCATCGCGGTACGTTTTCAATGGGTCTGATATGCGACACATGTCATAATCCGATTGCTCAACTTCCAACACATCGTGGAGTGGGGTGTACGTGAATACTGCCAACCAACAATTCATCCACATCATCACTCAGTGTTTGGTTTCCGAGAAATTGTGAAAATGTGAAGGAAATGAAATAATTACGTACCGAGAGAGTCACCGACGTGAAAGGTGGTGGCAGCAGACCAGGCTTGGAGATCTGAAGCCAAATCCCAACCGGAAGATCCACCAACGGAGTGGTTGGTTGCGGAGACGGAACGGATGAGAATGGATGTGATTATTATGACTAAGATCGCCTTCACTGCCCATTCTGGTCTCAGTCCCTCCATATTTTCCCCTCAATTTCCTTTCTACTCAATCTCAAAACCAACAATCAATCAGCTTCCTATATTAAACCAGAATATACGCAACGCAACGCAAATTGATAGTTATATTCAACTTCCATGAGTCATGCATTTATAGCCTACTACACAAACTAACTCATGCATTTGCACCACTATATAAGTTGAAATCACCAAAGGATTCTTTAATTATAAAAAATTATTCAAAGTAGAGTGTAACAACTTTAACTATTTAAATAACAACTCGGATCCAGAGAATCATTCATAAGAAAAAAATCTTGAGAGAAAATCGTATGATCAAGATTCAAGAAAGTTAATCTAGCAATCAAAGAGTTAAATAAAAAAAAATGACGTAAGAAGAAGATGAACAAATTTAATAGCGATTAAACTCAAAGATTTCTGTAAGTAAATGTTAATTACCAAATCAGTTTCTGGCTCTTGTTCTTGTTGAGAGAGAGAATGAGAGAAAATCAAGCAACGATTGGTACCAACTGCAAATTCAGAACGCCATGTCAATCGCGTGAAGAAGAAGAAGAAGAAGAAAAAGAAGAAATCAAAGAGAGAGAGAGAGAGAGAGAGAGAGAGAGAGAGAACCAGCTGTAGAAGAAGAATGAAGAAGCGAGTGATCGATAGGAGTGAGCAGCAGTGCAATCACTATTTCCCGCCTTTTGTAGAGAATAGAGAGAGATCAGGGAGAAGAATTGGCATGTCATGCAGTTTGTTACGCTTACACTTTTAGGCGATTGGAAGAATCAGTTAGAACGTACCCACCCTTTTACAAGGCGCGTGTATATACGCTCCTCTCCTCTACAAATCATACTATAAGTTACTAGTTACTACTAAAAGTTCATTGATAAATTTAATTGTGAATTACATCCTACTTAAGTTACTAGATACTTTCATTAAAAAACAAAAAAAAGTTACTAGTTACTAGTTACTATATTCTATATAAAAATAAATAAATAATAATAATAATAATAATAAAGAGTTAGTAGTTACTATTTGAGTAGACGATTTTTTCTTTTAAGAAAAGTAAGAAATTTCATCGATAAATTTAATTGTGAAGTACGTCGTCGGCTAAAACAGTAGAAAAACAAAGAAAGAAATCCTCTAACCAAAGCAATAGTTTCATACTCATTCCTAGCATGCACTGCAATTAACCGAGTAACTTTGTTTTCCACTTTAGAAAAGCAGGAGAACTCTAACCAGGGGTGGATCCAGGAATTTTAGGGTGGACCACTTTAGATATATTTAAACAGGAGAACTCCAACCTTTGACAATGTAGAACTAAAGCTTTAACATCACAAATTAAATGCCCAGATGGGAGAATACACTGCGATAAGTAGATGGCAAGAACAAAAAGAACCAATATTAGGAGGGAAGAAAGAAAAAAACACAATTTCTAAGAAAAATTGTAAACATATGACTATGCTAGACAATATGATTTGGGAAAGACAACGATAAGTTCTTACATGCCGAAGGCATAAAATTATGTACCCATTAGGACGACAGATCGTAAGGTCAATCATATTAGATAGTCTCAGTAAGTCACCTTATCATATTTAATTTATAGTTGAAATTGATTATAAGGAATTTTTTTGGAATTTTTTAACTTCATTTTAGTTAAAATTATTGAATTTTTACAAAATGATTCTTAAAATAACTTACCTTTCAATATAAATTAGTGTTTATTGATAGAAATTTTTTTATGGAATTTTTAGATTTTACTTACAAATAAATAAAAATGATGTCCTTATCAAATTTTAATAACCTAGATACTAGGTTGCGATTCACTTCACTTCTATAGATTTGACAAAATGTTATGCCAAATAAAATGTATCTTATCCCAAAATGACACAAGTCTTACTACAAATGAAACTCATCTTACCTCCATGAGACTATCTTAGTGAAAGGGAGCAAAGAATTTCTCAAAGTATTTATTAAATAAGCTATTATTTACCAAAAGTTTTGTAGCTCAATTAATTAACATCTTGTGATATTCGACAAAACAGACATCTAAAATTCAAAACTTTAAGGGCCTGTTTGGTACGTGTTTTCGTTTTTTGTTTTGGTTTCGTGACTTTTTACTTTATTGAAGTTGGAACTTGAATCCTGATTTGAATTCAAGATTGTAAAAAAAATTCTGTTTGGTACATAATTTTGGTTTCACAACTGAAATCACAATTTAAAAAAAAAATTGTGTTTGGTACATAGTTTTGGTTTTTAAACTTAATTGCACCAGTACAATTGTTTGTAGAGGATTTCAACTCACATACTAAAACAGAAACCTTTAACAGAAAACCAAAAAATCTCCTGCCTCTGCCTCTCCCTCTTCACCGACGAAAACCCTCCCTCACGACGATCGACGCCGGCACGGAAGCCTCTTCGCGTTCCCCACGTTCTCTATCGCGTCGGTCACGGTCTCTATCGCGTCGGTCCCGGTCACGCTCACGGTCTCTGTCGCGGTCTCGGTCTCGGTCTCGGTCGCGATCGCGATCGCGGTGGCGGTCGGAATCGGAGGGCTTGTTGGAAGTGGAGGTGGAGACGGAAATAGAGGAGAGGAGGTCTTGACGGCGTTGGTTTAATTGATCGGCTTCTTGTTGACGGCGTTTGAGAGCTAAGGCTTGCGTTCGGCTTTGGTTAGGAATACAGGTTTCTTGGAGTTGGTGACGTTGACGGCGGCACCGTCTTCGATTGAACGCTTCATAGTAAAAGCGAGTGAGGACCGGTGAGGGGTTTGGCCGTACCTGTAATGGCCGAGAGGAGAGAGAGAGAGGCGGAGAAGCAGTGGAGGAGAGAGAGAGAAAACGGGAGAAATGAATTTGGTGGGCCCAACAACAGTAAAAAATGGGACCCACAAAAAAATTGAGTCCGGATTTGAATCCGGCTTGGATTCAAAAACAGCTGAAGGGGTGAACTCAAATTTGCCATGAGACCCACATAAAATTCAAGTTGGGATTTGAATCCTCATTTAAATCCTTTGTACCAAACATAATTTTTTATCGTGGGACCCGCAATTTTCTGGATTTGAATCCAGAATCACGGATCCAGTTACGTGTACCAAACACCATCTAAATCCCTTCTCTCAAGTCCCAATTATGAAATTTCAAAAGAATAATAAAAAAATCATCTCCATTCTAATTCTCCTCACTCCAAAATTCAAATTTCTCAATTGGGAATAAAAAATTCTCAATTGGGAATAAAAAAGAAAAGAAAAAAAATGAGAGTCCAAATGGGCAGGAAGTGTCACTCAGCAAATCTCCTCTCGTGATTCCTGATCAATCCGCATCCGATTCCAATCCAACCATAATAATATTATACCCCCCCATAAACAGACAATTATAGTCAATCTTAAATTAGCAGCAGTCTAGTCAATCTTAAACAGACAATTCCTTTGCTTGCTTTGCTGAGAGAGAGAGAAAAAAAGAGGGTTTGAGATGGCAACGACGTCGTCTTCTTCGTCGTCGTCATCGGAGGATGAAGCAAAGCGAAAGCGGAAGCCGAAGCAGAAGCCAAAGCAGAAGAAGAAGAAAGAGGCGTTGGGATGGATAGAATGGTTGAGAGGTTGGTTGAATGTGATATACGAAATGCTATTCCAGAGGATCTCAGCTAGCCATTTACACAACCCTATGCCTTTGCCTCCCGTCAACGATCTCACCTGCATTGTCACCGGCTCCACCAGCGGTATCGGCCGCGAAATCGCCAGGCAATTGGCGGAGGCAGGGGCGCACGTAGTAATGGCTGTGAGGAACACCAAGGCCGCTCAAGAATTGATCCAGAATTGGCAGAACCAATGGTCCCAATCTGGATTAGGTCTCCCTCTCAATGTTGAGGTCAATTCCACACTCACTCATACCTATAATTAGTAATTTGCATAGCATTTCAATTTTTATTAATGATGCAAAAATTCTACTGCTATTTTTTAAGGTCATGGAGCTTGATCTTCTCTCATTGGATTCCGTCGCCAGATTTGCTCAAGCATGGAATGCACGTTTAGGACCTGTGCATGTTCTTATTAACAATGCCGGAATTTTTTCCATAGGAGGTTCGTCTTTTAAGATGATAGTGTATTTCTAATTATAAAACTACTGCATTATTCATAATTCAGTATTTTATGAGCTGTGATTTCATTGATTAGCAAAGATTTTGATTTCATAGTTCATAGTTCATTGTTCAGCCTAGACGATTGCAGTAATATTTCCGTGCATTTTTAGAAGATTTTTTTTTTGAGTTGAGTAAGCCCTCATTAATAGTTCACAAGCCCTAAAAACAATTTTGGCTCACTAGGTCTTTTTATTTTATTTTATTTTTTTCTCATTTTTGTGAAGTCGCCTTACCCTTTCCCTCGATGCTTGTGATTGGGATTTTATGTCGTTACTCATTTCTTGCTTTCATATGTTGCTCTGGCACGAGGAAATTTTTGTATCTGTATAAGTTTTCTAGCGTCTTGCATTACATTGTGTGCTTTAGCATTTTGAGTGGTCCAGTGAAAACATTTTAACATGGGGTTGTCTATTTTGTATCCAGAGCCACAAAAATTTTCGAAAGATGGGTATGAAGAACACATGCAAGTAAATCATCTGGCTCCAGCATTGCTTTCAATATTGCTTTTGCCATCTCTTATCAGAGGCTCTCCAAGTCGAATTATTAATGTGAATTCCATCGTAAGTTCCACAGTCATCTTTGTACAAATACAAATACAAATACACACCCATTACATTACCATATAATTGAACAAATGAAAAATAGATCGTTTATACCTTGTTGAGTGACTGATACATTTAGTTGATGTAATCTTTATCAGCTATCTTCCTTTGGCATTAGCTGTTAAATTGTTTCAATTAATTTTTGCAGGAACCTGAAACCCTGTTTTGTTCAGGGGCAAAATATTTTTTAACTTGTTAACGCCCTGCCCTAAGTATGGAACCAAGCATCCCCTCCCCAATTTGCCTGTCCATCACAATAAGATTTTAGATGAAACGATCATATACTTTGGCTTCTTTGCCTTTTTTTATGAGAATAAGCTTGAGTCTCTCTTGTATCTATGGAATGAAAATTGCTTAATTGGTTTCTAAAAGGAAAAAAAAAGTAAACACATTCTCTAGGTAACTGAATGCTAAAAGAACAATGTGAAACCAAAAATGTCATTCTTTAGATGGGCATATTGATTTCTGAATGACTGTTGGTACTGTTGCGATTTCTGTCCTGGTGCCAACATTTTATACCCTTTTCCTCTTTTCTCCATTGGCCCATCTTAGAAATAGTATGGGCCAAAAATCCCCAATATTTTGAACATCACTTTTCTTAGGCACTGATGTGATGAAGGAAGCGTTTGGAGATTTCTCAAACCAGCAGGGATCGTGAAATTTCTTAAAGAATGTTATATCATCTCCTTCCACAAACCCTCCAACAATGTTGAAAAAGAAACCATGATGAACCCAGGCAGACTTGGAGATTTATCTCCTCTCATATCCTAAATGCCCATAACACTTCTTCCTTCTCAATGTCTCTCTCTATCAATGACCTATTTGCCAAATCAATAGAAGAGAAGTGCAACTTATCTACTCTTGGGCACTATGTCAGCTGATTCTTGGTAAAGGATCCCATAGAAATGAACAATATGATCCTTTATCTCACATTCCTCAGGATAAATCATTCTATTCACCTCTGATCTCCCAATGTAATTTATCTTCATATGTTGAATTTGCCAACCCCATGAAAACTTTGGTATCATTGTTACCTTCCTTCAACTACATAGCCATGATTTTGGAAACATAAAGTTAGTAGATAAGATATCCATTAAGAAAATTTTTTCTTTTTCTTTTTTCTTGCTAATGAGCTGTAGCTCAAGTTGCACATTCTTCCATGAAAGTAAGGAGTGAAGGGTGAGACCGTCAGTTAAAGACCCATTACTTGTGTGTGTGACTTTCCAAAAAAATGCTTCTCTCTCTCTTTTATTATTATTATTTTTTTGGTGGGACATTTGTAGTCAGTTCCGTAAACTGATAAAAGACATGGATGCAACAAAACTAAGCAGATATATTTATACATTGGGAATGAACTACAAGAATTCTCTAAGAAAGGATAGTGCAGGAGTTAAATTTACTTTATTCCTTTTTTTATTTTATTTTATGTAAGTAAAAGTTCTATTGAGAAGAAGCATACTTCACGAGAAGAAGCATAAAAGTTTTTTTTTTTTTTTTAATACAAGACTTCTGGAGTGTTGTCCTTTTATTCTGTTTTGGATTTCTTAGATTCTTGTTTTGCTTGATTTGTACTTTTCATGTTCCGTACACTTCCTGTGTACTGATCTTATTCTTCCTTAGCAATAAAATTCTGATTTACTGATTAAAAAAAGAAGCATACTTCATGACAACCATAAAGCAGCCTAAAGAATACAGAAAAACAAAAAAGGCAGAATTATGTACAGATTTATAAAGATTCTATAAATTCTACTATGAATTTTCTATCTGTAAAGCCCCAAACACTGGACCAGTGAAACAACGTGCTGATAATCTTCGCACGCAACTAAGAGGGTGAGCTTTCCATATCCTAGGACTTACGTCGATTGCGTTCTCGCCACACCGTCCACATCAAATATAATGGAACTAGGTTCCCAACAGGATGTTTGCCCAACCAGTTCCAACAGTCAAACAAAAGAGCCAAAACCGTTCTCGGCATCACTCATTCAATCCCAAAGGATTGCAATACTTTATTTCTTTAAATGCATAATGCAGTGAGTGTCATCATGGCGGGTAAAAATTGTAGCCTTGCAATGGTTGCCCATTAATAACCAACAGCATACTTGGATTGGACTTCAAATATCTATTTTGTAGATATCAAAATTAACTTACATGTAGCACTTGGTTCCAATTATAGGCTGCTTAAATGATAATTTGCAAGTATTAAAATACTAAAGTAGTAGTTAATACGTTATACGGCATGTGAATCATTTTCATTATTTTACTGTCAAGTTATCATTTTTAAGTCTGAGAGTGGTCTGTCCTTTTTTCTTTCTGTAGATGCATTATGTTGGCTTTGTTGACACAGAAGATATGAATGTTGTTTCTGGAAAAAGGAAATACACGAGCCTAGTGGGATATGCGGGCAGCAAGCTAGCACAGGTACACTTTGAAGTCAATATTTAATCCTTTAACCATTTCATGGCCGGGAAAATTGCTTGCATTTGATTGTGGTTGTTTTTGCCCTTCATACATATTGAATTTATTAAAATCTTGTGTTATTTTTTCTTTTGGGTGGTTGTTTTAATTTAGATCCCTTATGTAATTTATGATTTCAGGTGAACTTAAGTATATGTTGCTTTTGTACTATTAGACACTTTTTTTTTTTTTTGTTCCTTCCCCACTGGATAAATATATTCGACTGTATGGTCACCATAATTCTGCCGATGTACATGGGGTGCGCCCCTTTTGCGCTTTTAATGAATTATTTACTTATAAAAAATGGTAGCCATACTTTTAAAATAACTTCTGAAACATGCCTTGAGGTGTGTCTCTGATGTTGGACAGATTTAGGGAATCTGTCTACTAGTGCTTTGTTGTGAATTTCTGGATAGGAAAAGTTGTGATTTTAGGGTTTGTAATGTGTGGTAAGGCTTTAGGGTTTGTAGAATGTTTAGGGATTGATTTGGTTTCAAGTTTGAAGGCCAAAAGATCTATTCTTGAAGAAACAGGTTGCAGGATTTTCTAGGCAGTAGTGGGTATTAGGGTTTTAGTGGCGTTTTGATCTGTTATTTGGTAGTGATTGACTAGGGAAAGTATATGAGGTTTTAGGGTCTTGATAGATGTAAGAGAAGGGTTATGGTTTGGGGTTGAACTAGAGAAGAAAGGGGAGAAATTAGTGGCTGTTCAAGGGCGGTATGAACAGTGTGCCAACAAGAAGAGAGAGAGAGAGTCTCAAGGTTAACATGTCTCAGTAATCAAAATACTCAAATTCCATTAATCAAGTCCAGATTCTTTGAGTACATTGAGCTATACAGAGAGACTATCTTTCTTGCCCCCCCGCTAGCATTAAGACTCTTAATTGACTAGTAAAACTGAAGATACCTATAAAAAAAAAAAAAAACTGGAGACATTTTTATACCTAACCCTTACTCTGCTTGAAAATAACTCTGCATTCTTTCCAATCCTTAACCCTTATTTACCTGAAGGTTGGGGCACTTAAAATGACAATCAAGAACCTTTACAGTGGCTGCTGCCAGAATCTCTTGCAATATGTGTTCCTTAATGATAGGAGACAGTTATTAGTCTTCTTGCAAAAATATTGCTTTTGATATTGTAGATTATCAGTTGCCCCCTCCTCTTCCGCCATAATATCTTAAATTTTGTACATAAATTATGGTAAAAGGTTTCTGTGCTCATCCACTTCATACCAGTTCAGCCACCATTCCCATTTTGTTTTTATTAGCCTTATACATTTTTGTTGAGACTTGTTTACCTACCACAACCAAAGGACCATTATTTGTGGAAATGGACTTGAGTATCTATGTTTTGACAAAAAATTCTAGACACAGGAGCATGACTATACATGTGTCTTTCTGAAGTTAAAAGATCAAGTATATGAATTGGCAAACAATTTGGACTGCTAGCAGTTATTTGTTGGTTTTATTGTAGTATATACTACCCTATATGATTGTAGGAAACCTAATCTTTTAGCCTATATTGTGGCTGACCAACTTTTGGGGAAAGGACAATTTATGTCTTGTTTATCTCCAATGAAATTTATCTAAACTGCACCTAGTCCTCTCTCCACCTCACCCTAAAAGAATAGGGCGGAGGTTATGGTTATGGGTTCAAAACTTACTGGGTGTATGGAACTTACCAATAAAAAAAGTGTCGTACACTTGTTTGTCTGATGTACTTAAGTATCTTTTGGCAAAACAAAAACATTATTTATCAAAAAAGAAAGAAAGAAGAAAAAAGAAGTTCTTGATGGATGGCAGAGTAATTTTTTTTCCATTTCAAATCTGCTACGATCATTGTTAGCTTCTTAAAAGTTGAATATCAAATCTCAAGGCCACAGAATCTTGCATAGTGAAAAGTGGATTATTAATATTCTTATAAAGAATTAATTAAAATGATTGCTTTTGGATTGCAGGTTATGTTTAGCAGTGTCCTCCATAAGCGGCTGCCTACTGAGGCTGGCATCAGTGTATTATGTGCATCTCCTGGAATTGTCCAAACAAATGTTGTAAGTCTCTTGTAGCATTTGAATCTCGTCTTATCTCAGAAAAGGATATGTGCATTTTTGCATGTACTATCTCGTTATGTTATCTACGTACATAAGAGATAGAGAGACCTAACTTGGCCATAAAATGGATTTTTTTGGGCAAAAAGAGTAGTTTTCTTTCTGATATAGAAAGTACAGGCTGAACTCTAATTTAATACACCTTTGTCTTTTAACTTTTAAGAAATATCAGGGATATTTTTTTGAGTTCCTAGCTGAGCAGTCCAAAATCTAAATAAACTTATCAATCATGCTTACTATGAAGTAAGTTCCCTTGGCAAGGCCACCCATCATTAATCTTACCAACATTACTAATTATTCTTATAATAAAGAGGATTTCCTTACTAAAACTTAAATCCAACATATTTATAGTTGTTATTATCACATGATACACGAGACATATCATGTGATATGTATCATATTGGAGCTAAAAAGAAATTTATCGTGCTCATGTATCATTTTGGGCACACGTATCGTGTGATATAAGGGGTTTATTATGTGATACTGTCTGTATCTTGGAGCTAAAAAGATATGTTTCGTGCTTGTGTGTCAATTTGGGCACAGGTATGATCCGATTCAAGGGGTGTGTTATGCGGTACTGTATGTATTGTGTTATATCACTATATCACAAAATTCCTGTTCTACATAAAATCCAATGGGTTGGTATGGATCTGAGTAGGATCTGGACCAAGCTGAATGTCAAAGAATCAATTTTTGCGGAATTATTTTGGGTTTCTAAAGTAAACTGTTTTTCTAATACCCTTTTCTTATTCTTTTTTGTCAAGACAGTAGCTCTTGGAGCTACCCCAACTTTGACAACTTATAAGATGATGAGGCTGATGTTGGCATGAGTTTGAATATAAATTGTTTTTTTTTTTTTTTTGCTTTAAGATATAATATATATATATATATATACATATATTTTGTCAACTATTATAGCATGTATCATGGAGGTTCTTGTAATACAATTTTATTCTATGTCTGGTGAGTTTAAAAAGAAAAAATTATCTTGTATTGTACTTTATTGTAATTAGAGCTTATAGTTGCAAGGGTTCAAACCATAATTATCTTTAACTTGTATATTTCAAGCGAGAGATATAACTTTATGTTATGCCCATAATATATTTAAATAAAATTCTATGAAATGATTTATGTCTTCAGATTGCATCACATATGTGTTTTATATATGTAAAAATTATTATTATTATAAATTTTTTTTTTTTAAAATTTGCGCATGTGTTTGTGTATCTTGCGATACATGATACAAAAAATTTCAAGATCGATTCACAATACTATTTGCAATTTGATACCTTATATATTTAAAGGAGACGGTTTCTTTTATCATGGATACCTTCATCTTTGTATCCCTAGGATATGTTTTACTTGGGAATATGTTAGGTATGCATTTGTTGTAGTTATCTGATATGCCAAATTCTGAATTTTACAATATTTATGTTTGTAGTTCAATACACTTGTCTACATTGCATGCTTGACATTCGCACCTAGTATATATATATATTTTTGGTGGGCAAATATCTGACATGAGATTTGCCCCAACCAGCTCCCTCCCCCCACCAAAAATAAAAATAAAAATACGATCTACCCCAACCATAACCAACTTAAGTACTTATAAATAAATAAAAAATAAAATAAACATACTTAACGAGTGCATATTGCTCGTATGTTGCAGTTAAGGAATTCCCAGATCTGATTGAATCATGCTGAACTGAAAAAGAGGGAATATTGATGCAGAAGGCAATGATTTAGGCTTAGGAGAATTTGTTGGATCTAAGGATTAAAATTGTTGAAGGATTATGGGGTTGTGATAGGAATTAAAAGGTAGTTTGATTTGTTATTTGACGGCTATTTGGTAAAAAAGAAAGGTCAAAGAAAGGGCTTGATTTGGAGTTGAAATTTAGAAAACACTATGCAATGCTAACATATTTGAACATTACTACAAGAAAGAGAAGAATAAAATAGAGAAGAGAAAGGGAGAACAATACAATAAGGCCAACATTCCTCAATACTCAAACACTCAATGTTTTATTGATCAACTCCATCCATTTTTTGGTTTGTTATGTCTCTATAGTGTAGTTTGCGTTTTCTTGGCCAAAAAGGAAAAATTAAATGCATGAGCCTTTTATTGCCCTTTTTTTTTTGTGATTTGATTTTTGTTATCTTTCTGTACTATTCTTCAGTCTTCACCTGTTTTATCATGTCAAGCATATTATCAGAATGTATTTATTCTTGATGGAGGTTCTATTATGATACCTATATTGTTCAAGTTTAAAATTATGGTAAATGATGCCTATTAAACTAAATTTTTAAAAGAATTATAACATGTATATGATTCTATTTCTGCATATCATTCTTTTATATATTAAATATCAATTTCACTTCATTTTGGACCTTCTTGGTGTACATTTCTGGAAAACAAACTTCTATGTTTTAAATTAAAAGTTTGGGAGAATTACATTATAAACCCTATAGTTTGGGGGTTGTACCAAATTAAACCCCAAACTTTCAAAAGCAACAAATTACACCCTAGAGTTTTGGAAAGGTAACAAATTGAACCCTGGTACCAATTAACATAGACAACGTTAACTCCAGGAGTTAAACCATACGGTGTGTTTTAATTTTAGGTGGAAAGAAAGAAAAAAAAAAACCCCTCAGATATGGAGAACTAGAAGGAAGAGAGAGAGAGAGAGAGAGAGAGAGAGAGATTATAATGTAGCCCTCAAATATCAAGCTCTGTTCCTCTGCAACCCATAGAAGAACTCCCATTGAAGCTCTAAGATATTATCAAGGTGTTACAATCCGTGCAAGAAACCCAATTCAAAACTAAGGATAAACCACATCAGAAAAACCCAATAACCACTCCCTCAACCAATTGTTCCTTTCTTGCTCTCTCGCCATGGCTTCCACATGCTTGACCCACACCAACTCACCTACTCTACCTATACAAAACAACAACAACAATTTTGGTTGCCCAGGCCTTGAACAAGCTCTACAAAGGCCTGATCACGATTTGAACCAAGGTCATCAAAGGCAAAGGAGCTTGGTACTGGACCCATTTAGAACCAATTCTCATTCGAAACCCAGGTACCAATCTCCCAAAAGCGGTGAAGCTCAAGTATGGAAGATTTATATTTTCTCTTCTCAAAAGTTTATTCAACTCAGCCTCTCTCTCTCTCTCTTTCTCTTCCTTCCTTTTGGGTCTCCATATCTGAGGCTTTTTTTTTTCACCTAAAACCAATACACACCGTATGATTTAACTCCTAGAGTTAACACCGTGTATGCCTTTTCCAAACTCTAAGGTTTAATTTGTTACTTTTGAAAGTTTGGGATTTAGTTTGTTAAACCCCCAAACTATAAGGTTTTAAATGTAATTCACCCCTAAAAGTTTTCAATAATAACATGGTGGTGATGAGTCAATTTATAATTACATGATTTAATTTGGCTGTTAATCTCAAAATGTTTCTTATTACATCTAGTCATTTCTCTTATGATTTTCATTATTTAATACCAGGCGAGGGATCTTCCCAGAATTGTTCAAGCTGCTTATCATCTTGTACCCTATTTTATGTTTAGTGCTCAAGAAGGTGAGTGTTCCAAAATGCTAGTACATCTGTTTCACCTTCTCAGTTATATGGGTTAATTGAGACATCCTTAAGCATGTGCTTAAAATCTTTATCAAGACATAATATCGTACATTATCTTCCTCATAAATAATTCAGCCAGACTTGAGTAGTGACATCATTTATGTGAATTCATTCTGCATATCATCTTCCCCTTTATGTTTCTGCTCCTCCTCACCATACCCTAGGGGCTTCATTTAACTCAGCTACAAATGAACAGATAGTTATAAGAGGAGTTTGTCGTTGGTAATTTATAAGAGGCATAGAAGTTTTTCTAAAGGATATGTAACTGTTTCTTATGCAACTTGGATACATGTAAGTATCAAGACCAAGTCTTTAAAGACACCTAGGGGACAACCTTAGACATTGCATAATTTCTTTTTGATGCGTGGGATGAAAAAAAAAGAACATTTTTTCTTTATTTTTCTAGCAAGAAGTGGGGGAAATGCTTCTTATAAAATGAAGTGTAACCATTACCACTTTTACAACTTAATCATGAATTTTGGGTGAGTCATAAGAATTTTATTGAAACCAAGAATAACAAATGCACATAGGGTGTATGCTTAGGAGGCTATGATCAAAAGGTTAAAACAGCAATAAAATCCAAGAAAAAATCATAGTGGATGCTGCTTAGACCATGCAGCCAGTCATACAATGATCTTCATACAATGATCTTAGAAATAAAGATTTATGTGAGTTGATGTTAAGTTCAATACACCATTAAAGGTAGAATAATGCCTCGCACACCAAATTGTCCACAGATAAAAGGCAGAACTGCACCCCAAATTGATCTCAGGACTACCAAACCTCTCTCTACAACCTGCCAGAACCTCCACCAATGTCCTAGACATCAACCAGTGTACCCCAAATAATGATAACACTAGTGGCCACAGCTTGCTTGCTACTGCAGAATGTAATAGATGGTTGACTGTCTAACCCCCTAAATCATGATAAAATTCAAATTAATTCATTTTATAGAATTGAGTTCAGTTGATTTGCAACTGAATTCACTTGTATTATAGTAGTGGGGAGCACTATTGGAAAAATCCAACTGCTAGGAAGAACAGGGAGAGATTGATTCAAATCTTTGTCTTTCCTGGATTACCAATTATTTTGAGTTGCTAATTTTTGTCTTTGACACAATCAAATTTTGATGAATGTCATATAAGTTTAAGGTAATATGTAACATATCCTGTCCTGGTCTATCCTAATCTGTCATGTTGGCATGTCTGTATTGTTTTTTGTTTGTGTCCTATTTCAGTGTCAATGCTACATAGAAGGAATATATATTTGAGGCATTTGTAGGATGCTTAGACATCTGGACAGGTGCCAGCGAGATGACCTTGACTGTTGTCACAGCCACATAAGGGCAGAGGCATGCATGGTGGGATTTAAGTTGGTTCCATATCTAACTGCATATATGTTCATGGATACTTGATAGAGGAGTGTTTTTTTTTTTTCCTATTTTGATTAGTATCTAAAACCCACAACTTCACCATCCATCTATTATTATGGAAGGAGAAAGTGCCATTTGAGCTAGAGCTCATTGGCAGTGGAGTCAGCCTTTAAATTGCATAATGCACATGTAACAAAAGGCCACTTTGCTGTTTTATTATTTTGTTTATCTTTGTTAATTCCTTTGAATGCAAATTAAGAATAGCGAGACTGCAAATCAAAAGGTTTGGGACCCAAGCTTACCTTGGTTGTATATCACATCTTTTGTGTTATTCCCTAAAAAATCTATTCTGTTTCCAATAGACCAGTGCACAGTAGAAGAGTTCACAATGAACACCTCTTATAGAACCAAACTTTCTAGCTCATTTATCAAGTAATTGTCATAGAATCTGGACATAATCCAAGACATCCCATATTTTTTCAGCAATCTTTTATCAAATCTCATTCATGATAGGGCAGTTTGCGATACATATGAACAACCCCTGTTGAGGTTCCATAGCCAACCCCATAGTTTTGGGACTAAGGCTTTGTTGTTGTTATTGATAGGGCAGTTTGCGATATATGCTCCCCGATTTCGTAGTAACCTTCCATAGATCAAACCTATTAGGGGGTTTCCACTTGTAAATACTCATCCACCACTGTCAACCATACAGATCCCACTGTTGCAGGCAAAGGGGATTTCCAAGTAGCCAGAAAAAGAATCTCTTTGTGTGCCACCAAGACAAGAAAGAAAGAATAAATGTAAATACTCCCAGATTATCCCAAAACCAATATATGAACTACTCTACTTGAAGGTTCAAGTCTGAAACTGAAGCGTTCCCTAACACAAACCAACACCCAAATGCTTGAGAATTCTTCCAAAGTGGGTCACAGCACATCATACTCAAATTTATTAGGTAGCAGCAATCAATGATATATATCATTGTAACAACCAGTGATTAGTTGGTTTGCTATGCCTGTCCAACATCCTGCCTGCAAATCTTAAAAGAATTTTGGTACTTTTGGAGAGAGAGAGAGGAAGGAGAATGCAAACTAACCCTATCATGAATCACTTATATTGCAGGCTCAAGGAGTGCTCTCTTTGCAGCCACAGATCCTCAGGTTCCAGAATACTGTGAGTTGTTGAAAACAGATGAGTGGCCTGTTTGTGCTTTCCTCTCTCAAGATTGCCACCCAACAAATCCTTCAGAAGAAGCCCACAACACTGAGACTTCCTACCAAGTCTGGGAAAAGACATTTGAGATGATTGGCCTTCCTTCAGATGCTGTGGAGAGGCTTATAGAAGGGGAAGAAGTTCTATGCCGATATGGGGCTGACAGGGGGTAGTTTGTTTAATTACTGGCTCACTATGAAGTGCGAAATCATATTCAAAGGGGGCAGTCTAAACGCTCATCCAAGATGCTGTAAAGGCTGGTTTCTTGATTGCGAAGTGATGGCTATTCTCTCATGAAGTAGACAGAAAAACCACACCTGTCATTCTGGTACATTTATATTTTGTACACCACTGCAGCTATCATCATTGCTTTCTATGGGGCTCCCTGAAATATGAATGTATTCATTTGATCTTTGTTAGCTGGTCGTCTGTCCCTCCTTGATTGAGTTTCTGTACACTGATGTTGTTAAGGAACAGTTTGTTATAATGGTAGGTTACTAACACAGAGCAATTAGAGTGAATTGTGACGTCTCTATGGTTATGAGCAATTAGAGTGAAATGTTACATCTCTATGGTTATAATAGATGCACTAAGTTTAATTTATACTTATGGACAACTAATATTTATTTTTTCTACATATTAACAGGTGTGGTTTTTTATTGATTAAAAATTTCTACCCAAGCTCAATTTAACACCTTTAAAACCCATTTTGACCTATAAAAAAACCCACTAATCATTTTTTATAAAATAGTCTTTTGGGCATTTGGCTAAGTATTATATGAGTGATTATTCAGTACTCTCATAGTACAATAAATGCGTACTCTATCATTTCACATGAATAAGTATTTATTTGTAATCCGGAAGTATTAAATAATTTTCCGCATTAGAGCCACGTAATACCTATGTTCTATTATATGTTGGGCAATAGCTTAGTGGTGTTTCCCTCCTCCCACCTAATTTTCATCCCTCTTTGAGGGTGTAAGTTTGAGCCTTCACACATACTTTGATTAGATTAGTTTGGAATTTTTATCTTAACTCCTGAGTGACCTAAAAAAATAGAATTCCTATATTCTATTAAAGAAAAAAAAAATCACAATTCAGCAATGCCAACGAAACTACGAGGCCATGAGCCCATGACCACAATACACAAATCTCTTTCACGGCTGGCTGTCACATTGAATTAATTTTTAGGATATTGTAGAAACTTGCCATATAACCCAAGAGGATCAAACATCGCTCCATGTACTCCATGTGTCGCACATCCATTGCAAAAAATTTCAACCATACTTTGGGTCACAAAGTCCACCTACGCCACACTTTTTTTTTTTACTAATTATTAATTAAGCCTAATTTTAACTAATTATTAACTTTAAAAAAAAAAAAAAAAATAATTATCAATTAGTTAAATCAAAAAATATTAATTAATGTCAATTTTTTTTTTTTTTTTTTTTTTTTTTTTTAATTAAGCTTATTTTAACACAAACCGTAACATAGTCCTACCTCTGTTTAATGTTTACATCACCAAAAATTAAATAAAAAAACCCAAGCCGTGTAATGTCTAGAAAATCCAGATTCCAGAACTATCAAATCAAAAAATAAAAAGAAAATCCAGAACTATCTACACTCTACAGATCCAACGGTGAGAATTCAAAAGAATTCGACCGTTGGGAGAGGAGCCTCCCTTACAAAAAGCCCACTGGTTCATTCTTATTCTGTACTCATTAGAGAGAGAGAGAGAGAGAGACCCAGAAGGAAGATCGTCGCCATTGTTGCCTCCGTTCGTCTCTGCCATGAAATCAACACCCGCAAGTCCCTCCGCTACGCCTACGTCAACTTCATCCATCACTACCACGGTAAATTAAAAGAACCCTCTGTTTCTTTCTCTCTGAAACTCTTTCTGTGTTGTCCATGTTTGTTTTGGGGTTTTCTTGGTCAATGCTGAAATGGGTGTGTGTTGGTTTTCTTGTTTGTCTAATGGGTTTGTGAGTTTTTTTGGTTTCTTGGGTTTTCTTATTTTTTTGTCTCTATTTTTGTATAGGTGTATGTGTATATATGTTTATGGTTTGGTACTTGTAGTATTCTTGTTTATGAAAATTTTAACTGAAAGTACTTCTCTCTCTCTTTAAAATTAATTTAATAAATTAAACAACATTAACCTTATGGTAGTTGACTGAACATTCCTTTGTTCTCTCTCTCTCTCATTCTTTTGATGATGGGTTTCCTGAGGATTATTATGTATTTTTCTATGTGAATATGAGATTGTGTCTTTTTGGGTTTTGGCTTAATGGGGTTGGTTGGTCTTTTATTGTTGTGGATGCACATATTTTCTTGTTTACCACGTTTTGTCTTGTGAGTGGGTTGAACATGGGTTGGGTTGTGTTTGATAGGGATGTTGAGCCCAAAACTCTACACCGGGCTTGTTGGGCCGCCCGATGGCTGACGGTGCCTCCCTCTGAAGTCTCTGATCTGTTGGGCCAGAATACTCACAAAGAAAGTCACGGTAGACAAACAGAATCAGTGTCACAGATTAGAACTAATTACAATGAATTTTACTTTCACCAGGACTTACAACGATGATAACACGTAGGAAATTTATAGTAAACAGTAGAACTCAGGAGGTTCAGTGAGCAGGAAGAGGATTAATTACTCAAAAACGTGTATGAATCAACATCATTAATTGGTGTAAGTGTTTGGTAGGTGAGGGTAGGTTTCTTGGTTGTGGCAGACAAAAAGTATTTCAGTCTGCGTATGATTCTTTAGAAAGTATTCTGAGAATTAATCATATTTTGGTCTTAGGCTTAATGAATCCATATCAAGATTAGACCAACTAGCCTCAGACTAATCCTCCAACCCCCAAATTGACCAACTAACCAACCCCTTTTTTCTTATTTCTAACCCCTCTTTATAGTGGTGTTAATATCTTGTGGTCTCACCCATTGTCCTCTTAATCATGGCGTTTACTGTTTATCTGAGAGATAAAAGAGTTGAGATTTGACCTAATTTTATCAAAGTTAAGGAGATGATTTTTATCTCTTGCAGACCTAATTTGGGTTGCGGCAGACAGATAATCTATCATTTCTGGTGTTGGGGTTGGTGAGTATTAAATGCTTGACAAGAAGAATTGGAGTAATTGAGTTGACCCATACACGTTTTGTATAATTTAGTTTAATCTTATCGTTGCATTGTATCCTCAGCAGATGTAATGCTTTCATGTTACGACAGACAAAAAGTATTTCAGTCTGCGTATGATTCTTTAGAAAGTGTTCTGAGAATTGATCATCATATTTTGGTTTTAGGCTTAATGAATTGGATATCAAGATTAGACCAACTAGCCTCAGACTAATCCTCCAACCCCCAAATTGACCAACTAAACAACCCCTTTTTCTTATTTCTAACCCCTCTTTATAGTGGTGTTAATATCTTGTGGTCTCACCCATTGTCCTCTTAATCATGGCGTTTACTGTTTATCTGAGAGATAGTTGAGATTTGACCTAATCTTATCAAAGTTAAGGAGATGATTTTTATCTCTTGCAGACCTAATTTGGGTTGCGGCAGACAAATAATCTATCCTTTCTGGTGTTGGGGTTGGTGAGTATTAAATGCTTGACAAGAAGAGTTGGAGTAATTGAGTTGACCCATACACGTTTTGTATAATTTAGTTTAATCTTATCGTTGCATTGTATCCTCAGCAGATGTAATGCTTTCATGTTACGGCAGATCAACGAAATTTAGTGAATTAATCCCCCTACCTCCAAACCGACCTTCCTGAGTTTTATGTTGAAGATGAACAAAGACCACTGGAGTGCTAGGCTATGGTGGTCGCTACTCTTGAGTGGTGGTAGCCTTGGTGGCTATGACAGCTCTCTTGGCTTCATTTGCTCTTGCCTTGTCTTTTCCATCACTTCTCCCATCATAACTTGTGTTACAGCAGACATTTTTGTGAAATATCTACCATATCTGATGGTTAATGGAGAAAATCAGCTATTTTGTGTAATGATGATGGCATGGAGAGTTATGCTTTTTGCATTGGGAAAGCATTCCATTAGTGCCTCGAGCGCCGCGCCAAGTGAGGGAAAAGAGTTTCATACGTGTGATGATTTTGGCTCTTGATTTGAACTATTCTGGCGGGTCCCACGACACATTAGCACATGTGTATTTGAATTGAGTGAGATGGCTTGTATTGGGGCTTAAGTGATGGCCCAATGCCATGTCCCTTTGTTTCTGTCATTGTAGACTACTAGGCTTCATTTGCCTTGGGCCCTCAAAGCAAAGTCTGATGCTTTGGGCTTGGGCTGGTGTGGCAAAAAACGGGCCTTTACAATTGTTAATGGCTTTCAAGATCCATTTTCCACCACAACCTAGAGGTATATTGCTTTGCTTTTGAATATACTCATTTCTTAATCCTAACGCTTATGAATTTTTATCCCCAATTGTTGATCTTGTTGACCCAAAGGGAACAATTTTTTTTTTTTTTTTTTTACATTGGTTAATCATTGGAACCTTTGTGTTTGGCTACCCACAAAACTAACATAAAAAACATGAAATTCAAACTTATGCACGGATTTGAGGTTGTTTTGAGATTACAAGTATAATTGTAATAAATTAAACAACATTAGCCTTATGATAGTTGACTGAACATTCCTTTGCTCTTTCTGTTTTTCTCTCTTTCTTTTGATGATGGGTTTCTTGAGGATTAGTATGTATTTTTCTATGTGAATATGAGATTGTATCTCTTTTTGGTTTTGGCTAAATTTGTTGGGTGGTCTTTTATGGTGACTCCGACGGATTTGACTATTCTTTGTGGTTTTTTTTTTCTCCAACCCATTAAGCAAAAACCCAAAATAGCACAAATTCGAAGATGACCACCTATTGCTGCTGAATTAAAAAATGGCTTTAAGATCTATTTTCCACCACAACCCAGAGGTATTGTTTTGCTTTTGAATATACTCATTTGTTAATCCCAACGCTTATGAGTGTTTTATCCCCAATTGTTGATCTTGTTGTGTGACCCAAAGGGAACATTTTTTTTTTTTTTTTTCATTGGTTAATCATTGGAAACTGTTAGGTTGCCCATAAAACCGACATGAAAAACATGAAATTCAAAAACAAATTTTGAGATTGTTCAGAGTTTTCAGATATGAAAAATAAATTTTATTAGGTTTTCTCAAAAACCAAACAGACTGATGGGTTTTGTTTCATATATCTATTTACATCTAGCTGCCATGGTCTTCCCAAAATGATGTGACAAGCATCCATCTCCACCACATCACACTCAACCTAATCGAGGTAATTCTTACCAATGCAGAAGGAAAAACGACAAGTATGGGTTACCTTTGTTTCAAAGCCCTTTTTGATTCAACCAATACGATATGGTTGTCATAACCCATTTTTACCCTCGAGATTTTCTTGGGTGTTGGCACGCAAAACGAGGTAGCCCGGATAGAGCCGACTTGGCCTAAGAGAGGTTCGATTACACTTGACAACCCTCAAAATGCGGCCTAGGACGCATTTCTCGAGGTTTGGGGAGGTTTGACCAAGTTTGACCAAGGCTTTGACCGAACCAAAAGCAAGATTTGGTTGACCGCCCTCTGACCATTGGATAGAGCACATCGAGAGCTTCTATTCAATACTTTACGGGTCGAAAATGGATAAGAAACGAGGAAGTTATGGGCAAAACTGTGAAAATTGGCCCAACATTTAGATAAATTTTGCTAAGTGTTGTTGACAAAACAACACATTTAAGGACCGACATTTGCGCATAGATTTTTTTCCGACTCGCAACGATTTGGTCCGCAAGCTGGAAACTTTAAGGAAAAGGGTAACTTTAGCTACAACATGCAACTCTCGGATCGTCAAGAGCTTCCCTAGTCAAGCCGGAATCCCAATTGGAAAATGATCCTCGGCATGGAAAAACACACCGACAGCCTCTGTTCGCGGAACCGCATCACACGAACCTAAGGTCGCTTTCGCGCAAGTCCATAACTTTAAGGAAGAAGGTATCGCAGGCTTTCTAGCGACACCAAGAATGTTGAAAACCAACGTCGGGAGCTACGTCAACCGTGCGCACGAAAACTGACGAAAGAAAGGAGACTATGCTGAAAATTTCCCAGTTTTTCCCCGGAAAGGTTGTGTTTGCGCTTAGATTCTTTCCGACTCGCTGCGATTTGGTCTACAAGTCCACAACTTTAAGAAAGAAGACACGTTCAGACATGACGTGTAACTCTCAGATCGCCGAGCTTTTCCCCGGTTTATCCGAAATCTCGATCGGAAAATAGCCCTCTGACGTTGGAAAAACACTCCGACAACCTCTGTTCGTGGGACCATATCTCTCGAGCCCACGCTCGACTTCCCGCAAGTCCATAACTTTAAGAAAGAAGGTATCGTAAGCTTTCCAGCGACACCAAGAACGTTGAAAACTGACGACGGGAGCTACGTCAACTGTGCGTGCGAAAACTGACAAAAATAAGGAAAACGTGCTGAAAATCTGACGCGTTTTTCCTCTCGAACAGCCGCCTTCGTGTGCAGATTCCTTCCAACTCTTTACAAGTTGATCCACAAGCTCGAAACCTTAAGAAAGATTGCAACTCCAACTATGAGACGCAACTCTTGGTTCGCCGGTAGCATCTCCCGTTTGGCCGGAATCTTCGCCAGAAAAACGCGAAAGAATAGCTCGGACCACCCGAATTCTGGGAGCCATAAATTTTTCGTCCAAACTCCGATTCGCGTAAACTTTTATATCGTTGGAAAGTATACTTCTTGAGCTTTCCAATGGTACCTTGCATGACCCATTTTGAGCACCAGAAGGTCTCAAAAAGCTGCCCAAAAATTGGGTTAGAAAACTGTACAGACATGCGAATCGGGGAGGATTTGCCGGAGGTGCCACGTGGCAGCTGCACGCGCCACGCAGCTTGAGCATGCTCCACACATGTGGCATATCACCACCTTGCGCGAAGTCCGTCTATAAATTGGACCCCCCTCCCCCCATTCCAAAAGGCTTGGCTCGGATCCTTAAGCAGAAATTGGGTTTAGTTTAGGCAGAAACTCGAGAAAGGGTCCCCTCTTTGGGTCTTAGACTAGTCTTTGGTTAGAGTTAGGAGATCCTACTTAGGTAATCTCTCTCTACACCTCCAAGTTCTTCTTTCATCCCTCTCTTCACTCATACACTCTCCCATACCCATTATTTTCCTTCCCTTTTATGGAAGTGACTAAGTGATGATCCCATAATGGGAAAGGATTCACAAGGATCCATGTTCATTTATTGCTTTTATTACATGCTTTAAATTCATTTATTGCTTTCACTATGCTTTAAATTCATTTATTGCTTTTATTACATGCTTTAAATTCATTTATTGCTTTCACTATGCTTTAAATTCATTTATTGCTTTTATCACATGCTTTAAATTCATTTATTGCTTTCACTATGCTTTAAATTCATTTATTGCTTTCCATCACGCTTTAAATTCATTTATTGCTTTCACTATGCTTTAAATACATTTATTGCTTTCCGTTATGCTTTAAATACATTTATTGCTTTCATTTACATTTACTACGTACTTGTGAATATTATTCCCTTTCCCCATGTGATTTGGTTATGAAAATCCTTAGTGGTCTTGGTGGATTATGTAAGACCTCCACGAGGCATTAACAACCATGTAAACCCGCAAAGGCATTGGACCCATGAACACCCCCTCTTGATTAAATTCCGCTTCTACTTCCGTATTTATTATGTTGTTATTATCCCCTTTTCCCTTTGTGATTTGGGCGTGAAAATCCCGATTGGTCGGGGCGGATTATGTAAAACCTTTATGAGGCATTAACAACTATGTAATCTCATAAGACATTGGACCCACGAAAATCCCCTTGCTTTAAACTCCATTATGCTTTAAATACATTTATTGCTTTTCGTTACGCTTTAAATATATTTATTGCTTTTATTTCCATATTTACTACGTTATAAATATTGTTTATTTTTTCCCCTTCTTTTTCCCTTGTAATTTGGGCGTGAAAATCTCGATTGGTCGTGGTGGATTATGTAAGACCTCCATAGGGGCATTAACAACCACGTAATTCCATAAGGCATTGGACCCACGAAAATCCCTTACTTTAAACTCTGTCATTTACATTATTTACTACGTTATTGTGAATATTTGTTTATTCATGCCCATTTTCCCTTTGTAATTTGGGCGTGAAAATCTCGACCGGTGTTGGAGGTTTAGGTAAGGTTTTCAATAGCATTAAACCCCATGTAATTCCATGAGGTATTGGATCTGCAAGATTCCCGACATTCTTTTAACTGATTTTTCACTCATATAAGTCCTACTTGGTCTTGGAGGATTAGGTAAGTCTTTCAATAACACTAATCCTTCGTATAATCCCGAGGGGCGTTGAACTCCCCTTTAAGTTGCTTTCTTTTATTCATGTAAATTTTATGGTGGCCTCGAAAATTAAGTAAGCCTTTCAGTAGCATTGAATATGAGGTTTTGACCCTTTCCCTAATCCCCCCTCATATTGTCATGAATCACGCCTTTCCATTTTGATTAAGCATCACATTTATGTCATGATCATCCTATACTTGTCATTCCCACCACACTGTATTTATCCCCATACTTGTGGTTAACGTGCTGCAAACATGCCGTGATCACTCGCTTGATATTTGTACTCTGTGATTAATGTGCTGCAAACATGCCATGATTACTTGTTTGGATATTTACGCGATTCCATATTTAACTTGTGATTAATATGCTGCAAACATGCCATGGTTACTTGTTTAAATATTTACTCGCTTTAATACTCGTTCTTGTGATTTATGTGTTACAAACATGCTGTGATCACCTGTTTGGATGTTTATTTTGCTTTAATATAAATGTGATTAATATAAAATACACTTTGCCATGAAAACTTTAAAAAGAGTAAACATGGTAATGTGGGCGTTATAAATGAAATTGGTGCAACCTAAGTGCTATGGCTTGACCTGGCCTTGGGACACCATGGTATGAGTCCCTTACGCGTCGATGTGGCTGGCCGTAGACACATTGTAAGGGATCCTGCACGTTCTAACTTCTACAAGATCATGGTCTAAAATTTCTCAAAGTATGAATTAATCATTCAAAACCCCGCCATTTGATGGACCACTTTATTCTTGGAAATCAAGGGTAAAGGGATCCTGAATATGGCACTAAAAATATAATTGTTTGTCCCAACACTCGGTGTTAGGATTTCAAGTGCATCCTACCATCGAACTGCCCGGAACCTTAAAAAATACAAAGATGAGGGAAGGTGAAACAAGAGAGTCTAATCAAAACCGAATGAAGTCAAAATCACATTTTCCATTCTTGGTATATTGCACGACGGAAATTGAGACATTTGTACATAATTAAAACCAACAAATCTAGGCTTAGCAAACATAAGGGAACACTAGAAGGGAGGTAACCGTTTCTTTTAACGGATGTTGTGGGGTGCTTAACACCTTCCCCACGCATAATCAAACCCCGAACCCATCTCTGGTTCAAAACCATTTTCTTTAATATGTCTAAACAAGATAAAATCTATTAAACATAGGTGCCCAATTACACCTTAAATTTCCCATGATTGGTGGCGACTCCAAACTTGTGCTCACTTGCACACACGCACATGTTCACACACACATCTCCGAAAACGAAAGAGACTCGCCAAATGGGGGTTGGGATCAACGAAATAATTAATTACTTAGTTAACATTTTCCTTGGTGTCGACAATGGTGATGGGTGTTTTTCTACCTTCAAGCCTAACTTCGAAATCACGGATCGTGACACGACGTTCTCAGTACTACCGCCGTCAATGATGGCATCACATACTTTTCGGTTCACAGTGCATCTTGTCTTGAAAATACTATGCCTCTGTGGGTGCCCTTCTCGCCTTAGTGTCAGTAGCAACCTTCTCACTACCACGAAATGTGAGAGGAGATCTCCGTCATCTGGCTTGGTTAACCCATCATCCTCGTCTTCTAAATCGACATGATCATCGTCTCCCTCTACAAAATCTTCACTCTCTACTAGTTTCACTACTCCCCTTTGAGGACACTGGTTGGAACGATGTCCAGGTTGTCCACACCTATAACATTTATCACCCTCGGCTTGAGCATAAGTATTAGGGTTTCGGGTGGTATCCTTGCGCTTGTATTTGTTGTTGTAGGGGCTATGCTTGTTGATGAGCCACTACCACTGGTGGTTTTCCCCTATTTGACGTAGTAAGCGACAAATCAAAGGAACTCATGTTTGGTGCTTGATTCCTGGTGGTGGTCCGTTCCAACTATGTTTTTGCTCTTGTGGCTGAATTAATGGCTTCTATAATGGAGAATACGACTTGCAAGGACACTAGATCTTGGATTGCTACAAGCAAACCACTAATAAATCGCACAACTTGTTGTGCTTCAGTTTCTGCCAACTCATTACGTGCTTGGAACCACTGGAATTCTTCTCTATAGGTAGCTACAATTCGACTCCTTTGCCTATAGTTCTAGTACTGCTGGAAAACTGTTTGCTCGTAGTCTGATGGTAAAAATTTAGCTCGCAGCATGCGCTTCATCTTTAACCAGGATCGTACTACCGCCTTCCCTTGTCACGCGCGGTTACTTCAAGTCTGCTCCCACCAGGCAGATGCTCCTCTAATCAACTTATAGGCTACTAGCTTAACCTTCTTGTCCTCTGGAATCTCCATGTAATCAAAGAACCTCTTCACATTAGACTACCAATCAAAGAAATCCTCGATGTGAAGATGACCATCCAACGTAGGCAGATCCATCTTCATCCAGTATTCATTTTGTTCACCACCTACCCTCTGAAGCCTTGACCTCCACGACCCCTAAATCTGGGATCCCCTCTCCTATGATGATCCCCACCATCTCTACGCCTCTCAAACATTCCTTCAGCATAATCTTCATCTTCATCACTAGATGGTTCATCATAGAATTGTTGCGTGTGTGGTGGTGGAATCGGAACACGCTCACAATGGGGTCGCTAACTGTTGTGATTCCTTCTGTCTCCATGAATATGCGTAACTTCCACGGTCAACTGAGTGATTGTTGTCTGCATATCACACATTAGTTGCTGGTTTTCATGCTAGAAATTTTCCCATTCGGCTCTCGAAAGAGCCACTCCCTCACGATCATCGTCGCCAGAGAGGTTGTCATCGTTTGGTAAATTAGCTATCGAACCCAGGCTTGCTGACTAGGCTCTGATACCAACTGACGCAGTAGAATAGCAAGGAGAAGAACACGTCATTCTTCTTAGGGTGATAAAACCTTATAATCCACTAAGAGCTCCTTGAATCCACAAAGAAGAAAGAACAATTGAGAAAAACCTCTTTTTTGAAATATTATTAATGAAAACTGAATTGCCTTGATGGCTAGAAGCAATATAAATACTAAGAGGATTCCTAAGGCTGCTAGGCGACCCTTAGGAAGACTTTAGAAACCCTAATTCGTGGTAAACAAGAAATTAGGCTAGAAATAGGAAAAATTACCAAAAACGGAAAAAGTGAGTTAATTGCTAAATCAACTCCTACTAGTCCTAGGAAACGTTCCAAAAATAGGCAGAACCTTATTCTGACTTTTAAATTGAAAATTACAATTAAAAGGAAAAATACTATAAACCGTCAAATCCATTAATTAAAGGCCCAGACGAAGGAATTCGCCCAAAATCTGATGGTGCTCATGGCTGAAGGCGATGAGCCTTGATCCTAGCATCGATTCCAATCAGCTCGCTAGATTTCACGCAATTCTGTCGTCGACGCCAAAATGATTTCTACTAGTGTCTTTTTGAGTTTTGCTTTCCAAGCTTGCGCATTGACTTGTGATTGTCTCGCCGTTCCAGGAAAGCGTGTACTATGTATTCTACAAACTCTGTCCTTGTTCTATTTTCCTTGTGGATTCAAGGGCCCTTAGTGGACTCAAAGGTTTTAGACTAAAATGCATTGTTGTACGCCCTCTAAGTTTGGCCAGTTTTAATTTTGTCCCCTAATGTTTGAAAATTTGGATCCGCTACCTTGAAGTTTAGGTCCGTTTGGATTTTGGCCCCAGTCCAAAAAACGTTAGTCCCTGGTCGTTAAGTGCTAACTCATCCCAAAATGTTGTAGTTTTAATGCACACACATTTGTCTGTTTTGGAAACTTTTCTAGGGTCATTATGAGTTGATTTAGCAATTAACTCACTTTTTCCGTTTTTTGTAATTTTTCTTATTTCTAGCCTAATTTTGTGTCTATCGTGAATCAAGGTTTCTAGAGTCTTCCTAATGGTCCTCTAGCAGCCCTAGGATCCTTTACTAAATAATATTGCTTTTAGTCGTCAAAACAATTCAATGTTTCATTAATAATATTTCAGAAATAGATTTTCTCCTAATCATTCTATTTTCCTTGTTGATCCAAGGGCACTTTGTGGACTCAAATGTTTTAGACTAAAATGCATTAGCACCCTCTAAGTTTAGCCAGTTTTTATTTTGTTCCCTAACGTTTGAAAATTTGAATCTACTACCTTGAGGTTTGGGTCCGTTTGGATTTTGGCACTCCCATCCAAAAAAACATTAGTCTCTGACCGTTAAGTGTAAGCTCATATCAAAATGATGTAGTCTTAATGCAAAAAAATGTCGTCGTTTTGTCTACGTGTAAATTTTTTTTTCTATTTTATTTACCGTTATTTCTTTTCTTTTCTTTTCTTTTTTACGCTTTTTTTTTTCTTTTCCTTTTTCCTTTAGTTTTCACTTTACTTTTTTTTCCTCTCTCAGATAGATTATTCTAAGTCTTTCTTTCTTCCCAAATTTTCTCTCTCTCTCTCTCTCTCAGATCTCAATCTCTTCGCGGCACTTAATGGTCAAGGACTAACGTTTTTTTGGACGGAAGAGCCAAAATCCAAACAAAATCAAACGTAAAGGTAGTGGATCCAAACTTTCACATATCAAGAAACAAAATCAAAACTGGGCAAACTTTAGAGGGTGTACAATACATTTTAGTCAAAGCTTTATATTTCAAAGGAGAATGACATGTTCTTCTTTTTGCTATTTCGCTTCATCAGTTGGTATAAGAGCCTTGTTAGCAAGCTTGGGTTCAATGGTTGATTTATGAAACGATAACAACCTCTCTAGCGACATGATCATGAAGGAGTTGTTCTTTCGAGAGCCCAATGGGAAAATTTCCATCATGAAAACCAACAATTCTTGCATGATATGCAAACAACAATCACTAGGTTGACATTGGAAGTTACGTAGATTCGTGGAGACGGTAGGAGTCACGGCACTCCGTGAGTCCATCGTGAGCATGTTGTGATTCCACCACAACATAATGAGGATTACGTTGAAGCAATATTCGAGGGGTGTAAGGATGGCGGCAATCATCATAGGCGAGGAGACTAGGGATTTAGGGGTTGTGGAGGTCAAGGCTTTAGAGGATATGGTGGTCAATTTGAACAAAGCGAATACCGAATGAGTAGACAAGAACGTTAAACTGGTGGGTGGCCTATTAATTGGGGGAGCTTCTGCCTTGTGAGGGCAGACTTGAAGTAATCACGTGTGACAAGGGAAGGCAGGGGTGCTAATTAAAGATGAACCATATGTTGCTGGCTATATTTTTACCACTAGTCTACGAGCATACACTTTTCCATCAGTATCAGAATTGTAGGTAAGGAAGTCGAATTATGGCTGCATATATAGAAGAATTTTAGCAACTCCAAGTGCATATTGAGTTGGCAGCAAAAACTGAAGCACAACAGTATTAGTGGTTCACGTGTGGCAATCCAAGATCAAGTGTCCCTACAAATCATATTCATTGTTACAGAAGCTATTAACTCGGACACAAGAGCATGAACACGATTGGAATGAGACACCGTGATGAATCAAGCACCAAATAGAAGTTCCTTTGATTAATTGTGTACCTCGTTTGATAGGGAAAACAACCTTTGACCTCATAGCTACCAGTTGTTACGAATGGCAGAAGGTCGAAAACATGCACAACCCCTGCACCAGCTGTCATAACCCCATTTTTACCCCCAAGATTTTCTTGGGTGTCGGCACGCAAAACAAGATAGCCCGGACCGAGCCGGCTTGATCCGACGAAGGCTCGCCTCATCAAATAACCCCAAGAAGAATATTCAGGACACATCTTCCGAAGTTTGACCAAGTTTGACTAAGGTTGACCAGGTTTGACCAGGGTTGACCAGGTTTGACCGAGGTTTGACCGGACCATTTTCGATCCGACTAGGGCCCACTATGCCCGGAAACCCTCAAAATGAGGTCTGGGATACATTTCCCAGATTTCGGAGAGCTTAGACCAAAGTCGACCAAGTTTGACCAGGGTTGACCAAGTTTGACCGGACGGTTGACCAGGCCAAAAGCTGAATTGAACCAACCGCTCCTTGACCGTTCTGAAAAGCATGATGAGAGCTTCGATTCGATACTTTACGGGTTGAAAACGGACGAGAAAAGAGGAAGTTATGGTCAAAACTGTGAAAAAACGGTCCAACACTTAGCCAAATTTTTGCTAAGTATTGTTGACGAAACAGCCTATTTGGGAGGCAACGTTTGCACAAAGATTCTCTCCGACCCGCAGCAACTTGGTTCGCAAGCTGAAACCCTTAAGCAAGGAGGTCACTTCAGCTACCACGCGCAACTTTCGGATCGTCAAGAGCTCCTCCGGTCAAGCCGGAATCTCAGTCAGAAGATGACCCCTTGGCATAAGGAACTTTCCAACGGCCTCTGTTCGCAAGATCATATCTTGCAAACCTAAGCTCGCCTCTGTGCAAGACCTGTACCGTCGAAAAGTAGGTACCACAAGCTTTCCGATGAAACCAAGATCGTCGAAATCCGATATCGGGAGCTACGTCTACCACGCACGTGAAAACGGGCTGATGAAATAAGGCTGTGCTGAAAATTTCGGAACTTTCCCACCGACGTTGCCACGCTTGCGCGCAGAGTCTTCCTGACTCGCAACAAGTTGATCCGCGAGCCTGGGCACGTTGGAAAGAAGACACATTCATGCATGACGTGGAACTCTCGGATCGCCAAGATTTTACCGGGTCTAGCCAGAATCCCGATCGTAAAACTGTCCTCAAACGGACCAAAAACACCCTGGTGGCCTCTGTTCGCGGGACCATATCTGACAAGCCCAAGCTCGGATTCCCACGAATCTGAAACCTTGCAAAAGTAGGCAGTGCAAGCTTTCCGACGGTACCAAGAACGTCGAAATTCGACATCGGGAGCTAGGTCAAATACGCGCGCGAACTGGGACAAGATTTGAGAAAAAACGCGCCGGGAGTAAAACGCGTTTTTCCTCCCGGACAGTCGCCTTCGCGTGCAGAGTCTTCCCTATTCGCAACAAGTTGATCCGCGAGCCTAGGTGCGTTGGAAAGATAACGACTCCGGCTACGACGTGGAACACTCTGTTCGCCGGTAGCATCCCCCGTTTGATCGGAATCTTCACCGGAAAAACGCGCAAAAATAGCTCCGACACCTCGACTTCCGGGAGTAATAACTCTCTCATCTGAACTCTGATTCGTGCAAACTTTATACCGTTGGAAAGTAGACGTTGAGAGCTTTCCGAAGATATGCTGCATGACCCATTTTGAGCTCCAGAAGGCCTCCAAAACTGCCCTCGAAAATCGGGTCAGAAAAGGGTACGCGCACGAAAACCGAGGAGGATTTGGTGGGGGAGCTGGCGTGGAGGATAAGATCGCCACGTGGCGATCATTGCAGCTCACGCGGGACCATACCGCGCGGCGCGTGATGGACCCGCGCGAGGCGTGCACGTAGTTCTATAAAACCAGCCTCCCCCCCTCACTTCAACACACTTTTTGCTCGGGCACTAGGCCTTCTAGAGCGTAGAATAGGCAGAAAAATAGGGGTTTAGGGGTTTAGGAAGGGTTTTTGGGTAGTTTTAGAGTGAGAGACTCCTCTCTAGGTACTCTCTCTCTCTAAGCTCTTTCTCTCTCCTCTTTTCTCTCTCTTTTTTTTCTTTTCTTAGTGGAGGTGACTAGTGATGATCCCTAAAATGGGAAGGTATTCACAAGGATCCACTCGTAGTTATATTTTCTAGTTCATTTATGTTTTATTTTGTGCTTTTTTAGTTCATATATACTAGTTCATTTATTGTCTCATTATTGTTTTATCTACATGCTTTTAGTCATTCATTGCTATTATTTGTAGATCTGAGTAGATTTATCGCTTTATTTACATTTACTACATACTTGTGAATATTATATTGTGATTATCCCTTCCCCCGTGTTTTAGTACGGCAAATATTGAGTGGCTTTGGCGGAGTGCATAAGACCTCTAACGAGGCCGTAACAACCATGTTAGCCCACGAGGTATTTGACCCGAAAAATACATCCCCATGTCTAAATAAGTAGATTTATCGCTTTATTTACATTTACTACGTACTTGTGAATATTATATTGTGATTATCCCTTCCCCCGTGTTTTAGTACGGCAAATATTGAGTGGCTTTGGCGGAGTGCATAAGACCTCTAACGAGGCCGTAACAACCATGTTAGCCCACGAGGTATTTGACCCGAAAAATACATCCCCATGTCTAAATAAGTAGATTTATCGCTTTATTTACATTTACTACGTACTTGTGAATATTATATTGTGATTATCCCTTCCCCCGTGTTTTAGTACGGCAAATATTGAGTAGCTTTGGCGGAGTGCGTAAGACCTCTAACGAGGCCGTAACAACCATGTTAGTCTACGAGGTATTTGACCCGAAAAATACGTCCCCATGTGTAAATATTGTCATTTATCGCTTTATTTACATTTACTACGTTGTGCATATTATATTGTGAATATTGCCATTTTCTCTCCCTTATTCTCTTGTGATTTGGGCGTGATAATCCCGATTGGTCGTGGTGGACTATGTAAGACCTCAATGAGGCTTTAACCACCATGTAATTCCATAGGCATTGGACCCTTGGAAAATCTCGTTTTAAGCTCATTTATTGCTTTATTTACATTTACTACGTTGTAAATATTATATTGTGAATATTGCCATTTTCTCTCCCTTATTCCCTTGTGATTTGGGCGTGATAATCCCGATTGGTCGTGGTGGGCTACGTAAGACCTCAATGAGGCTTTAACCACCACGTAATTCCATAGGCATTGGACCCTTGGAAAATCTCGTTTTAAGCTCATTTATTGCTTTATTTACATTTACTACGTTGTAAATATTATATTGTGAATATTGCCACTTTCTCTCGCTTATTCCTTTGTGATTTGGGCGTGATAATCCCGATTGGTCGTGGTGGACCATGTAAGACCTCAATGAGGCATTAACCATCACGTAATTCCATAGGGCATTGGACCCACGAAAATCCTTCGTTTTAAAACCCGTTATTTTCATCGTTCGCGATATTGTTATGATTATTGTCCATTTTTCCATTTCGATTTGGGCATGAAAATACCGAACGGTATTGGTGGTTTTAGGTGAATCTTTCAAATAGTACTAAAACCTCCATGTAAATCCATGAGGCGTTGGACCCATAAGATTTCCAATGCATTTTCAAAATGATTTTTCTCATTTAAGTCCTATTTGGCATCGAAGGTTTAGGTAAGTCTTTCAATAGCACTAACCCTTCGTATAAGCCCGAAAAGGCATTGAATTCTCTTCCAAAAATTGCCTTGTTTTATTCATGTAAATCCTAAGGTGGTGTCGAGATTCGAGTAAGTCTTTCAATAGCATCGAATCCCGCCCCCACGAGGTCTTGACCCTTTCCCTAAAATTTCTCAAGAAATATATTTCGATTAAGTGTTGCATTCATTGATATGCTGCTAACATGCCATAATCATCCCATACTTGTCATCTTAGTAATTTATGCGCTGCGAACATGCCGTGATTACTCATTTGAACTTCTTATGATTTATGTGCTGCAAACATGCCGTGATCATTCCATACTCATTCATTCTTGTGATTTATGTGCTGCGAACATGCCGTGATTATTTGTTTGAATGTTTTACTATTTTGATGCCATGTTCATTCTTGTGATTTATGTGCTGCGAACTTGCCGTGATTACTTGTTTGAACATTTTATTCGCCTTCGTACTCGTTCTTGTAATTTATGTGCTGCGAACATGCCATGATTACTTGTTTGAGTGTTTATTGCTTCGATAAAATGTGATTAAAATACACTTTGACATGAAAACTTTAAAAAAGAGTAAACATGGTAATGTGGGCGTTAGAAACGAAGTTGGTGCAACCCAAGGGCTACGGCTCGCCCTGGCTTTGGGACACCATGGTATGAGTCCTTTACACGGGGGCGTGGCTGGTACGTGCTTTCGTGTAAGGGATTCTACACGTTCTAACTCCCATAGGATCATGGTCTAAAATTCCCCAAAGTGTGAATTAATCATCCAAAACCCCGCCATTTGACGGACCGCTTTACTCTTGGAAATCAAGGGTAAAGAGATCCCGAATATGGCATCAAAAACATTAATTGTTTGTCCCGGCACTAGGTGTTAGGATTTCAAGTATATCCTACCACCGAAATGCCCGGAAATTTAAAAGATACAAAGATAAAGGGATGGTGAAATAAAGAGTCTAATCAAAACCAAATGAGGTCAAAACGCATTTGCCACTCTTGGTATATTGCTCGACTAAATTTGGGACATTTGTACATAATAAAAACCAACAAACCTAGGCTTAGCAAATAAAAGAGAACACTAGAAAGGAGGTAACCGTTTTCTTAAACGGATGTCGTGGGGTGCCTAACACCTTCCCCACGCATAAGCAAACCCCCGAACCTATCTCTGGTTCAAGACCATTTTTGTTATAAATGTCTAAATAAGATAAAATCTATTAGACATAGGTGCCCAATCACACCTTAAAATTTCCCATGGTTGGTGGCGACTCCAAATTTGTGCTCACACGCACACACGTACACAAGTTCCCACACACACACAACTCGTATCTCGAAACGGAAAAGAGATAGAGAACACACACAACACTCGCCAAATGGGGGTCGAGATCAAGGAAAAATTAAATAAAAAAGAAAAAAAGAAGATTAGAATTTTCCGCCGGTGTCGACACCAGCAAATACAACCTGAAATCCAAACCTATATCTCGAGTAGGGGTGATAAGTGCTATAGATGTGAACAATCTGAACATCGTTCAAACCAATGTCTGCAAAGGGGAGCAATGAACCTAGTCGAGGGCAACGAGTTTATGGAAGGGGAAATAGAAGATGTACTAGTCTAGATGACGGAGATCTCCTCTCACGCTCTCTTGTGGTGCGAAGATTGTTACTAGCACCAAGGCGAGATGGGCACCCACAGAAGCATAGTATTTTCAAGATTATTAATCGAAAATTTTGTGACATCATAATTGACGGTGGCAGTACCGAGAACATTATGTCGCGATCCGTGGTTTCGAAGTTGGGCTTCAAGGCAAATAAACATCCATCGCCGTATAGTATTGGCTGGATCAAAAAGGGCTTCGAAACAAAGGTAACCCATATTTGTCGTTTTTCCTTCTCCATTGGTAATTATTATTTTGATGAGGTTGAATGCGATGTAGTGGAGATGGATTCCTGTCACATAATTTTAGGAATACCATGGCAGTCTAACATTAAGGTTGTACATCAAGATAATGTTTATATATTTATGAGAGGGGGAAGATCACTTTTGTACCTCTTAGGAGCGATGATGCACCCAAAGCTTCAAAAGCATTAAGGAAATCCTTTTTTCTTATTGGCAACAAGGATTTGGGACTGAGGCGGAGGAAAAATGTGAGATTCATGTCATAGTCGTTCAAGGAGTGGTGCAATTAGAGCCCATTACAATCCCAAAGCAATTACAACCAATTCTTGATGAGTTTAGGGAAATCATTCCAGATGAGCTACCCCCATGGTTTGCCTCCGATGAGGGAGATACAACACCATATCGACGAGAATTACATATGAATCCAAAAGAGGATTAGAGTTTGCAGGAGCAAGTGGATGATCTTATGAAAAAAGGGTTGATCCAGGAGAGCATGGGACCTTGAGTTATATCGACTTTATTAATCTTAAAGAAAGATGAGAGTTGGTGCATGTACGTGGATAGTCACACCATTAACAAAATAACCATCAAATTTAGGTTTCCCATATTGTGACTCGAATCTATGTTAGGTTTGGTGGATGAGTCGCAGATATTTTCAAAGTTGGACATGCAGAGTGGATATCACCAGATTCGAGTGAGGACTAAAGATCAATGGAAAACGGCATTCAAGACGAATAAAGGCCTGTATGAGTGGTTAGTGATGTCGTTCAGATTATCTAATGCCTCGAGTACTTTCATGAGGATGATGAACCATGTATTAAAACCATTTATTGGTAAATTTATGGTTGTTTACTTACAATATTTGATATACAGTCAAACCTAATTTGAACATGTAGTACCCTTAAGGGAGGTTCTAACAGTATTGTTGGAGAATAAGTTTTATATCAATCGGAAGAAATGTAGTTTCATGACCGACAATTTTTTGTTTTTAGGGTTTGTGGTGAGTGCTGAAGGAATTCAAGTTGACCATTTGTGAAGGTGATGGCGATTCGCAAATGGCCAACACCAAAGATTGTGGGTGAAGTTCGCAGCTTCCATGGCCTGGCAACATTCATTAGATTGTTTGTCAGAAATTTTTGTAGCATTGTTGCACCCATTATTGAATGTATGAAGAAAATGAAGTTTCATTGGGAAGAAGATGCAGAACAAAGTTTCTCCTCGATTAAAGAGAAGTTATCGATTGCACCTATCCTAGCACTACCAAGAATTGAGAAACTATTTCAAGTGGAGTGTGATGCCGCCATTGTGGGGGTAGGTGTTGTATTATAACAAGAGCGTGGACCAATGGTGTTCTACAGTAATAAGCTCAGTGATGGATGCAATAAGTGGTCCATCTATGAACTGGATTTTTATGCAGTCTTTCGTGCTTTGAAATAGTGGGAGAATTACTTGATTCAGCGTGAGTTTGTGTTATATACAAACCACCAAGCACTAAGGATCATTAACATAAATTCTCCTTCTCACTAAAGCATAAGTCAAGCCAACTGAACAAGGTCGTTGACGCCTTGAGCCAACACACCTCCTTGTTAGAAACATTGTGGACCGAAGTTATTGGGTTTAACTGCTTGAAAGAGTTGTACGAAGAAGATCATGATTTTATGGAGTTTTTAAGCTAAATGCCAAAATGGGAGCTCTGTCGAAGGTATGTTCGTTCATGATGGTTATTTATTTCGTGAAAATCAATTAGGCGTCCCAAGGAGTTCGTTAAGGGAGCAAATAATCCTTGAGCTGCATGATGGTGGTTTGGGTGGACATCTCAGGCGAGACAAGACAAGACAATAGCCTTGGTTGAAGAGCGGTAATATTGGCCTCAGTTGAAGAGGGATGTGGGCAATCATGTTTGTAAGTGAGACTTTGTTAAACTGCCAAAGGCTAGTCTCAAAATACAGGCTTGTACCTACCTTTACTAATTCCAGAATTACCTAGGTTGGATTTGTCTATGGATTTTATCTTGGCTCTTCCGCAGACTCAGCGAGGTATGGACTCTGTCTTTGTGACTTTATTCCCTGCAAGAAAACGTTAGATGCTACACATGTGGCCAATTTGTTCTTTAAGAAAGTTGTTCGTTGCATGGATTGCCTCAGTCCATCACGTCTGATAATGACACTAAGTTTCTTTCCCATTTTTGGAAAACTTTGTGGAAGCGGTTTGACACATCTTTGAATTATTGTACCAGTCATCCATAAACCAATGGGTAGACTGAAGTGGCAAACAGGACTTTGGGCAACCTCATTCTCAGTATTTCTGGTGGGAAGCCAAAACAATTGGATTTAGCACTGGCACAGGCAGAGTTTGCTTCTAACAGCATGGAGAACATGTCAACCGAAAAATCACCATTCTCCTACTGTTGTTTGCCAAAGCACGCCCTGGATTTAAAACCACCAACGAAACTTCCTAGTATGAGTATTGCAGTTGAGAACATGGAAGAAATTTTCACGCCATACAAAAGTAGGTGTGCAATCAACTTGAAGCATCTGCTGCTAAGTATAAAGAAGCAACTAATAAGAAACGGCAAGACAAAAGTTTTCATCGAAAGAGAATTAATGATGGTCTATTTGTGGAAAGTGAGGTTTCCTGTGGGTACTTACAAAAAGCTCAAGGATAAGAAGTATGGTCCTTACCAAATCGTCAAGTAGATTAATGATAATGCTTATGTTGTTAACCGTCCAACTAACATGGCTATTTCTCCTACCTTCAATGTGGCTGACGTGTTCGAGTACTACCCTCCTGATGAACCTATTTATCCAGAGCCTGACTCGAGGTTGAGTTCTTTTGAAGTGGGAGGGACTGATGTAGAACAGACAACTGATGCTTTCCTAGAACATCGAGACCATCACAAGTCAGCACGCAAGTTTGAAAAGCATAAAGCAGAAAACCTCTCATAGAAATCAAGTTAGCGCGAACAAAGAAATTACTTGAAATTTGTTAGCTAGTTAGAATCAATGCGAGGATCAAGGCTCATCGCCTTTGGCCATGAGCACAATCAATTTTCAAGCGAATTCCTTCATTGAGGCCTTTAATTAGTTAATTTTGTTGTTTATGGTCAATTTTTCCTTTTGATTGTAACTTTTAATTTAAAAGTCGGAATAAGGCTTCTGTCTGCTTTGGGATGTTTCCTAGAGTCAGTAAGAGTTGGTAGCAATTAACTCACTTGTTTCGTTTTTGGTAATTTTTCATATTTCTAGGAAATGTATAAAATCACTTCAAAAAACACTTTTTTTCTATTTTTAATAAATATCTTATTAAAATTATTTTTATAATTAAAAAAAAAAAAAAAAAAAAAAAACTTTTTTTAAGAAACCATTTGTCTATCATGCATCTTCTTAGTCTCTTTCTCCTCTCAAATCTCTATCTTCTCAGCCTCTCTTTCTCTCTCTCATGCCTCTTCCCAGTCTTTATCTCCTCTCAAATCTCTCTCTCGCCTTTCAGGTTTTTCTCTCACTCCAGCACTACCAAACACTGCAGGCATCTCTTTCACCTCTTAAGTCTCTCTCTTGCTTTGGTACAACCCAACATTGTAGATGATGCCCACAACGCCCAAACCCTACTCTAGTGCAACCCAGTCATCGTAGATGACGCCCAAAGACTCGTAGCCCCTGAACCCAGCTCGCTCTGGTGGCCTTTCACTACGAGAGAGAGAGAGAGAGAGAGAGAGCAGAGGAGAGAGAAGGAGAGAATATCATAAGACTAAACAAAATTTACGTCCGAGTATTGTAGCTTTTTGTAAAATGAAGAATCGTTTTAGATGACCGGTTGTGGGTGTGTTTTTTGTGATTTTTGTGAACTATGTATTATAGCCAATAGTGAGTTTTAACTCATCAGTTGAGAATGCTCTTTCCATGAATTAAGGGTTTTTTTTTCTTTCTTATAATCAATTAGAAATTTCATTGATAATAAACAAATATGGAGTACATCATTTGTCAAAAGAGCAAGTAAACCAAGAAGAAGATTCTTCTAACCAAACAATAATGCCATAAATACTAGAAGAAAAAATTTCAAATAGACTGAGCAACCTGGTTTCTAATTTTTGAAACCACAAACAGTTGCCACTTCTGATAATGCTGTAAAAAATATTGAGAAGATAACTTAGAAACATTGCAAAACTCTACAGAACTCAGGATGATCACATTCCTAACAACAACACTGTGATGAAAGGCCTCATATATATGTTGTTGTTGTTGCACAAGTCTCATCACATCCCAACGATACTGAGAAGGCCACAACATCCGCAATGATTCATCCATATAGGAGAGATTATGAAAATCACCCCATAAACAATTGAAAGACGACCAACAGATCTGGAAAATAAAAAAAAAATTACGAAAACTCTTAGTTGCCAAAAAGACTTGTACAAATGACAAGATAATAAACTCTTTATACTATTTTTAAGAAGAAGATCTTGAAACCCTCTCTCTTTTTTCTCTCAGCAACTTTTTCTAACCTCAAAGTGCGGACCCTTTCTAGTTGTACCTATCCACATTAGGGTTTCTAGAGTCTTCCTAAGAGTCTTCTAGCAGTCCTAGGAATCCTTCACTATCTATATCGCTTGTAGTCGTCAAGGCAATTCATTTTTTTATTAATAATATTTTAGAAAGAGGGTTTCTCTCAATTGTTCTATTTTCCTTGTGGATTCAAAGGTCCTTAGTGGACTCTAAGGTTTTATCTCTCAAATGAGAACAATGTGTTCTTCTCCTTACTATTCAGCTATGTCACTTTCACACCAAGGAGAACTTTTTTTTCTTTTTCTTTTTTTAATTCCTTTCCTTCCAATCCAATGAAACATAAACCAATTCAAGCTAGGAATATGACTATCTTCATCATAATCCATTATGATTTGGTTGTTGTGATGGTGATCCTGAAAACCCTTTGTAGATGTCCCAAGTGTTCATGTAAATGTATCGATCTCTAGAATCCAGGTAAGGAAATATATTTTTCAATAGTGTTGGTGTGTTACCTCTAGCTTTGGAAGACAGATTGAAGTTGAGATTTGCTAACTTTACCATTTTTTTATGAAGATTTAATTATCTAATTCATTATGATTTGATTGCTTTGATTATGATCTGGAAGTTTTTTGTAGAAGTTTTCAAGAGTTTTTCTAAGTGTGCCAACCTATGATCTTGAATCTAGCGCTATTGTTGGTGTGTTCTATCCAGATTTGTGAAAATAGTTTGAAGGTGAAATTTGATAACTTTATCATTTATTGTTTATGAATATTTAATCATCTAATCCATTATGATTTGGTTGTTTTGATGGTGATCTTAAAGTCTTTTGAAGAAGTTTCCAATTGTTCTTGTAAGTTTGTCTTCTTTCAAATTTCAAATCTAGATAAGGTAATAAATTTCTCACTAGTGCTGATGTGTTCTTTAGCTTTGTGAAGACAATTTCATGGTGAGACATTTCTTATTATCAAGATTTAATCATCTAATCCATTATTATTTGGTTATTCTGATTGAGATCATGAAGCCCTTTGTAGAAGTGTCCAAATGTTCTTGTAAATGTGTGGTTCTTTCGAATACAAGTAAGGTAATTGATTTCTCACTAGTGTTGGTGTGTTCTCTCTAATTTTGTGAAGACATTTTGAAGGTGAGATTTGCCTACTTTACCATTTATTTTTTTATGAAGAATTAATTATCTAATTTGTTGTGATTTTGAGCTAGCGGAAGCGCATTGCAACAAACAATAACATAAAACACATTCACACAAGATAACCATATTTAACGTGGTTCGGCAACCTCAAGGCTACATTTACGTCTAACACCAACCAAAATTAACTATTAACAATAAGGTTTACAAGCACTCTCACAAACTCACATACTCACACAAAACAACGACAAAAACCTCACAATCCTAAAAGGCCCCAATAGACCCAAAATGACTCTCACACTCACAAAACAAACAAACTCTCAACACACAAATATGGATAATCTTTCAACTCCAATATGGGTAATTTTTCAACCCCAAAAATCTACCAAATTATTTTTCAAAGAAACCCACTCATTTTCTCCTAGGAGTCTTCTCCTCTCCTCATGTGAGAGGAAATTTGGAAAAAAATCTAACAAACCCTTTACAACAATGACTATTTATAAGGCTTCAATTCTATTCCTTGAAGGACAAGGAATACCAAATTAATTATTCAATAAATAACTTTCATGTCATACCAAGGAGAAGTCTTCTCCTTGACATCAAATAATTCATTGCCTTCCACTCCAAAGAAACCTAAACCAGTACAAGCTAGGAATTTGACACACTTTTAAACCTAATCCTAATGATTTGGTTATTCTGATAGTGATCCTAAAGCTTTTTGTAGAAGTGTCCAAGTGTTTTTATAAGTGTGTCGATCTCTAGAAATCCAGGTAAAGGAATTAGATTTCGCACTAGTATTGGTGTGTTCTCTCTGGCTTTGTTAAGACAGTTTGAAGGCAAGATATGCCAACTTTACTATTTCCTTTTTATGAAGATTTAATCAACTAATCTATTATGATTTAATTGTTCTAATGGTGATCCTGAAACCCTTTGTAAGAAGTGTCCAAGTGTTCTTGTAAGTGTGTCGATCTCTCGAATCCAAGTAAGGTAATAGAAACGTATTAGTGTTGGTGTGTTCTCTCTGGTTTTGTAAAGGTGTTTTGGAGGTGAGATTTGTTAATTTTTCCATTTATCTTTTATGAAGATTTAATCATTAATCTGTTGTGATTTGGGGCTAACGGAAGCGCATTGGAACCAACAATAACATAAAACACATCAACACATGACAGATAAACTATTTACATTTTAGCAACCTTGTTTCACCATTTACAAGATATCATGGACCACCCGATTCGACCTTATTACTTACTATTGATTGCTCGGAAGGGGCCATGGCTCGAAACTCTTTGTAACACTGGACATTTTTTACTGTTGTTGCTTTTCACATCGATTAGATTGTATTTCAAGCCTTGTCTTTCTATTGTTTGTTGTGTTTTTTGTTGTTGTTTGTTTCGTTGTGGTTGTTTTTTCTTTGCCGCCCTGGTTGCAGGGTCATGGGCCACAATGTATATCATTTTTACCACCCTCGGTGTAGGGTTTGGGGTTTTATTATGTAATCACTTTGGTTTCCTTTCATTTCGTTTGAGTAGAAATATTCCATTGTTTTGATTTTAATAAGGTTTTTTCATTAAAAAAAAAAAAAAAAAGTCAACCTAAAAGGGGAACGTTATCAAGAAAATGTTTTTATATTAAAAAAAAAAAAAAAAAAAGGTAAAATACAGAATTCACCTATGATGTTTGAGTTAATAACAGAAACTATCATAACTTTTTAATATATATATATATATATATATATATATATATATATATATATATATTTTTTTAAAAATATATATATATCTGGTTTGCATCATAAGTACAAATTGCACTTAACACAGTGCATATTTTTTCCCAAAATTGTTTGCACTTGAACAAACTTATATTTTAAAGAGCCTTGGTAATTTGTCACCAGCTAAAACCTTTAGAGCAACTCCAGCAGTTGTTTAAACTTATCTCTATTTTATCTCTATATTTGCACTATTCAGCAACTCTCTATTTATTTTTTCAGACAAACTCTCCAGCAGTACTCTCTATTTCACTCTCTATTCTATTTAAATATACTTTTTTATTCTTTTATCTCATTTAAATATTATATTTTTTATTCATTCTTTATTATTATTTCCCGCCAACAATTAACCGAAATAACCAACAGCCATAACCAAATCCTTCCCATCCACCGCCGCCGCCACCACCACCACCACCGTAAATCAACCCAGAGCAACCAAACAGAGTCAAATTAATTATTTCAAATTAATTTCTCAGCAACCAAAATCAATTTCTCAGCAACCAATCGGCACGGCTCCACCACCTCCAGGCCGAGACCCACTCCTCCAGGCCGAGATCGGCACGGCTCCACCACCTCCAGGCCGAGACCCACTCCTCCAGGCCGAGATCGGCACGGCTCCACCACCTCCAGACAGTTGGGATCGGCACAGCAAGGCTTGGCGGCAGGCTTTACGACTGCGATGGTGGATTCGTGCTTCGCGGCGTGGCCAATGGGGTGGGTCTCTTATGGGTTGTGGTGGTGGCTGGCCTCACAGGTGGTGGTGGTTTTACAGATCTGAGAAAAGAAAAAAAAAAATTTCTCTGTTGGGTTATAAAAAGATTTCTCTGCTGGTGGTTTTATCACTTCATGTTCTTCGGGTGAAATCGGATGAAATGAGACTTCGGGTGAAATCCGAAGAGAGAGCACAGAAGCACAGAGAGAAGAGAGAGCACAGAGAGAAGAGAGAGAAAAAATCGGATGAAATGAGACTTCGGGAAAAAAATAGACAATATATACTCGGTGGTCTCGGTCCAGCAAACTCTTTTTTTAATACAAAATGTTTACAAAATACAGTAAAACAAGCTACTGTACACTTTGTAAAAAAATTTAGAGATAGAGAAGTTGATTTAGAGCACTGCTGGAGCATTTATCTCTGTTTTATTCTCTATTTGTAGAGATAAAGAGCAGTTTTAAACAACTGCTGGAATTGTTCTTAGAATGGTTTATGTATTTTACACAAAAACAAATGTTGTTGAGTAATATAAAAAAGTCAAATTTCAAATTACACCCTTTAAGTTTGGTCAAAGTTCAATTCAGTTTTCTAAGTTTTGACCGTTTCAATTTAGTCCTCTAAATTTGGTTTGGTTTCAATGTAGTTCTCTAAGTTTTGACCGTTTCAATTTAGTCCTCTAAGTTTGTTTTCGTTTCAATTTTGTCCTCTAAGTTTGATTTTGTTTCAAAAACTTAAAAACAAAAAAAAATAAAAATTATTTATAAAAAAAATTCGTGAAAAAAATAAAAAATTAAAGGACTTAATTGAAACAAAATCAAATTTAGAGCACTAAATTAAAATGGTCAAAACTTAGAGGACCAAATTGAACTTTGACCAAACTTAGAGGACTAAATTGAAATAGTCAAAACTTAAAGGACTAAATTGAACTTTAACTAAACTTAAAGGGTGTAATTTGAAATTTAACTCATAAAAAATTATGTGCTTGAAATAAAGTAATTGAAAAAAATCAGAAAGGTATTGATAAAACAGGTGTCGGTATAGGATTGGTCAAATCTTTTGGCGGATTTTGGGCGATCTCATGGTTTGACCATTAATACTAGGAACTAGGGGACTATTATATGTTCCGTGGGATATAGAGTTATCACAAAAGCCGGAGTAAAGAGTAAAAGTATGACATTTCTTTTCAAATACGTTTCTCACTACCCTACACTCACACAACTCCTACCACTGCGACTGCCAGGGATATCACACTCTCTACTAAATACAACTCTCTCTCGTCTGTAATTTTCTGTGTTGGTGTGGGATTCTTAGTTTCGGACTATTCCTCGGCGTGGTTGCTGAAAAAAAGGTAAAGAAAACAAAGAAATCTCAACTCTGGATCATTATGTTTTCAGATGATTTTTTTTATGTTAGTTTTAAAATGCAAATGTGACTGAGAATGGGTTTTGTTTATTTCTCAAAATACTCTATTTGTTGTCTCTTAAATCCTCACTTCTGGAAGAGAAAGACACTCCAGCATGTTTTGTGTATGTGTGTGTGTTTTTTTTTGTTTGTTTTTGTAAAAAAATTCTTCTGAAATGTTTTTACTTGGGTTCTTCTGTTGTGTTTATCATTTGCTGACTAATAAGCAGAAAAAAATGAGAAATATTATATAAATTGCAGGGAGGCAGGCCATCAATCTAAACATGCTTGTTTGGGTTTGGGTAACTAGAGTTGTAAATGGGACTGTTGTACTGTTGTGTTGTAGTATCTGATAAATGATAATGATATGATATGCATTTAATCTATGGGATTTTTATGTGGGGTCCTTGTTTATTTTGGTTATTTATTGTTCCTCGAGATCTGCGTTTTTATATATGTTCCACGATCCTCTAAAAAAAATCTGCTTCTTTTTTGAAAAGAAGAATTAAACATTCTTTTGTGACAGCAAATTTCATTTTTTAAAAATGAAATTAATAATAAGTTAACTGGTCAAACACACTTCTTTTTTTTCCACTGCACTGGTCCTTTAAAATTGAATTCAATTGGTGTATTTACTTGATTTGACATTATTATTAGTACATGTTCAGGTGGTGTGGTGTGTGAATTGAATGGGGGTGTCGGAGGTTAAGATGACAATGGAGAAAGCAGGTACTGATAATCAAAACCAGTCGCCTCAAACTCCAAAAAGAAGCTTCAGCAATAAGAGCAGTAGTACCACTACCTTTATGCCTTCCTGGCTTTTGTCTACCCTTGCTGGTACGGACCTCTCCACACCCTATTATTATTGCCTCCTTCTCTTTTTAATTTTATAAGTGGAGTACTGTACTAGACTAATTCTGTATATTATATGTAGACATAAGTTAATAAATTAGTAAAAAAAAAATTAAAATTAATCCAAATGCACGTAAACAAGTTAAATAAATAAATAAACCTAAAAGCAACAAGTTTGTAACCACTGCACTCTTTCTTTTCTTCTGTATTATTGTGAACCATGGTTCCAATGAGTCGTCCTAAAAGGCTGAAACAAACATGTGTACCTTTGCTAACATGGGTTTTGAAATTTGAATTTGAAAATATTTTGGTTGAACATGGGTTTTTATTATCCGTATGTATTCTATGTATCATTTTTGTATCCACAGGACCACTGCACTCTATTTTGTAAACAGTAAACCTAATATTTTATTAAAAAAAATGTTTTTGGCTCACTTTTTGATACATTGCTATTTTTTTTTTTTTGATAATACATTGCTATCCTTCTTATATGTTTAACCTATGACAAATTTTCATAGATATAGGTTATCTTATTTACAATAATGGAAAGTTGCTAGACATTTATTTGTGCATCCCCATTGAAAATGACTTAACAAAAAATGGAAACAATTGAGCATTGTTATTGTATAAAAAAAATTCAAAATTCACTCACAAGTAGGACTGTAGGAGTGTGTTTGTTAATTGTTACCATTCAAATGCAATTTGTGTACATCTGGATTCCCGGATGAGGCACCAGATATGTCAGATACAGATAGGTTTGGATAGGTACCTTTTCTTATTTGAAGGGAGGAAAGTTGAATTTGAAAAAGTTCAAAAGCTACAATACGAGACATTGCGTGTCAGTTATACTTCAATATCATCTTCAGTTCACACCTAGAGAGAATCTGGGTCCATTTGCCTTTGTGTTTAAATTAAGCTTTAAAATTTGAAACTCTGAATCTGAATAAAGAAGGTATGTATGTATATGTATGGGATATGTGTGAAAGTGAAACTAATCCCAACTCGCTTTATCAAAAAAAAGAAACTAATCCCAACTCGATGCCCTGTTCCAGTATATAATTGATTTTGTTGGTATTCGTGATGGCGACCTTTCTGTTCTTGCGTCATTTTCTATGGTCTAAAATGCTTGTTCCTTCCTCATGACCCCCTTAACATGATCTTCGATATACGTGCCTTTTTTCATTATTTGGGTATTTGAGTGTGACGTACTCTTTATTCATGTGCTTTTTGTCTTAGCGAAGATAAAATTAAATGTACTATTTTGTAATTTTTAACTTTTTTTTTTAAAAAAAAAAAAAAGGAGTGAAATATCTATTTTTTTTCCCTTAACAATGTTCAAGTGTCCGTTCTTTACTTCTCAGTTGTCACTCGTTTATTTGGCTTTTTGTTATTGCCTCTTTTGATGAAATTGGGTTAAAAAGTTGTACATAAGTTAAAAGCCAAATAAAAAGGTGTGGTCCAAAAGACATTTCGTTAACTAAAGCTAGGCAGCATTTTTATCATGTCGATGGCAGTTTGTTGTTGAAAACTTGGACTCGTATGCCTATTTTGACAACATCTAAATGTATGTAATTTGCTCTTGGGCTCCATGGACCATGATGCTGACCTTACACTGAGGACTACTGTTAATTAATAGTAACAAAGCGAGATGTCCTACTCCAAATTTCAAATGTCGGTCATTCCAAATTTCGTGTAAAATTTGTATTCTCTCAGCTTCAGATTCCAGTTAGGCCAGCTGGGTCTTCTTACAGTCATAAACACTAATTGGACTGACAATCAAGCAAGTCTTTGATGAGATCAATTATGTTTCTGTATACCTTATTTTCTTTGAGTTGACCAAGAAAATTAAACTATTTTATGTTAAGGACTAATTGATAATTATAATGGGAGCTCAATTTTGATGTTTTTTTTTTAATCTGCATTGTTAATTAAAATATACAATTTCTGGAGTGTTGTGGCAGATTTGGACGAGAGGATGAAAATGCTGGTAATGAACAATGGTGAAGAAGACGTCAATGGTGACACTTTCGCTGAACGTGCTGAATCTTACTACGAAAAACGACCTCAGCTACTGTCCCTCCTCCAAGACCTCTACAATGGTTATGTTACATTGTCTGACCGTTACATTCAAACATTGGCCAAACATCATCATAATTATTATCATCCTCCTCATCATCATCGTAGACACTCTTCTCAAATCTCGGCCTTGGATCAAGAAGAGCATATTGACTCAGACGCCGAGAGTTCCCTCTCTTACCAACAACCTCAGTTAATGCTTGCAAATAATGTGTTGGATGGTGATGCTATTGTTGCTGACCTTGTGATCAAGAACGTGGAGTATGATATGTTAGTGCATGAGATTAGCATTATGGAAAGGCGATATACTGAGTCCTCAAGGAAGATAGGGTTACAGAAGAGCTTGCTTGAGGTTTTGGAGTCTGAGAGGCTCATGCTATTAAATGAGAATGCAAGTTTGGGGTATAGAGTGACGGCATTGGTGGAAGAGAACAAAGGGTTGGCATCAGAGTCTATGTTCATGAAGAGGAAAGCTAGTGAGCTAGCAAGGTGTGTGTTGAAGATGAGGGAGGATCATAGGGTGTTCATGCTCAATCGTAAGATAGAGGATCTTCAGGGCCAGGTTTATGGATTGGAGAGGAGGAACAAGGAGTACTATGAGCAGCTTGTGAAAAAAGACCAACCTGTTAAACAAGACAAAGGTTGCATTGAGAAGAATGCTTATGATGTGGGATTGGATGGTTGCTTTAAGACGGAGGTGATCAATCAGAAGTTGAAGAAGGGTGATCGTAATGGAATTGGGAAGGGTAGTGTTGGTGGGAAGAGACGTTCTAGCTTGTGGGAAAGGGTCAAGAACATGGACTTGTTTCTATGTGGGCTTGACCCAACTTGTACTTGATTATGTCCTATATATTATATAGTTAGGCTACCACTTAACTTGCTATATAGTCCTTATCAAAAAAAAAACCTTAGCTATATAATTAGCTTAAGACTACCACTTAATTTGCTATTTGGAAATACTATTTTGTTATTTTTGCTTTCCCCTAAGTTATTCTTTTGTACCAATCCAACAAATGTTTATTAAGTCTATTATGTGACTCGTGTCATGTCAATACGCTTAATAAATTGGTTGAAATGGGTTTTTTTTTTTTTTTTTTTGCTAATATCAATAGGTTGGTGTTGGTGTTTGTGTTTTATACTAAAATAATTATTATATAGGATATGTGCTTACAAAATATAAAAATAAATAATAATTTTGGGTGATATTTTAAACGAATTAAAATGAGTCATGTTTGTGTTACTCAATATAACCGAATATTTTTTGCTTAATAATATCTTTATTAACACTATTTTGCAAAAAAAAAAAAAAACACTTTTGGAAACTACAAAGGCAAATAATCTTTTTATGAAACTTTTTTATTAAGTTTCGAGATTTTACGAGATTTTAACTTGTTTTTTGAAGAGATGAGTTCCAACAAAAAAATATTTTCCTCAATAGTTTTAAAACTCTGTTTTTTTGCAAAATAGTTTTAAAAAATAGGTTATTAAGCAAAATCTCTCCAATATAACCTATTTATCAAAAGGATTGAAATAACCCAAAGAAATCATATCTATATCAATCCAACACAACATATTTATTAAAGGTGTTGTGGTTCATGTCATGTCAACGTCATGTTTATTAAGCTTATTAAGCGTTTTACACTAATTAACTAATTTCAAGACTAGCTTGTACCAGCTCACTAGACATAAGTGACGAAGATCAATAAGAAACCAGTCATAAACTTCCTTTCTTCTTCCTCTCATTCTCCATATCTTTTATGTTTTTATCTTCTCATTGTCTTCTTCTTTGAAGGTGACCTCGAATGAGTCAATCCCTTAATCTCCTTGGATTCCACAAGACCCAAGGCTACAGTTAACCATTACAATTGCTGTATACAAATTGATTAATGCTTTTGCTTGGTAGGGGTGTTCGACTGACTTGAAGACCACGTATTGCTGTGACTGATACACAATCCAGTTGTAAGATTAGCTAGCTTTAAATTGTAGCGCAGTTGCCCCTACTTGGCCCAAAAAGAGGAGGTGAAAGGGAGGAGTGGGAGGGGGGAGGGAACAATTCTACATACACCGGGTTGGGAAGTCGAACAATCGTACTAAAGCCAGCCTAATGAGACTGCCTCCATAAAAATCAGAACAAAGGAGCATCCACTAATCCAAAGGCCAGCAGCACTAATAGAAGCCTCAATTTTGTCTAATCAATTGGATAACAGATAAATGTCATCATGCCATGTGCATAATATATTAGATTAGACTACGAGAAAATGTTTTAGTAAAGATGACACATCTAGCACAATTTACAAAGACCAGCTAATCAGATCACACTAGACTGAGACCGCAATGTAAGGGACATAATTTTGACTTTAATTCTTTACAGTTGACACCCAATGATTTACAGCTCAATGTTAAGACTCAAGAATACTCTTGATCATTATCATTTTAAGGATTCTGGAGTAGTAACTGTACCCCTAAAAACTGATAATGGCAAACTTCTCCAAATATGATTCAAACTGGTATCGTTCTGGATGCAGTACATTATCAAAAGAGATTGATAAGCATATATCTGCCAAAATCAACAAAAGAAACATGAGAGAATGACCAAAATGTTTGGATTAGTACAGAAAGATCAACTACAAATTCACTATACAGACAAAGTGGAAGAAAGTTATGTGTTAAGGACTACAAAAAGAGAGAGAGCTATGAAGAAAAGAATATTTGATATATAGCAAGGACAGAGCTTGACATAGTATGGCTTTCGAAACATAATAGGTTAAGATCTGTGTCACAGATACCTAGTTGCATTTTCATTTCAGAACACAAAATATACTATAATGCGTATGTATTTATATGTACAAGGGAAATAATAAAAGGAAAAAATAGAAAGATAAATAAATGCAACATTTAGGATGAACTTTAGTTCTAAGAATTAATGAGTCATTGAGGTGTAACATGAAGGATATTTCTACAAATGGAAATAGTGACCAAAGATGTAGATTTATTAACTTATATAGACTACTACAACTGAACCATAATTCTAAATGATGTAGGAAATTCCAATTAATGAATTACAAAAATAACCTTAACTCTAGAAAATTAAATAAAATACTAATAACTCAATTAACTACTAACACTCAAAATAAAATCCAATTAACCAATAAAAATATAATTGACTTCCAAAAGAAATAAAACTAAATTATAGTAGAATCTTCTTCGCACTTCCTGCATCACTACTACTTAAATTATCTTTTGCCTCCGTTTAGTCATTTTTGCTACTTTGACCTCAATTAAATCACTCTTTTGCACCTGTACATCTATATGTCATCTTCAATGCAAAAACATGTTGGGAAACAAATGTAGCCAAACCAACAGGAAAGAATTTTTTATGTGGATCTTATTTTCTTATCTGTTTAAGAAATAGAGCAAAAAAACTGCCATATGAAATTTCATAGTGCTTCAGAATAGCAAATAGGTATTTCTCATTTCCTCTCAAGCTCTGGATGTGTGAAAACCTATTTTTCCAAAAAGGTAAAGCTAGAAGTTCTCACCTGGAAACAGCACATTACCTTGCTTATTTTTATATATTGTAATCAATTCAAATGTGACTTCAGTCACATTGCAGATTCAAGGCATATTAGCAGCAGCAAGTTTCTCCTGAAGCTTTGCAATTCGAGCCTGCATAAGCATAGAATGATCAGACAATATAACATAGACAAAGAAAAAAGGTGACAACAAAGTAACTACCTAAAAAAAATTAATACATAAATGCCCAAGCTATAGACTCTAAGAAGTGGGAAACAAAAGAAGAATAAAATAAAAGGATAGGACCTAGGGATCAGCATCTAGGGCTTGCTTGAAGTCAGCATCAAGCGATGAAAACAGAAAAATAAATAGAACCTAAGCATCAGCACCTAAGGCTGCTTGGAATCAGCACTAAGCACTAGAAGAGAACTCCCAACCCAACTTCATAATGAAGTGCTTACAATAGTAAACTTTGGGCCCTTTCAACAGAGTCCCCAAATTACTTTAAATATGGAAAGAAAACTGATCATAATGAGATTACATAATATATGGAAATAAAATGCAAATAACATTCAAAACCCAAATTTTATACCTTCATAATCAACTGCTCTGGAATTTTGTTGTTTAACTATGCAAGAGAGATAACAATTGCCAATGAGCACAACGTAGAGGGGTTTGAGTGGCTCGGGTTGAGGAGATCAGCATCATGTGGTGTGGTGGTTGAAAAATGAGTGGCTAGGTGTCTATGGAGAATGGCCTCCTACTGGAAGGAGACAGAAAACGGGTTGAGCTGTGTGGGTTTTTTTTTTTTCCCTTTGCAACTGGTGAGGGGTAACGTTGTATGTATAGGTATGAATGGTGTCTAGCAGTTGGCTGGGTCATACACATGTGTGGTTCACACGTAGCATTTTCTGTCTCATTTAATGCTCAATTAGACGGTAAGGAGCACATTGACATATTCTCTCAAATTCGGGTTTTAATTGAGCAAATTGATGGCTTGGGGGGACATTGCAGATGAGATGAAAGTCTAACATGGAAAAATTTACCCATTTTTTTCCAAGGAAGTAATACAAGAATGACAATGCTTCTCTACCTAATTCCATATTCCTTTCTTTTCTTCTAGATACTGGCAGAGAAATATTCCATTGGCTTCCATACCCTGCGTCACACACACTAGACTGCAATTGTAAGGAGTAAGGCCAGTATTCAACATGTGAGTTGAACAATGACCAGTAAATTCCTTTCTTGCATATCAAAGATGATAAATCCAATGGTTCAAAGAGAGATTTTCAGGGTGGTAAGCATAAAGGTTGGCCCAGATCTTGCTTATACCCAATAAACTGTAGTCAATATAGACTAGTTCCTAACCAACCTCACCCCACCCCCCAATTCTACTTTTCCCAAAAAGGAGAAAAAGGGATCTCTCCTTTTATCATCATTCAACTAAATATCGGAGGCAAGGAAGCAAAACAATTTGATAATTCAGAGGGAAAATATACTAGCAATAATTGCATAATCTCAGAGATATTGGTGCAAATAATATGTCATGGAGATGGGGAAAATACTACAACGGAAGAGGCAAGGCTGATTCAAAAGAAATTGAGTAATTTGGCAAGATTCCCAGCCAAAACTTGCTTGAAGAGTTCAACTGCAGCTTTCAATTTTGAATAATTTCCAGTCTTTTCATACTAATTCCATCGGCTGATAGTTGACCTTAGTTATACGTGAGACTGTGAGGCCTACATTAGGCATGTCTTACTGTGTTGGGTAGATAGAGGACTACATAGGGTATGTCTTAATGGTTTTGGAAGTCAAATTTGGGCAGAGGCCTGTATTAGGTTTGGTGTTTTCGGAAGTCAATGAAAATTTAGTAGTAGAGGCCAACAAGGCATATGTTAATCTTCTGAAGGAAAGGAAAGAATTATTTTTCCAAAAAAAAAAGGGATGGCTGTTTGTTTCATGTGTTATGTATCTTTCTATTGGGTGAGATACTCAAAAACACTAGTTAGATCCTAGGTTGAATATTTTTATTCTTACTAATATTCCAGCCCAAACACAAACAAACCTATCCGTACACCCTAAACCAGCCCCAAGATTCTTAGTCACCGGGTGATGAATATAAGATCCTGCATCAGATAGAATGCTACCTTAAATGATTTGGAACGACGAATCAAAGGATCTATCTCCAAACATGTTAAATATGAATTCTCAGCTGAATCAAACTGGTCCATAGATAAGAAAGCGTCACCTAGGCAGATATAAGCCTGCAAAAGATAAATTAGTAATCTCACCAAAATAATTACTGTGCAATGCATAAATAAATGGATACTATGACTCAATCACTCAAAAAGTAGTAAAATACAAATCATCCAATATATGTTAATAGAATTCTAAGGTTTTATGACATTAGGCATAACGCTGCTGGTTGATGTATATTTAAAAACTCAACACATAGCAGAAGCCTCATCAGCAGCTCCCTCAAATTCCCAATTTACAGAATATAACATATAACATGGATGACCATCCAACATATTTCAAGAAGCATTCAATCATATTTAAAATTATTTTACATTTGTATAATAGTTTGTAGACCACTTATACAGAAATCATAAATCAAAATATACATCCTTGACACACACACACACACACGTACATATGTACATAATGCATAGTGAACAGGCAGAAAGATTTACATCACCACTATTTGGTACTACCTATTTCTCTCACTCACAAATGCTATATATTGCTGTATTTGATATCATTACCGGTTGCCGAGTAATCCAGGGAATTTACTCTTGACGGGCTAAACAGTAACAATAAGCATAATAATTACAACTATCGAATTATAAAAAATAAAAATAAAAAGTTTGGTTTTTTAAGCTAAGCTCACCTCAGTGTACTGAGGAGCAAACTTCAAAGCTTCTCTAGCATCTTCAAGAGCCCCAGAATAATTCCCCAACGCTAACCTTGCACGAGACCTGTCCTTATGCAAAATATGGATACCACCAAATGGTTTTAAATCTATAGCCTGTGAGAGTAGTAGCTCAGCCTGAGAGAAATTGGACTGGTCCAATTCACTCTGGGCTGTCTTGCTGAGTGCAAGAGCTTCCAAGCTCAGTCTAGCAGCATCATCATCATTATGATCACATAATAATAACCTGACCATTATCTGAGCAGCTCGAGCCGCAGTCCCACAGTGGCCGACTATAACAGGATTGGCGTTTGGTAGAGCGATGAGGTTTGGGCCGGAGCCACAGCGACCCAAGCAAGCACAGGAGTTGATGGTGACATTTGGAGGAGCAATAGCGGAGAGTGTTTGTAAGGTTTGTATGGAGCCTTGCTTGCGACATGTACGGTTCGTGCAAACCCGGATTTCTTCGATTTCTGCCTTTATAATTATACCACCACCACATTTTTGTGGCTTGTGGCTTGTGGTTTTCTTGATATACCATTTGCCTTGCAATTCTTCATCATTTGTGACCATGAATATGATGAATCTTTAAGCAACATGAGGCTTCCCTCCATATATGATATGAAGTATCCTTCTCTCTGCCCCCAAACTGGAACATGGAATGTTTTATGGGTAACACTAACAGTAAGTAACACACCATATCCTATTCCTATGGGCAATAGTAACACACCGTTGTTTCCTCGTTTACAAGCAACTGGATTAGAATGTTTTTGTCTATTTAAAAATAAAATTATAAAAATTATATATTAAATAAATAAATAAACCCTGAGGCATATGGGTGATGTGATGGGGTTTGAAAGAGTTTATGAAATCCGGTTATTTAAGACATAGATTTTACTCTCTTTTTTTCTATTAAAAGAATCTATATGATCTACTTTATCCTTTTTTTTCTCATAAATCCTAAAGTCGTCAAATGGGTGGATTTGGTTGGGTTTGTATAGGTAATAAATGAGTTGGGGCATTTAAAACCAATAACTCATTTAAACCCATTTAACAAAATATGTATTACCTATACCCAACCCAACCCAGTAAAACCCGACCCATTCATTTATCCAATTATTTTATATATATATAAATGGTCAAAATATCTTACAACTTATAAAATGATAAAAATATTCATAAAAATGACAAAAATACCTCAAATGATCAATAAGTGAGTTTGGGTAAATTAGTTAGATGCCTAATAAGCAACCCAATTAAAACCCAATTAAACTCAACTTAATTGGGTCTAATTGGGTTAGCACCCATTTGCCCATTTATTAAATAAGTGGATTTGGGTGGGTTAACGGATTTGGGTTTTTTTTGCCACCCCTTTATCCGGATGTTCAACATTCTAATTCTACTTTTTTGCCCTTTCCTCTCTCCTACATTCTCTCTTTTTACCCTCCACCAGCTCTCTCGCTTCATTCCATGTTAACATAAAGGTAACTAACTCTTGAATAGCACATACAGTATATATGTTTATAACTATTCCAGTCACTGAGGATTTTTTTGAAATTTTGAATAACATTTTACCCTGTATATGGTTCCATAATGTATTTCTATTTCTAGCTCCTTATAAGAGAAGCAAAAGCAACATATTCATTGAAAAACTTTGAAAAAAGGTCCCTTCAATTGATAGACTTAAAGCACTATGGTCAAGTTATTCAAATTATAGTTAGAACTTAGAACATAAATAAGCTTTAAGAGAATTACGATGGATTTGATGGAGTTTGAGAAGTTACACTAGTGAAAAAGTCTTGTATTTTACGTAGAAGTGAAGGGAAGAATTTCATCTTGAAGGAACTGAGTGGAGAAGAGAAATTGGAGGAGAGTGAAGAAAGGGAAAATAAAAAAGTGAAATCTGGATGCAAAACAGTCGAATTCCCTAAAAAAAAAAAAAAAAAAAAAAAAAAAACACAAATATCCAACATCCAAATTTGCTTTGGGAGAAGAAAAAAATAAAATAAAAAATTAGAATATGACTCTTCTAGAACCTAATCCGTATCTTCAACATATAGATTCCTCACATTTATGATTTGTCCGCTTCAAGATTACTTTATTTTGCTATTTACCAATTACCTCTACAGCATAGTCAAGAAAAAAATTGAAAAGGATTAACTACTATACATATTAAATGAACATGGCAGTTTCCTTGTTAGAATATATTCAATGGTTTAAGAATTTTAAATATTAAAAATTAAAATTCTTGAAAATTGACACCTACCTAAAGCTAACTCGTATAATGCACGGATAAGTTCAAAAAACCAATATTTATATACAACACAATTATTAATTAATAAGTATTCATAAATAAACAATCACATTAGGGAATTTGTTAAAAAAAAAGGATTTTGTTAACCAGTGCCCTTAGGGCAATGGTTAAGGAGCATTAAATGATTGCACTTTACGGGAAATAACGAATTTTTAATATTAAAATAATAAATAGAAAGACTAAAATACCCTTAAAAGTTATTTTTGTATTAAATAGAAGCATTAAGGGCATTAAATGTTTCCTTAACCATTGTTAAAAAAAAAAAAAAATACTCAACTTATCGAATTTACAATTGAGAGGCAGTTGTGAGAAAAATAAAAAATAAAAAACTCGGAGATGCGGACACAATATTTTGTTCTGTTGACATTTTACAAAATAATACAGCCAACATGAAGGGAATTGGTGATTGCTAAACAAATCAAACTAAAGAGCATCCCAGAGTTAAACAAAAACCATGTCCATGAATCAGAAGCAAATTGCAGACTTCCCAGCAATAAGATTGCTGCGTTTGTGAGCGTGTGACCACAATGTGATCAACAATAAAGAGTACTCTTTTAAATGATTTTAGCATCCAACTATAGTGCTGCACACTGAATTGAACTTTTCTGAATTACAAGAACTATTACTCACCATCTGGCATCTGCAAAGTTATATTACCAAAGGGTTTGGAGGCGCCATGCATTACATGACTAATGCTGACAAACAAAAGCTAGTAAAGAAAATCTCTTAGTGCAGATACTCATACAATGCTGCGCTAAGGATACTAGTCCAAAAAAACCACCAATCAGAAAATTTCAAAAAGATATTTGACCCGAGACATCGAAGTAACAACTATCCAGAATGTCACAAGTAGCATCAGATAACACATGAAAGAGTTAATTGAAGAAGCAAAAGTAAAACTTGAACAAACATAGAAATTATATAAAATAACACAAAATCTCTCAAAACTCTCTAAGAAGTTTTAGTCTCCTCTGCAGCAGCTTCAAATGTCTCTCCAGGAACAAGCTCTGGAACCTCATCATCATCATCCTCTTGTGCGGTGGTTGCACCAGCACCAGGTGACTGCTTCTGGAACTGCTCAGCCAGCTTCCTCAAGTTGTCCAAGTTATCTGGCCCTGAAAATTAATTAGGAAAGAGAACCACAATTTCAATCATCCAGTTACAGCAGATATAGGAGTAAGATTATAAAGACACTAAAAAACATACCCAATTGATTGATAATGCCAGGGAGTATATCCTGCAATTCTGGAAAAGAGAAAAACTTATTTGTTAAAAACTAAAAAAGGACAGAATAAATTTTACAAGGACACCCCAACTAACGACAATGCCCCCTCTAGCGAAGCATCATACAAAATCGAATTATGGGAGACAATTCTTAGAAGGTGAGACGAAAAGAACAGCCATCTATCGTGCTTATTTCCACACTGAAAAGTAAGTAAGAATTGTAGAAGATAATTGATGAAGTAACCATTTCAGAAAAATTCCCTACAGATACACTTTTTAAACTAAAACATTATATGATCTGGTTTAAACATTGACATAAACATACACAAGAATATATCGTCAATTACATAAATCATAAATCTTAAAAATAGAATGATAGGATACAGATGCATACTCTTTGTTTGAGGAGAACCACTGACAACCCATGTGTTGGCAGCAATGGAGGCTTGAACTGAAACATAAAAGAGACATCATCTATTATCAGTATCACAATGACATGAAAATGTGGATTAAAAATAGATGGTCTGCATTCTGTCAAGATGGCATCACCTTTGGGGTTTATAAACTGGATAACAACGTCATCCTTGAAAATGTTGACTTCCTCAATTGCTGGAATAGCATTTACCCCTATTCTCTTCAGGGTGCTCTGAAGCCTTTTGTCATCTGTGGTAGTTGTCTTGTGGACAGCCTTCTTCTTTCTGTCATTAGTAGCAAACAGTACAATGTATTGGTGTGAGAAAAAAAAAAACTACATAAAGAAGAAATCAACATATGAAACAAACCAATGTATTCTTAGCCCAAAAAAAATCTATTGCCACACACAACAACAAAGCTTAGTCCCAAAACCACACCCTTGAATCCATTGATAAGATATTTCACATCAGTGAGAAGAAACTGGCAATTTTTTTTCTTTCTTAACATTGATAAGTTACACACATAAAGTGAGTGAGCCTTGAATCCAAAACCACACCCTCCAATCGATTCCCAGAGGATATAAAGCTCCATTAAAGCCAAGATTATCTTCTACAAAGAATAAATTGAACTCAAGATAACATAAATTACATTAAGCAATACATAATTTGCAGGACCCAAACTGACCATATCATACCATGAAACTACCCAATGAGAAATCTCCTAAAATACTAGCGAAAGCAATGAACTGTTGTTAATGAACCTTAAAAAATTTATATCGTATAGCCAAACAAGGAGGTGCGTGACATTTGTAAAGGCTTAGAGCAAAACAGCAATCCACTAAACATGTAATTTGGCTGAAAAGAAACCAACATCTCAAACAAGGAAATCAAAAAATGCAAAGGACAGAGTGCTAAAATGAACATTATTACATGAAATCAAAGCATCTTAAACATTTTCGAGCTAATTAAGATCAAACTGACATTGTTTACAATTGCAAAACAGCTATTATACCTTCTCACGCTTCCCTTTCCTCCAGTGCGAACCGCACTGGCCATCTTCAGAAGCTTCTCCCGATTCATCTGGCATAAATAAAGACAAAGATCAAAATCAGTATAGTGTTACTACAAAGTGATAACCATTACGAAAACCAAGCAATATGATAACATTTAAAAAAACCCACACACAAAACCAATAATCAGCTCCAAAAAACCAAATCAAGCAATTATATTTAACAAAAACAAGACTATGAAATAACATAACATTTTAAGGGAGCTTTGAAGTAAAATAATACTGAAAATGATATTCTTACTAAGTAAAAAAAAAAAAAACTACAGATTTCGAAACGAAAATCGGAAATCATTTGACACCCATAAACAAGAAGATTGATTTTTATATAAAGAAATTAAAAAAAACGTAAAATACCTTTCAGAGAGACGAAAACCCTATTAATGAAAATTGAAAAACAGAGACATACAGAGAGATAACATGTACAGCATTAAAAGGAAGGATTTGAGAGAGAAAGAGAAAGGAAGATTAAGGGTTGCTTAGAGTTGTTACCTTTGGGTTTGGTTAGGGTTTTAGGTGGGGATAAGATTTGGGAGAAGATGGAGAGAAAAGATGCTCTTCAGAGCTCAGACGGCGCTAAGGTTTTTGCCCTGGCTTAGTCTAAGAGGCTGTTTGCTCGCTTGGTCGCTGGAGACATTATATACGTGGGTTCTCATCCTGACGGTCCAGATCTCTTCCTTGTGTAACGAGTTGATAGGGTTCTATTTTGTGATTTATATGATGCATCAGGCACCTACAATTTCTCAATTACAACTTACAACCATATATTAAAGATGGGCCCTCATTCTTGGTCGTCTGATCTTAATAAACTTTAACTTGGGACCAAAATCAACACACCTTTTGCCAACCATGTCTTGATTGTTCATTTTTATGCTGAATTACAAATCACATCCTTTAAATTTTGTCAATTTTCAATTCGGTCAACTAATTTTTGATTGTTTTAGTTTAGTATTCCGAATTTAGTTTTTGTTTCAATTCAATCATTTTATTTAAGCCTATCACTAATTTGTCGTTAAGTGTCCCAAAAATCACACACACACACATATATATATATTAGAAAAATGAATTTTGTTAAAATAATTGTTTCAAATAAGGAAGCTAGTGTTTAGTTTAAAAAGGATGATAACGCGATGGACAGGTGTCCTATAAGGTTTAGGATGGCACGCCACATGGCACGAGTAATTGAAGTTAACTGTTATTAGAGGCTGTTTTTCCGTAAGCCTTAATATAAAACAATTAAACAAGACTCATGTCAATTAAACAAAGTACTTTATAATCAAGCCCAAACCCTTAAAACCCGATACAATTTAAGAAGTTACAGTTGGACTTAGACCTAGACTTTTATTTGGACCCCACCATGTGGACCAAGCCCACATGTGGAAAAAGGCCAAGAAATGGGAAAAATTAGGATGCGTGATTTGGAGGGCATAAGGGACATTTCTTACTGGTTTTGGGTTCAATAATAAACTCGCGTGTTGGCTTGGAATAGCTGTGAGATCCATTAAACCCTTAGCTGGCATAATGTGCAAAGTTCAGTTGTTATTAAAATGGTTCATATATCTGTTGGATAGAAAATTGCATATTGTTGGGTAAAAGGCAAATCTACTGAATAAGATTAAATATTTTATGGATAAAAATAAACACCTCAACAACCATCCCTTATAATTGTTGGATTTTAGCAAATCCACCAACTACAAAATACACTTTGCCTCTTAGGAAGGCAGCAACTCACTTTTTGTAAAACATATTATCTTCATTTAGTTAAAACCATGTTAATCCAATTCTTCCAATAGTCAGGGTTGGCCTCGAGGTAAGCTTGGCAAGACCTCGAGCTAGGGCAATCCCCCATAGGGGGCAACCACAAGAAAAAAAAATTAGTATACCCAAACAAATAATGAAGAAGAAGAAGAGAGGCTTCAAGGGCAATTAGTGCGGCAATGCACTACTCTTCTTCTACTACTGGCTTGCTGCTGCGTTTGTTCTTCTTCTTCTCTCTTCTTTATCTTTCAAGTTCTTTCTCTCTCATTTTTAAATTTCAAGGTGCTTTTAGTTTAAATGAAAGACAAATACGCTTGTATTTTTTTATTTTTTTTCTGCTTTCTCTCTATCTGCGGTACGCGTGTATTTTTTTTTTTGTACTCTAAAATGACTTACACCAAGATAACAACCTCCTGTAGTTATTGGCTCCCTCTAAAATACTTGTTACTGATTATCATAAAATAAAAAATAAATAACAATTCTATGCTACTTAGGATAGCCTTAAACCTAGAGTCCTAGACTAACATTTGAATACAAAGAGGTTACAGCATCAACATAAATAGTTGTATATTTATTTATTTATACCACATCTAATAATAGAATTACAGTCAAATAGTATGAGCATAGAAAAACTTTTTTTCTTTTTTTTTTTAGTGTTTGGGAGTTAATTTTACAGTTCCACTAACATGCAATTTTAAAAAAAAAAATCTTAATATTTTTACTATGATAGAATTTGTTGTGTTGTGCATGGGATGATTTTTTTTTTTTTCAAATTTTATATTGCCAAAAGAGTTGGACGTTGGCAAAATAGAAATGAGGAAGTTTATTTTTACAATTGATGGAACAACATTGCAATAAACTAATGGATTGTTTATCAAATTTTGTTAACTCTACCGGTTACAAGAGAGATTAAGTAGATTGGCTATGATTTTCAAGTTAAAAGCACAGTATAACCTTTCTTTTTTATAATTTTTTTATGGGTTTTTTTTTAATATTAAATAATAAGTAGGCAATTAAAATTTGGACGGACTTGGGCAACCCAAACCTCGGGGCTGGCCTGCCAATAGTTCACTGCATATAACAAGTCCTAATATTACCCAACAAATAAATTCTATTATTCAGGTTATTGGAATGACTTAACCAATTCTATAAACACCATACTGAATTCCTACATGAGGGGACCTTCAACTAACACTTTTCAGCCAAGACCATCAACCAAATGCTTAGAGAGAAAATAGTTTACTCCAAGCCAAAACCAAAAAGAAATACATCCAACAACTCACCAGATACATACACCTGCTTCTAAACTATATACACCAACTGCTAAACCCATATAACAGTTCCCATACATATACAATAACTTTCAAAACTCATATAGCAGGCAGCAGCTAAGAAATATATATACCGCAATTTCAAAAACCCAAATAGAAGCTACAAAATACCTCCAGCAGCTCCTAAAACTACATCCAGCATTTGGGATAAACAACTGAGTACACAAATGAGGAAATCCTTTTCTCTTCCATTCTTCATTCTTAATATCCTATTTGATGAGTTATTTTTGCATGTTTTTTGTTTATATAAATTCTTTGGAGACTTTGTTTCTCACTTTAGTTATTGATAGAGTGGCTATGTCTCTCAAGATGCACCGCTAGCTTTTGCTATTACTGTGGTGATGTAAGTAGCAGACTCGACTTCCCCAAACTAGAACCCGGGTCAATGAAGATGCCCAATCAGACCTCGACACGTGGTGTGGCAAAAAAATGACCCCTAACAACCGTTGAAACCTTAAATATAAATAGAAACTCACATTTCAAGCAAGAAGAGACACAATCACTCACATTTATACTCGTTAGTAATCTTGTCATTTTTAAAATAAGAAACTTTGTTATATGTTTTTTACGTTAATGCAAGTAAGTAGTTTTGTTTTATTATTGTGGTTTAATGCGTCGAGAGTAGTTGTTTTTCTGTAGTTATTGCTTCGATTTTTAGTGTCATTATCTTGATAGTTGAGGGTCATTCTACGGTACCCACACTTTTTTTGTGGGTACCATACCCACTTAAAATGTAAGCCATTCATTTTAGGTTTTTTAATCGTGAGCATCCATTCACAAACTTGTTACTAGAAGTGAGCCGGTTATTTACTTTCTTTTTCTTTTCTGATTTTGATTCAAAACTTAGAATAATAAAAAATTTAATCCAAATCCCCAGCTCCCCAAAACCCAAATCCCTAAATTCCCAAAACCCAACTTCTGCAAATTCCGAGCACCGCCGAGTGAGAGAACCTAAACTCCCATCTTATAGATATTGTTTAATGTTATAAGGGTCATTGCCTAGGAGCAAATACATAATCTTCCTACCTCCAATTTTGCAACCACTTTGGAACTATGGCTATCTGATTGAACTGCTTTACCTCAGCAAGTTTCTTTAGAAGATGCAAATTAAGTTGGGAACCATAGTTATTTTAATTTTTTTTGGTTATAGGGAAAGCACTTTTTTTTTGGTTTTTTGTTTTTGTATTACTAAAGGAGAAGTAATAATCTTGTTCTCTATTAGCTCATGATCTTAATATTCGCAAACTCATTATCGAAAGTGATGCTAAATCTGTAGTGGATCTCCTCAAGACCAAGAATCTTGGTAACAATGCGTTTCATCCTTACAGTGCTTTAATTAATGATTGCATGTACCTGATTCTGTCGTTTGAGGAGGCCTTTGTTCAACATGCTCATCGTGAGAGCAACTTTTGTGCGGATATCTTGGCTAAGGAGGGACACAACATTTTGACTCCCTTCTCCCTTTATATCTTTTCTCCTGCTTTTGTTGTAAGCCAGTTACTGGCAGATATTTGGGGAGTTTCGTACCCTCATATTGATGTAGGCTCTCGGGTAAAAGGGTTTGTGTTTAGGAATGGGGTTGGAGTGTGAGTTAATTTGAGTAGTAACTAGGCAGCATAAAGCCTCTGCATAGAGAAGTCCATCTCTAAAAGAAAATAGCACAAAAGGTCTAACAATTCTCATTAACAAAATTCAACTCTAAAAAAAACTACCTTTACAAAGGCAAGACCATGCATTATATAGCATGCCTCGGGTACAATTTGATTGGCTGCTAGATGTAAGCCCTATGATTGGTTATCCTATGCTAAAAGCCCATTGGCTAAACTATTAACAACCCCTAACAAACTAACCAACTCAGCCAAGCCTTCCTATTGGTTGTACATGACCTAAATGTAACTAGTTACAAGAAAAGACCAAGTACTAGGTTGTTAAGCTTTTGAGACAACAAGTACAAGGTTGTCTCAAAACTAATTACAAGCCTAAAACAGAAATGAAAACACTAGCTTAGATGCTCCTGCATCATACTCTCCCTCTTAAAAAGCATTTGACCTCAAATGGTCTCAGGTGCATGCTAAGTATTTGGCCCCAAGTGTTTCAAGCCGAGTATTTCCTGGTAGTCTTTCTTGGCTTATCTTCTTTATCTTGACCATGGGCTTGGACTTGGTTGTGTCCTTTGGTCGTAATGTATAATGGTGTTCTCTCGTATGCAAGCTACAATGACTCCCCTCAATCAACAAATCACAAGCTCTGTCTTCCCTGCTGCAAGTGGTGTGAGAGATTTTGCTTGCAGGCCTCTTCTTTTCCTCCATCTCTTCCTTAGAAACCTGCAAAATATTTGTTGTAGCATCCATATTTTGAAGCACAAACTGGTTAGACACAGGTTTAAAGGTCATCATACCTTCCAATGTTATGCCTTTTTTTGTCATCACCAATTTCAGCTTCAACCTTTATGTCATAAACAGGTGGTTGTTCTACAATTTCTTCAATCATCAAGATACCTTCACTCACTTCCTCTACTTCTTGATATTGATCATAAACGGGTTCTTGAAGGTAGTCCTCTTGATTTTCTTCAATCATCAAGATGCCTTTCATCATTCCTTCACTGCACTGGAACGCTGCTGTACTAGAATGTTGCTGCCAATTGCTGCATTGGGCTGTTGTTACCAATTGCTGCATTGGAATGTTGCTGCCATTTGCTGCATCACTTTCTTCTTCCATTATTTCTATCATCATGGTCTTATTTTTGACTTGCAAAGCTGGCTTCTTGCACTCAATGGACTTGTGACTCTCTTCACCATACTTATAGTGTTTACAAGAAAGGTTGGAGTTATTTGGTTTACCAACAAATGAAGTTTTGGTTGCGACATTGTTGGAAGTGTGGGCTGATGCAACAGGTTGTGCATTCTTGGATTTCCAAGGTTACTGCTCGGGCTTGTTGGTACTGCCAAAGGTTCTGCCAAGACTTTGGTATTGCAATACCCTCCTTGCAAACTTGTTGGTACTGCCAAAGCTTCTGCCAAGACTTTGGTATTGCAATGTCCTGAAGCCAGGAATTTATTTTAGGGTAGGCTGAAATATCAAGTAAGTAAATCTTGACGGTACGAGAAAATTTTATTAAATAGAAAGAAAAATACACCTAGTCAGAGGGGACATAATGAACCTTATCCTTCAATGCATATTCTATACATAAGCAAAAAATAATAATAATAAAATAAAATAAAATAAAAATATGCAATATAAATACAATAGATACTATCCTAAATAAAGCAAAAAAAAAAAAAAAAAAAAGATACTACTTAAGTAGTATCCTGCAATAAAAGTCTAAAATATAAAAGTTATTAATAATCTAAAATAATTAAATAAACCAAGTGATTGATAGTCACATAGTATAATCTGTACTGTGATTACTGAAAGTCTGAAACAATGAAATAAGTAAAACTGTAAAAGAATAAAAAGAAAACAAATTGCACTTATCAAAAAAAAAAAAAAAAAAAAAAAAGAAAACAAATTGTTGTACTGCCTGTACAGTACAGCACTACAGCTGTTAAGAATTTAAGCTGTAGATAATAAGTAAAACTGTACAAATTGCACTTATCAAAAAAAAAAAAAAAAACTGCTGTACAGTACAGCACTATAGCTGTAAAGCACTACAGCTGTAGATAATCAGAAATAAGAGAAATGAAAGGGAACAAGCTGTAGAAATAAAAAGAGAAGAAAGAAACCGGAGAACTGGAGAAGAAAGAAGAAAAAGAAAGAAAGAAAGAAAGAAAAAAAGGGAGAAGAAGAAGAAAAAGGAAGAAAGAAAGAGAGCTAGTGGTCGGTGTGGCCAGCGGTCCGTGGTGGCTGGGTCACGCACGACAGTTCACAGTGAGTTTGTTTTATTAAATGGTTTTTTTTTTTTTTGGAATTAATTGGGAATATTATGTTTAGATGATATTGAAATTGGAATTAATTGGGTTATGGTCTGATTGGAGTTGCTGGCTTGATTTTTTCTTTAGATGATTTTGGGTTTTAAATTGGAATTGCTGGGCTAGTGTATTGGACTGGGCTAGGGCTGGGATTGTGATTGAAATTTAGACTGGACTAAGTACACGACTATTAAAAAAAAAAAATTACCTATGAAATTAAAAAAAAAAAAAAAAGCTTGACTGGGCTATAGCCCAGTCTAGCTTGTACACAGCTCCGCCTCTGATGTCATGGTATTCAAAGACATTCCACATGATTGAGCCAATCTATTAAGTCATCAGGAATTAACCCACCAAAAAATTCTGGCACGTCAATCTTGACACTACCTTCCCATATCTGCTTCATATCTTGGTTCATATCTTTGATTCTGATTATGTTCTTCCCACTGCTGATCAAAATCTCGATAATAACCCATGAATGGAGGAGCTTGTGGTTGTTGCCTCACAGGTTCTCTTTTTAGTTGTTGAACAACAGGTTCTGGTTCTTGTTGGAGGGGGTTTATACTTTTGAAACTACTCGATCAAGACATCAAGCTGTCTCCTCATCGATTCCATCTCAATTTTCCAAGCACACCTTTTTGGAAATTCCTCGACATTGGCTGCATTGAACTCAGTTTTAACTTCTATAGCCATTCCTTGAATTGGTTTCTTAAGCTTCTTGAACTTCTCTCCTGCCATCTTAATTCAGGCTGGGGTAAGTGTGTAGGCTTAGAATAATTGGTTCTTAGATGATTTTAGAGAGATAAAGAACAAAGAAAATGCACAAAACAGAGACTCTAAGGATCTCAAGCTTTGATACCAAATGATGTAGGCTCTCGGGTAGAAGGGTTTGTGTTTAGGAATGGGGTTGGAGTGTGAGTTAATTTGAGTAGTAACTAGGCAGCATAAAACCTCTGCATAGAGAAGTCCATCTTTAAAAGGAAATAGCACAAAAGGCTAACAATTCTCATTAACAAAATTCAACTCTAAAAAAAACTACCTTTACAAAGGCAAGACCATGCATTATATAGCATGCCTCAGGTACAATCTGATTGGCTGCTAGATGCAGCCCTATGATTGGTTATCCTATGCTAAAAGCCCATTGGCTAAACTATTAACAACCCTAACAAACTAACCAACTCAGTCAAGCCTTCCTATTGATTATACATGGCCTAAATGTAATTGGTTACAAGAAAAGACCAAGTACTAGGTTGTTAAGCTTTTGAGACAACAAGTACAAGGTTGTCTCAAAACTAATTACAAGTCTAAAACAGAAATGAAAACACTAGCTTAGATGCTCCTGCATCACATATGTTGTAAACTCTTATTTCATTTAATGCAAATTCATTTTCACCAAAAAAATAAAAAAATAATCTTGTCCTCTTCTTTTTGTTCTCTTCCTTTTGTTTTCACACATTGCAGGTGTTGAAGACGGAGAAGGGAGAAGGCAACTGATTTGTATGTCCCAAATGACAATGTAAACAAACATTAGTGGTGAAAGGAATGGACATATGTTTTTGTTCCTAATTCAAATATGGATGAAGAAGCTTGTTTAATTTCTATACCATCAATTGTGATGTATTTGTGAAGTTGATATTATCTAATTTATATATATATATATATATATATATATTTTTTAAATTATGGTACCAATTAATGTGATGGTAGGGTACTATCATATGTGATATTGGATACCATTAAATGTGATGTTGGTATCATAAAATGTGACACAAAATTAAGGTACAAATCAATGTAATGTTAGGTACTATCATATATGATGTAAGGTACCATCATATACGAGGTTGGTACCAGGTACCATCATTGTGATGAAGGTATTATCATATGTGATATTTGGTACCATTACATGTAATGTTAGTACCATTACATGTGATGTTGGTATCATAAAATGTGACACAAAATTAAGGTACAAACTAATGTGATGTTAGGTACCATTATATGTGATGTAAGGTACCATCATATGTGATGTTGGTATCAAGTATCATAATTGTGATGAAGGTACTATCATATGTGAAGTGAATAAAGGTACTAAATAATGTAACGAATGTACTATCATATATAATATTGGTACCATCAAATGTGATGATGGTGTCATTAATGTGATGTTTTGGTAACCTGCTATAGCAGGCTACTCATTTAGAGATACGGTACCCATGTGGGTACTGTAGATTGACCCGATAGTTGATATATATGTAGTATCTATAGTTTTATTTTGATTAGTTACCATTGCTACTTGCTTCGATTTGTACTGTCTTATGACTATAGTTTTTTTTTTTTTTATAAGATCTATAGTTTAATTTGATCAGTTACCTTTGGTACACGTACACTCAACATTGACGTAGTTGTTATAAAAAACATTGTCGTAATTGGCTTAATTAACACATTGCATCGATAATACCATTACAATAAGTATCAACGTAGCATATCTCATCTATAATCATCAATGCAACCATTTCTAATAATAAAAGTTGAGTATTTGGTCAAATCGACCCTAAAACTGAAAAAAGTTTCTAAAGTTTACGTAGCAAAATTTCTAGTAATTTTAGTATCAATTATCCTTTCAAACACAAATAAAATTTTATTCACCAACAAAAATGCCTAAATATATTGTTGGTCCCTAAAAATAATTTTAACGTTTTATTCCATAAAGTTTCAAACGAGTGTTTTAATCCAAAAGTTTAAAAAATAAAGATTTTTTCTTAAAGTTTTAAGAAATGAGCACTTTTGATTCCTCTTCGTGTCACAGAGTGATTACGTGTTATCTTTTCGTTTGCTCACATCAATAAGTTTGAAAAATTTAACAAATTTGGATAGAGATCAATAATGCTCATTTTAAAAAAATTTAGGGACTAAGGCTGCGTTTGGATCCTCTATTTTGAAATGCATTCCTAGAATGCATTCATATATCGAGAATGCATTCTTGGCATTTTCTGAAAATAGTGCGTTTGGTAAAATATTGAAATTATTTATAAAAAGTGATTATGCTAAAAATAACATATTTAACGTTTTATTCCATAAAGTTTCAAACGAGTGTTTTAAGTCAATGTAATAAAAAAATATAGAGAAATGTGTATTATGTGTACAAAAGTTTAAAAAATAAAGATTTTTGTCCTTAAAGTTTTAAGAAATGAGCATTTTTGTTTTTTTTTTGTTCTTTATATAACTCCAAACTTCAAATAAAAGAAAATGAAATAAAAGAAAAAACATAATGTCATAAAATCCAAACAACAAATAAAGTGCTGAAAAAAGCACATCATAACAAGTTTACATTACGAAAAAAATATTACTGATCATTCCAAATTACTTGGTTCTTTTCAAAATGAAAAAATGAGAATACTTTTTCAAAGATAAAAGAAAGAAAGAGAAAAAAAATGAACACTCAAAAAAAGAGAAAAAGTAGAGAACAAAAGAGAGGGAAGGAAAATAAAATAAAGAAAGAGAAAAATCAGGGAAGAAGAGTTGTTCAAGTAATAAACTGTTTAAGTGGGTCATATTTACTTTGCAAAAAAAAATTTAACAAATTTGGATAGAGATCAATAATGCTCATTTTAAAAAAAATTAGGGATCCAAACACACTAAATCGCTCGTTTTAAACTTCAATGACTAAAAACTAGGTGTGACAACACAACGCGAACACAACACTTTTTTTGTTTTGTTTTTTGCGGGATAGTGTTGACTATAAATGGATTCGTGTCAAAACAGGTTGATCCGCTTTGACATGATTAATAAATGGACCAGTTTCTGTGTTGACTTGCAATCAACCTAAAATAATTCGGTTCATTATTTGTTTATAATTATTATAATTTACGTTCTTATAAAATATTAAATAAATATGTTAACAATTTATGGTGAAATTTTTTAAATTGGTTGAAATTGCTCGTATCCATGTCATTCCAATACAACACGTTTATTAAACATATTAAAATAATTGTAGCCAGTTTACTACAAACTGATTTGTAACAAGTTTACTACAACCCACTACGTGACAGCTTATAAGATCATCCACATGTATTATTTAAAGAAGTCACATGACTCATTAAATAGGTCATGTGACTAAAGTACACGTAAATAATCTTATTAGCTGCCACGTAGTGGGTTATAGTAAACTAGCTACAAACCAAACTCTGTCCTTAAAATAATTCGTGTACGTGTCAACCCAACACGAGTTGTTTATTAAGCACGTGGGCCGACTCACCTTAACCCGCTTAATAAACGGATCAAAAGCTTTTTACACAATTATTAAATGGGTCAGGTTAGAATTGAGCTATATAATAGAATACTCCCACTTTAACACGACACAGATACAACCCACCAACACAAATTAGTGAATTACCTTGTCATTTAGGGGAGCATATGTCGGCCTAAGTATTTGGGATAGGGTTGGGCCGACCATCCATGCGTGTGCTATTGCCAAGCGCCTAAGCCCATGAAGTTAAAAATGTTTTTAAAACAAGACAATACCAAAAAAACCGTTTGGAGACGAGGCAGGTGAAGGATGAGGGGGTGTTGTGCGGTTATCTCAGCTCCTGCAATGCCAATCTGTCTCTGTCCGGTTTCAACTAGAAGCATTGTTAACATTAATGTTAATGTTAAGCTTAAAAACAAGGCTGTCTTCCTATTAAATCAGCGGCGTTTCAAAAAACTCTGCTCAGCTTCTCTTAGAGTTAGCCCCCCAAAACCAAACACACAACATTTCGTTGGTGAGGCAGAGGCAGAGGTAAAAGAGGATGATTTCGTTGTCGTCAATTTTTACAGTTTCGTGTTCATCAAAGACCCAGAGGCCGAGGTCGCCAGCCACCTCTCTTTCTTAAAGGTATCCTCCAATTTCCTCTTTCTTTAACGTAGTGTGATTGTAAGTCAGAAACTCAGAATTACCATAAAAAAAATTTTCTGAAATCTGTTAAGATTTTAGGCCTGGTCTAAAACATTAAACAAGTTGTCATGTTATTTATAATTTATAGTAATAGCACTCACAATTACGTTTAACACTTTGTCGATATCTTTTATTAGGATCTTGACATACATGGCCGAGTATATCTGAATGAACAAGGCATAAATGCACAGGTAACGATTTCTTCCTTTATATCAAATATAGTTTATCAACTTCTCTCTTTGTGCTTTCCTGTGTGTATGTGCTTGCTTACAAATTATATATGATATATACCCACTCATTGTTGATCGATAAGCATCTTATATTGGTTTAAAATTTCATTGGAGTGACTCTCGATCCGGCAATTGGTAAATTTTTTATTAGAATTTTAGAAATGTAACACAATGAGCTTAGGTACGTATGGAAAGGCTTAAACACATAAAAAAATGACATATTCATATGAACCCATATGTTCAAGAAATGATGGACTAAGTATATATTATTTGAGGAACTGTATATGAATATGGATTGAAGAGATTGTATTTGTTTATGAAATTTCATTTGGTTCGAGTTGTTGGAAGACACCTTTCATTGATATATTAGGTACATAATCAAGATATCTTCAAGCTCAAGTAACATTCTTAATTTTTTGGGGTGCATATTCATTAAATTAGAGAGCCTGTAGGATCTCATAAAAATGTTGGTTTTCCCCATTTTACAACTCATTTGGTTTTAATGTTTTGAAAATGGATCTTTGTTGTTCAAATCTGTTGTTTGTTTTTGATAAATTTAGAAGCTATGCTGACATATTTTTATAATTATTTTTTAAGAATATTTTTTAATAAGTATACAAAATTCTTGCTCATAAATGTCAATTTTCTGAAAATTTCGAGTCAACTCCATAAATGTAAAGGATTTTTGAAGTCTAGAAAGAGAAAGTAATTGGTGTTTTCCTTGCTCATCTAAATTTTTAATGGTGAAGCTTGTGGTGCTTATATTGTTATGAGGAAAGGAAATTCTATAATTATCGACAATCACGTTCAATACCTGAGTTGAGCATTTACCCAGAAAAATTGACAAACATGCCATTTAATTGACCTGAGAGATGTTATTAAGTAGACCATGACTTAAAAAGTTATAAAAAGAATAATCCTTGTGACATCGACTTTATTCATGCATATGCTTTTTAATAATTGTGTGCTATTATATTTTATTCTTTGTCTAACCCTGGTAACAAATGTAAAACTGTGACAAAGTTTAAAGGAGATTTAAAAAACTTCTTTTCATTATTAATGAAAGAAAGAATGATTAGTAAGTATTACTCTCTTCATAACATAAGGGACATCATTGGGAGCATGATGTACCTGTCATGACTAGAAGCACCTAGATTAGTCGTCCTGCTAAATTTGGAAGGGGCTATAAAGGAATCACATGCAGAATCTATGATGTTATGGTGAATAATTTTAAGGTAACGGATGATGTGGGAGAGATCCACTCCTCCTAATTGTTACTAGATTGTACTTGGCCATTACAACTGTGGTACCTCTTCCCTTTTAAACAAAGAGGAGGTCTTGCCCATCTTTGTCTTAGTAGAGTCTTCAATGGCATGTTGCGGCCTTCTTTCCCATTACTTAGCAAAATTGAGCCACGGGTTCAGGTACAAGATACTATCATTATTGCTTGGACAATTAGACTTCCAACCCATATTTGTGATGACAAAATTGCAAGAGTGAAGCTCTATTCTTTTACTTGGCGCAACCCCTCTCATCAATGGACTTCTGACTTATGACGTATACGGAGGAGTGCGTTTTGTTCGTGCTACTGATTGGATGCCTATGTTGATATGTACAAGATTGGCCTTTCTACATATAATATTCTGTCACTCACCCTCAAACTGTAGTATAGATTTCTATTATGCCCATTTTGTTGCAAAGATAAGGAAAACCTTTACTAAGGGGTTTTAGGCTCCTAACTGATTGTAAGAGTTGACATATTAGGTCAACTTTCTTTCTCATAATCATATCTTTGATAAAGTGATGGTCCACCTCTTAGCTATTTCATCCCAGTGAGCTTTAGCTCAAATGGAATCTCCTTCCTTTGTAAGGACAGGATGGAGGGTATGGTTGTAGATTCAAGACCCATTAGGTGCATGTGTAATTTATCAATAAAACGAAAAATGTTAAGTGCTCTCATGAGACAGAGGACTACTAGCAATTTGCATAGATGGTCAACAAAAGTAAACCTTTTATTTATTGCTTTCTAGAGAGTAGTTTGTTTCTTTATTTCCTACCCCATTCTCTTCTTGTGTTGATACATAGATGGTCAAATATGTTATTGTTTGAAGACATAGGGAGATTTAAATCACCATATTCTTTAATGCATATTAATATATTAAATCACCATATTAAAAGGTGAACTATGTCGCAGGAGTGATTTGAAATTGTTTATAATGCTTCCTATATTCATTAGAGTAATTATTCACCATCTGTTTAGCATCTATCTCTTTATAACTCCTGATTTGATTTATCTTTGTGCAGTACAGTGGGCCGTCAAAAGACGCTCTTCTGTATGTTGAATGGCTAAGAGAAGATGATAGATTTTCTCATATGTTGGTTCAGATTTCTCCAGCATTAAATGGGCATGCCTTTCCAAAACTGAAGTTGCGGTATAAGCCTTCACTAGTGCAGGCAAGCTATATGTCTGTGCATCTCTCTCTCACGCACACACACACAAACGACTTCCCTTATTGATCTCATATTTGCGTGTTTGGAACCCTGAATTTCTTGATTAGTTCTATTCTTAACATTATACCCTCCCTTGTTATAGGTCTTCTTCACTTGATGTTTTTCAGACTTTTTATTTATGTTTTTTGTGTATGTATACCTTTTAGATAGATACATATATTTATATGTATATTTATTTTTCTCTCCTTGATAGTTCCTTGATTGGTTCACGTGTTTGTATTTTGGGGTTGGGGGGTGACGAATGGGTGGTGTTCGGCTCCAGTACAGTTCCAAAGGGATGACTCTCTTTCCATTTTATAGGAAGTTCAGCATGTCTTTTATATTACTCTTCTTAATCCTAATTAGCTATAGAGCCCAAACTCCATATTTTTTATTGCTAAGTAATACACGTAACCCCCTCAAGTTTTTCTTCAAGCAGAGGATTGAGCCATTTACTCAATGAAATTTGCACTGAAGTTGTATTGTAAAATAATGGAATTTTGAATTGAGGATTTTGATCTTCTTTGTGTTGATATGAAAGCTTCAATTTTTACCCTGTGTGTTTGTGTATGTATCAGCGATGATATGCAGAAAATCATCAGATTGTGCACTTTTAGTCTTTTAGTCACTGCTTAGTATGTTTATCTGGTTGATCACACAGACAGAGTATTTTCCTTGAGTTCTAGTTATTTCTCTAGTGTGTTGGAGAGTGCGTGCGTTCATGTGTGTGTGTTAGAGAGAGACAGAGAGGGGGGTTTGGGTATAAAAGCCCAAATGCTATTTCATACCGAGCCATTAATTTCATTTATGTGTGACTCATGGAGGATGAGTTGGTGCTTATGAAGGAGGATACGGTGGTTTAATCTGCTCTTTATATTATTATATATGAGATGTTGGTAACATGTAACTTTCCAATAAAATGAAAAAGAGATGTCTCCTTTGGGAATGGGACTACAGCTGAATCCAGCTGGTTGTGTGTTTGCTTTTGAGAAGAACTGTCACCTCATTACAATTATATTTCTCCAGCTGGAAGGAGGCGTTTCACATCTTCCTTTGGTTGACCCTTCAATGCGAGCAACACCTCTATAGCACCTTCGGAATGGAGAAAAAGACTGGAAGTGATGAATGGAATCGATGAGGCTTCAAATGAGAATATTAATAAAAACTATATTCTGTTGGATGTGAGAAACGGTAGCTCCTCTCTTCTTCCAAATTGCCATTTGATTGCATTTTCTTAGCTGAATTGCTCTCAATTTTGGTATGTTTTCATATGTGTCATGCCCTTTCTTTTACATTTGCCTACCAAACTTTGTGAAATGGATATTGACATGGATGGCACTGTTATTGTTATCCTTGAATAACTGAAATTAATCATAACTATAGAAGTGCTCCTTACCATTATAATCCACAGTAAAGCACAACCAGCTATCTGGATGAACATAGGATTTGGACACCTATAAAATAGATCATATGATTGGTAGAAAAAGATGTAGATTTGCCAAAATATTAGCATTATTACTGAAAAGTGAAGAAAAAACAAATTTTATCGGGTGTTTTTACCTCCTTGCTTTAGTAGTATCTTTATAAACCATTCTGAGCCATGTTTTACACACAAATGTTATTTTTCTCAAGCTCTTGTTTCTAACTAATTCAGGCTAGGTGGTGAGTTTGCAAGAAGCTAAAGATTCACAACTCTCTGAATGTTGTTAATTTGGCTTTGTTTTCTTCATTGGAAACATATCTGGTATCTGAATCAATAGATCTCTTGATACCTACTCATTGACCGAGCTCATGGTAAATCTTATCAAGAAACTCCAAGTACTTTCTTGAATTCTGACCTTAAGACGAGAAACTAATTGAAGTGTCAAAGGTTTGGGAATAGCTAATCCCATAGTAGTAGGAATAGACAATCCTTTTGGAATATCTATTCCATGCTGTTTAGGTGCAACTAAAATAGGAATAGACATAACCAACGGATAGCAATTCCATTCCTTGTTCTACTTTCACACCAAATGTGTTCGCTACGTTTTTAGAGGTTTTCAGAAAGCTTGCTCCAATTGGGAAAGCATGGAAATTTTTAGATTCTTCAAGAATCAAAAGTGTGTAAACGTCCCTTACTTTGAGGAAGAAGAATTAAAATTGTGTAAGGCAAGACTAGGGTTCTTGGACATAGGGGTAGACTTTGGGAAATTTGAGATGGATCTGAGATAATCCACAAGTGTGAGGAATTTGGGCTCATTTTTTTAAGACTTTCCATGCAGATCAGTTTTGTTTTTTGTTTTTTAGGTAAAAAATTAAAAGCGCTAAAAGGGGCGCAACCCTAGTACTAGGGAAGTACACAAGAGAGATACCTAAGTAATGTCTAACCTCTAAAATCTAAGAGTCATTAAATTCTAACAAATTAGAAAAAGAAAGATAATAGGTAGCAGCTATCTAATCATACAGTAGGAATCAAGTCTGCTTTCCTACACCTGGGACTTCAACTCCTTCAAAGTTTCTAGCATTTCTCCCCATCCATATACACCAAATGATGCACAAGGAATTTCATTCCAATAATACTACTATGATGCTTCCCAAAACACCTTGCTAGCATTCCAACAATTCAACCTCTGTTTTAGGCATAACCCATAAAATTCCAAACATACAAAATAACAAAGTCCACAATTCTTGAGCAACATCACAATGAAGTAGCAGGTGGTCCATTTTCCCCCACTCGACTTGCACATGCAACACCAATCCTATAAGATCACACATCATTTCCTTTTATTATCCATTGTTAAAATCTTCCTTAAGGCCGCTGTCCATGTTAAAAAAAGGCACTCTAGTCAGGACCTTAACTATCCAAATGCTTCTCCAAGGGCAAGAATTACCACCCTCCATTCTTTATAACTTTTTACTTCTAATCCATGGCTTTTGCTTGGTGCCCATGCCAATCTATCATCCCACTCTCATCTAACCCTTGTAGAATAAAGAATATCAAGAAAATGTACCAAAGATCAAGCTCCCAATCCTTTATAGTTCCATAGAATTTTACATCCCAATGTCTAGTACCATTTGGCTACAACATATACCTTGCCACCATAGCCTTCTACCACTAGGCTGCACCTTGACGGGTATCCTTATTACTTGCCAGTTGAAAAAGTTCAGGAAATGCCTCCTTTAGTAAAGAGTTTCCACATCATATATCATTCCAAAAGCAAATATGAGTGACATTGCCTACTTCAAACCTCAGGAACTTACAAATTGCCTGTAGCCATTCCTAATTTGTTTCCATAAGCTTACTCCATAAGGGCTGCAAACTTTTTCAGAGCAACATCCTCCCCAAGAACTGCTGTATACTTTTTTCTATCACCTTTCGCCACAGGTGATCCCTTTCCCGTCCATAATGCCATAACCATTTTTCCCAACAAAGCTCTTTTAAAAATTAACAGTTTGTTCACTCCCAAATGTCATATTGAATAGGGGCACAAATTGTCCTCCGATTTACCAGATGGTAATTGTATTCATTGCCTGCATCTTCTCACAAAATTATCAAGTCTATTAGCTATGCCAAATAAGTAACAGGAGAGAGAGAGAGAGAGAGAGAGAGAGAGAGAGAGAGAGAGAGAGAGAGAGAGAATATGTTGGTAAGCTCAATAAGGTACTCTTGATCAGAGTTAGCTTACATCATTTGGACAGATGGAGCTTCTTCTAGCCTGCCATCTCCCTCCATCTTTTCAATGGCACTTCCCATATTACCTTGGATTTGAAAGAGGCTAAACGGTAAACCCAAATACTTCTTTGGTAAACTTGACACCTTACAACCAAGAATATCCACTAGCTCTGTTACATTCTGTACATTACCAATAGGGACTGATTTAGATTTGCCTAAATTAAAATTTCCAACCTTGACAAATAGAAGAAGAAGCCTACTTCCCTTGTCGTAAGCCTCTAGAGCTCCCAAAAAGGCCATTGGTACTGCCATTTATTAGGATTGACAATTTCACTGTAGAGATGCAATAAGAAAACCATTGTTGCCATTTTCCCCTAAACCTGACCACTTCCAACACATATAAAAAATGTCCCAATTTACATGGTCATAAGCTTTCGGAATCCATCTGGAAGGCTATGTAATTCATTGAAAGGCCATTAAGAAATATATTTGAATTAATTTCATTAGAAGTAAATTTTATGGGAAAAACTAATGATTTAAGAGTTAGTATAGACATGTTGTATGTGTGCTTTGAGCAACTTTCATGTATGTCTAAATGTAGTTTTATTTCTTAGTGCTGGCTGATATGACAACCTTAGTCATGCATATGTGTGTGTATGAATCTTATTATTGTTATCACATTATTCAAAACTATCATTTTATCCATGTTCATAATTCTCATTGAAGTTTGAAGATTTTTGTGATTGCTTGTAATCAGGTTATGAATGGGATATTGGTCATTTCCAAGGAGCTCAACGACCTTATGTAGACTGCTTTAGGAGCACGTCCTTTGGACTATCTCCGGCAGAGGTATGGTCAATAAACAACAAATTTTAATATTTTTCCTTGCTTGTTGGACTAGAGAAAAGGAGGGGATGGAAGGGGGGGAGGGGGAGTAGGAGTAGGAGGATTAGTGAGGTTTGAATCTAAGACTTACCCCATCCTTTCACCTCTTAAGTTGAAGCCCAGTAGCTGGTCAGTATGAATATGTCTGCAAGGCAATTAATTTTTTCAATGAGCATAACCTAACATTTAACCATGGAACATGTATAGAATATGCTATCTAGGAATTTATCATCATAAAATATAATGAGTCGATTTAATTCCTTTTTGATGCATTTTTTCTTTAGCATTTAGAAAATTCAACCATGTCTTCTTGTTGGATCTAATTGTGGAAAAGTATATATATCCTTCTAGTGGTAGATTTCAACTCTAGTATGATTTACTCAATTTGGAGACCACCCTTTAAATGAAACGATGTCAAGTGTCTCTTTTCTAGGTCTTCCATTTCTTCTTCCCAGGTTTTGATATCATTTTTGCCCTTCTTGGGCTTGAGACGTGGCTAATTTCCATTTTAAAATGGTTTCCCATATGCAGTCAGACAATTCCATTTGTAGAAGCCACAACAAAGAGCGAGTCATGTACCTCTTGCCACTCTTCCTTCCTTAGTTTGTTCTGTGTTAGCAATTGAAATTCTGGTACTTAGTTGAAGAAATTGTTCTCAAACATTCATTTGATGTCCAAAATTGAACTGGATTTTTTCATTGATCATCATGGGTAAGTTTGAAATGCTGATTCATGCCATACAAAACTAACAAAAGATTCTTGAGGTCCTAAGCATTCTTGAATATCAGGTTTAATAAATAAGAGGCAAAAGTCATGCAGTGATGGCGATTACTCTTTACAGATACTTTCTTTTAGATAGACCATTTCCCGTATCTTGGATTGATCATTTGTAAGATAGGAGATTGACGTCACGATGATGTTATCCATAGAATTCATGTAGGGTTGGACGAAGGGGGGAAGCGTATTGATGATGGTATTGAGAAATTGTGGTATACATGCTAAGTTGAAGGTAAAAGATTTTTGAGATTGCTATTGGAACGTGTCGCAATGTATATCATAACATGAGTGTACTTGAAATGAAAATGTTAAGAATTACAATCTAAAATTCAAGAGATCTATAAATTCTAGAACCTCGGCTAAGGGGCATGGGGCAGATCGTATATGCTGGCATAGGTCTACCCTCAAGGATTTTGATGTGAGGTCTTATTATAAGGATTACTTCCTAGTACTGGGTGGACGGTACCTTGGAAAGCAATATGGAAACTGAAAGTTCCTCTGCAGGTGGCTTTTATGGGTAGAATTCTTTCCATAGAAAATTTGCGGAAGCAAAGAGTACTCGTGGTTGATTGGTATTGTAAGTGCAAACGGAGTGGTGAATCCATTGATCACTTACTCCTCCATTGTCCAGTAGCTCAGGAGATATGGTGGTTGATCTTTAGCTTGTTCGGTGTTCAGTGGGTGTACAATACCATTTTGGCACTTGGAACATGTTACAAGGGAAGGAGATGCAATACTTTGTGTAGTTTTTGAAATGGTATGACTGAAATCTTATTTTGGCACTTGGAACCTGTTGTACCATGTGATGCCAAAGTGGTGCCAACATCAAATTGGACATATTAATATTGATTGATTTTGTTGGACATTGATTGTGATTGATGCTATTAGAGGGATTTGATTTTGTTTGATTTTTATTTCTATATCTTACTAAATCTAATTGTGAGTTTATTTTCTTTTCATGTTGGATGTAATTTGAGAACCATATTAAAAGTCCCGTGGACTCACTGTTGTTAACAAATTGATCATGGATTAATAAAATTTGGGTTGGAATTTTTCTTCTAGTGCTTGGTGTTGACTACAAGCAAGCCCAGGTACTGACTCCCGGGTTCTTGTCCTTCTCCCATGCTTGGTGCTGATTCCAAGTAACCTAGGTGCTGACTCCTAGGTTCTATTTTTATGTTTTCATCGTTTGGTGCTGATTCCAAGCAAACCCTAGGTGGTATCCCCTCTTTTTGGTTCTCTTTTTATTTCTCAAGCATATGTTTGTTTCACAACCCCTTCATATTTGTTTCTATTTTTACTAAACTTGCACTGTGTACTCTTGGTTTAGTCCTGCTTAACCTAAAGCCTTTAGATTCTAAAGCATCCCTCCAAAATTCCAATTTGGCATTGGCTCCACATCTAGTTTCATCCATTAAAACTATATTGTATGTTATGCTCGAGATTGCTATTTTTGTTAGATTAGTCCACTAACATAGTTTGAGCATCACAATATTGAAGATTCTCATTTATGGAGATGAGTCATTGCTGCAAAATATGGTGAGGATTGGGGTGGTTGGCAGTCCAAGCCATATAGGGGTTCTCATGGTTGTGGGCTTTGGAAGAGTATCTCTATGGGTTGGGGAACTTTGCTAGAGCAGATTTCGTTTTCTGCAGGAAGGGGTGATAGAATCAGATTTTGGACGGACAAGTGGTGTGGTGATACTCCTCTCAAGGATTTATTTCCTCTCTTGTTCCTTTGTTCTACCAACCGTGAAGCCTCAATTGAATCTGTTATGTCCGGAACAGATATGTACACCGCTCGAACCTGGAACATTTCCTTTATCAGGGACTTTAATGATTGGGAGCTCCCTGCTGTTATATCTTTCTTTACGTTCCTTCAACCATTTCTCCCAATCAGAGAGAGAAGGGATACTATGAGATGGAAGCTTCGCAGGTCAGGTGAGTTTGATGTTAGCTCTTATTATTGTGCTCTTCAAGCTTCCACTAGGACTCATTTCCCTGGAAAAGCATTTGGGGTGTTAAGGCTCCGCGCCGTATTTCTTTCTTTACTTGGACAGCGGCTAGAGGAAAAATTCTCACTTGTGATAACTTAATGAGAAGGGGGTACATATTGGCTGGTTGGTGCTGCATGTGTAAGAACCATTGGGAGACCGGGGATCATTTACTTCTTCATTGTGAGGTTGCTACTGCCCTATGGAATTATGTTTTCACCATGTTTGGGATCCAGTGGGTGCTTCCAGCCACGGTGCTAGACATGCTGTTTGGTTGGCACAATTGGTTTGGTAAACGGTCTTCAGCTGTATGGAATCTAGCTCCTCTTTGTGTTATGTGGTCTTTATGGCAAGAGCGTAATCGGCGCATTTTTGAGGATTTGGAGAAACCTTTCTCTCATCTTCAAGAGCAGTTTTCCGGCTTGCTTTTTGATTGTTCTAGGTCTTGGGGTTATCCGGAAGCTCCTTGTCTTCCGGATTTTGTAGTCTCTCTTATTGCTGATTAATGTTTGTCTCTTTTTTTGTAATCTTTCCTCTCCTATGAGTGCATATTTTGTGCACTTGGGAGAGTTTTTTTCAGATTAATGAAGCTTTTATTACCTATAAAAAAAAAAAGCATCACAATATTGGGGAGAGTTGTAAAAATTTCTTCTTTTTGGCAGTGGCTATGAACGTACTTCATTTTGTCTCTGTTTCTGATTGTCTAGGATATTGCTTCAGATCCTTTAGTGAATGTTGACAAAGAAAAGACGGATATATTGATGTATTGTACTGGAGGTATCCGTTGTGATGTATATTCTACAATCCTAAGGTAACTCATTCTTTGATTATTGTTCTGTTTGATCTTAATTATTTTTCATCCAAGTACACGTCTAGTGACCTTGATGCATTCCACGATCAATAAAACTTGTTATTTATAAATAAAAAAAGGCAACTCATTATTTTCTTATGTTTTTCTTTCTTTTCTGTCTTTCTGCATTTGACACTAAATGTTTCGCTAATAAGCCTATTTTTTTTAATAGTTAATAAATTTCATTAGGAGAGATCTATTTTTTTCCCCCATTTTTCTCCAATAATTACAATTCTCCAGCATATATGGAAGGAACTCCCAATCAACAAGATCATACACTTTTTCCAAATCCAATCATACACTGTAACACCCGACTTCAACTTGCTATTCAGACATTAATTAAAAGTTCGAACAGAATCTAAAATCTGTGGTGTGTGTTGGGCGGTAGTTTTCCTAGCACATTATTCAATCTAATAGGTAGAACATTCTCCAAAATTTTGTAAACACCACCAACAACACTAGTTTCCAGAGCCCCCCACCTTCTTTGTATTAGCTTGATCATGCCCTGTGTTGCACTGCTCTCTCATAACACTTGGTTGCTTGTATCAAAAGAATACAAAATGGTTGCTTGTGTGCTTAAGTGGAAGCAGTCAAACTTGGTGCATTAAGCATTACTGCTGATAAAAGTTATCAATTGATATAATTTTGAATCCAAGTATTATGATACAGATGAACTAATGTTCTAAACCCATTAAATGATAAAGTGTTGGGTAGATTGTTGGAAGTGCTCTGGGTATTGGTTAGTGAAATGAAAATCTAAGTATGTTTATGGAAATTACTAGTAAGTTCAAGTGCATTGCATGAACAAATTTTCTTTCTGAGCATTGGAAAAAGTTTCTAAGTTGACATAGGTTATGTTTGACCTATGGTTGGAATACTTGGGGAAATGGTTTAAGTCTTAATATTTTGCAGTGCTTATTCCAAGTCCTGTATTGATATACTTTGACAGGCGAGAGGGCCATAACTAATGATTTAGCTCCTCTGCATTAGTTATTTCTTTTTTGCCTCTTCTGCTGTGATGTACAAGATCCCACCGTGCATTGCATGTAGGCCCTGTGTTGAAATGTTGGCCTCACTTCAATACATGGTGGATCACTAGATGGGCATGAGAATTGAGAACTGACAAGAATGAGAAGTAACTAAAAAATGACCGACAGGAATTTTGTTGGTGTTGAGAGATTGTTAGATTCCCCCTCCCTCTTTCTCAATTTAAGACCCTTTTTTATTGATGTGACAGACAGCAGGGCTTTCAAAATTTGTACACTCTGAAGGGTGGTGTTTCTCATTATCTAAAGAATGAAGGTCCTGCAGAGTGGGTCGGGAATTTGTTTGTGTTTGATTCCCGTCTCTCTCTCCCACCTTCTACCTACAAGTCTAAATCCGTGCTTAAAGCAAGCAGAAGTGAACAAGTTTCTGAGAACAATACATTTGCAAGATGCTACATATGTGGCTCTCAAGTCTCTGAGTTAAGGCATCGGAACTGTGCAAATCTTGACTGCAACCTGCTTTTTCTGTAAGCTTCATTCTCTGTGTTCTCCCCACCCCCACCCAAACTTAAAATCTGTATTTTTTTGAAAAATGCTGTCTCTTTTCAGATGCTGTGCAGACTGTGTGGAGGACTTAAAGGGATGTTGTGGTGTAAATTGCATTGCTGCCCCTCGACTTAGACCTGTTCTACCTGGTCATCAAAGATACAAAAAATGGCATATATATCGAGATGTCGACTGCAAAGCAAGTTGACAGTTGGATCAGACGTTTCTATTCTTTAGATTGGAAGTGGATGTTTATTGTAATAACACTCGAGGTGCTGCTGTTGCTTGAAGATTTGAAATTTCTTTTTGGCAAGTGGGTTGGAGCTTTGGCACCAAAAGATTGTAGCTAGGGGGAAGGCAATTCCATCACAGATGTTCAGCAGAATCTGCTTTAGCAGTCTCCAATCATGAGTATTAATGTTAGTAAAAATGCCTGCCAAAAGAACTAGGCATAAGAAAATGTCGAAAAAAAAAGAAAAGCAAACTACCATCTGCATCGTTTTTTAAGCACAAAATTTTTAGTTGCTTGTATTCTAGCTCTTTTCTAAATTTCGAAGAACCTTGTCACTTTGAAGGATAAGTAATTCTTTTAGTATGAAACATATCAATAACTGTTGGTGGTGGTGGTGATCAATGATCCGTCTAAAGAAGCTCGGAACTTTGTTAATAATGGGATTTATGGGTTATGGAGGGGATTGAATGGTGAATTATGAATTTTTAGATGATGAAGATGGTGATGGTAGAGTGAAATGTTGTGGGTCTTTGATGGTGAGAGAACACTCTAGCAGAAAAGCTTTAAACATAAGTGTAGTAGGTAGAATTGGGCTCCCTCTCAATCTCTACTGCCTTTCATTTGAGTACCTCTGAGATGGCCCGCGTTACCTTTGGATTGGATCGCTATTCTCGGTATCAAGTTCGGTGGCGGCCCAATCCTTAACGAGGTCTTGAGTGTTGAGGAAGTGGATGAGATTCTAGGCTTGGGGCCATAGAGGACCTGAAGGAGAGGGCCATCTATGTGGGGTGGGGACTAGCTGTCGATGCATGATTGTACAATTATATTTGTGGTTGTGCGGGATGGTTAAAATACAACAATTGCATGAATGAAATTAAAACTGGATTTTAAGAGTTGTAGAGCCATTATTTTTATTGAAACTTAATTGTCAAACATTAAACAGAAGCTCAAATCTTCAGATTGGGTAATCATGGGTGCCTTGACCTTCCTTTCTTTGTATCCTAATTCCCAAATCCAATGTAATTGCTTTTAGGTCCATAAGCGTGAGTCACGACTCATTATCTATCCTTAATTTATTGGTCTTAATTTATCAAAACAGGCCTACAACCATAAAATCCAAATGATGAGTTTACCTCCAAATAAATATCCTCTTCCAACCCATTATATGTATTTTTTTTTTTAATAAACCCATTATATGTACTATATCACTACCCGTGCCCGGACGGCGCTTTCGCTGCTTTGGCCGCTCACCTTTACTTCTCCGCGACTTCACTCCCAACTCTCTTCAAGGTGGTGCTTGATTGAATTAGCAAAGAATATTGAGTGCATCGAAAAGACGGGATTGATATTTATGTCAGTTTTCCACTATGTAGAGAGCGGCTTTGACAAAAGTTGATGATCTCTCTGAATGGGGATTTAAAGGATAATTAAGAATTTCTTTTAATTGGAATGATAGTATCTATCGTTACTTATTTTTTTTGTACCCTGTATATTACAAAATTAGGAAATTATAATTCTTTTTTATGAGAAAAATTAGGAAATTATAATTGGACTTTGGTTGAAGAACCTTTGCATAAATTACCCCATATAGACAAACAAAGACGCAAACTTGGTAATCCTCATCCTACACGTGACTTGTCCAGTCTACAAAGCTTTGCTTTTTATATAGTCTAATCCTAAACAAAGTTCTCTGTTTTAAGTGGGGTGTACAGTGTACTTCATTCCATCCTTTATGAGTTCTGCTTAAAAGTTTGCTAGTAGCTGGGTTTGTGATGGTTTGTTTGTAAAAACAAGATAGAAGGTATGATTAGCACCAATCTGATGGTTGATGGTTGCATTTGTGAATGACACTACATAATTTCTTATTATGTTTGATGGTTGCATCTGTCATTGTCTTCCCACTTTCGCACCTTTGTAATTCATTCCAGTATTTTATTGATAAGCTGAGTTTCCCTTTCTTCTTTTCTTTTGATGGTGGGGAGGGGATGGGACGGTGGTGGAGGTCAAAATAAAGGCCCTCTTTTGACGTTAAGCTAAAAAAGAGAGGGAAGGGGGGAAGTATTATCCAACCTTTAGAAATTTTCAAGCAGTGACATTATTTTTTTTTTCAAGAAAGAAAGTATAATTTAATCAAAACCACGAGCGGGTTAAGGGTTACGCAAAAGCTTAGAGGTGTTCATATTTATCGCACCTAAATGTTTTTACACGTATTCAAAACAACTTAGTTTTAGTGCGTTAAACTATATAGTTTTGAGTTTAATTATATTTAACGGATACATCAGCATAGGATATGGACTAATAATGGGCAGTAGGATTGAATCAAATGTCCAAATCCAAATCCAAATGAGTAGCTGTGAGATGGGCTCGTTACCTTCGGCAGCCCAATCCTTAACGAGGTCTTGAGTGTTGAGGAAGTGTATGAAATTTAGGCTTGGGGGCCATTGAGGACCCGGAGAAGAGGGCCATCTATTTGGGGGACCTGGACTTGCTGAATATTAAGACCGATGCATTGAAGGGTTCCATTGATTAGATTCCAATGGATCCTGTAATGTATTATTTTGAATTTTCTTTGAGTTGATATTAATTTTTAATGGTTGTTGCTCTAAATTTTCCTAAAGCATGATTTCAATTTTTTTCCCGTTCATTATATTTTGCATGATTGTACAATTATATTTGTGGTTGTGCGGGGTGGTTAAAATACAAAAATTGCATGAATGAAATTAAAACTGGATTTTAAGAGTTGTAGAGCCATTATTTTTATTAAAATTTAACTGTTAAACATTAAACAGAAGCTCAATCTTCAGATTGGGTAATCATGGGTGCCTTGATCTTTCCTTTGTTTGTACCCTAATTCCCAAATCCAATGTGATGGTTTTTAGTTCCATAACCGTGAGTCACGACTCATTATTTATCCTTAATTTATTGGTCTTAATTTATCAAAACAGGCCTACAACCATAAAATCCAAATGATGAGTTTTCCTCCAAATAAGTATCCTCTTCCAACCCATTATATGTATTTAAAAAAAAAAAAACATTATATGTACTTAAACAACTATGCACCCATATTTTTAGTCACATAACTTATTGAGTGGAAGGAGATTCCTCCGTACTCTTTTCTTAACCCTTCAAACTTGATTAGTTACATACTTATACGAGCCGTGACAATCCACGACCTCGGACATGAAATCCAGAACAAGAAAAGGAATCAATCACGCTTTATTAACTTTTATAGAAGAGAGTCCAAACTCAACACAAATGGCAAAAAGGCATCGGCAATACTATATCACCACCCGTGCCCGGACAGCGCTTTCACTGTTTTGGCAGCTCACCTTTACTTCTCCGCGACTTCACTCCCAACTCTCTTCAAGGTGGTGCTTGATTGAATTAGCAAAGAATATTTAGTGCATCGAGAAGACGGGATTGATATTTATATCAGTTTTCCACTATGTGGAGAGCGGCTTTGACAAAAGTTGATGATCTCGCTGGATGGGGATTTAAAGGATAATTAAGAATTTTTTTTTTAATTGAAATAATAGTATCTATCGTTACTTATTTTTTTGTACCCTGTATATATTACAAAATTAGGAAATTATAACTGGACTTTGGTTGAAGAGCCTTTGCATAAATTACCCCATATAGACAAACAAAGACGCAAACTTGGTAATCCTCATCCTACACGCGACTTGTCCAGTCTACAAAGCTTTGCTTTTTATATAGTCTAATCCTAAACAAAGTTCTCTGTTTTAAGTGGGGTGTACAGTGTACTTCATTCCATCCTTCATGACTTCTGCTTAAAAGTTTGCTAGTAGCTGGGTTTGTGATTGGTTTGTTTGTAAAAACAAGATAGAAGGTATGATTAGCACTAATCTGATAGTTGATGGTTGCATTTGTTAATGACACTACATAATTTCTTATTATGTTTGATGGTTGCATCTGTCATTGTCTTCACACTTTCGCACCTTTGTAATTCATCCCAGTATTTTATTGATAAGCTGAGTTTCCCTTTCTTCTTTTCTTTTGATGGTGGGGAGGGGATGGGACGGTGGTGGAGGTCAAAATAAAGGCCCTCTTTTGATGTCAAGCTAAAAAAGAGAGGGAAGGGAGAAGTATTATCCAACCTTTAGAAATTTTCAAACAATGCCATTATTTTTTTTTCAAGAAAGAAAGTATAATTTAATCAAAACCACGAGGGGGTTAAGGGCTACGCAAAAGCTTAGAGGTATTCATATTTATCGCACCTAAATGTTTTTACACGTATTCAAAACAACTTAGTTTTAGTGCGTTTTTATTTTTTATTTTTTTGATAATTAGTTTTAGTGCTTTAAACTATATAGTTTTGTGTTTAATTATATTTAACAGATACAGCAGCATAGGATATGGACTAATAATGGGCAGTAGGATTGAATCAAATGTCCAAATCCAAAATTTTTAAATGCTAAAAAAAAAAAAAAAAAAAAAAAGGGTTATAAATGATAATTTAATGTAATTTTTTTTCCCTCTTTTATGGGTTAGTGATGGTGCGGGATGTGAAACACAGAAGACTGATTTGTTGACTTGACTTGACTTGACTGCCAAAGGAAACATGAACGAAATAAGTCAAGATAAGAGGAAAAAAACAAAAAAGAAATGATTCTTCGTCACTAAAACTTATTATTTTTACACTAACATAAAAATGTGTCTTTAAAAAACTAAACAGCCCTCAGATCAATCTCATTAGCCTCACCAATATTTTCTTCAGGTAAAATTTAGGTAAAATTTCTTAGGTCAAGTACATTAGATTTCTAGTTGAATTCAAATATATTAAATTTAAATATTCTTAAAAAATATAATATTATTTATATTTTATTAATTAATACAACTATATATTTGAATTCAATTAAAAACCTAATATACTTTATTTAAGGAATATATCTAAGTTTTACCCATTTTCACCCAATTGGTTATAAAACACATACTTTTTTTGTTTTAAGAAACTTATTCTTCACCTACACTAGACTTTTTATTTATTTTTCAATTATATTTTTATATCATTTTTTCTCTCTCTTAAAAAAATAAATAGATTTTTTTATTCCTTCACCACTTTCCCCACCTTCCTTCACCACACGGCAACAGACAAACCAAAACCCACTTTCCCCACCACTCTCCTTCACCAGTTCTCAGCAACCACAAAACCCAATTTCATCGCCATCCCCAACAAAACCAGATCAAATCTCACCCACGGTAACCCAAAACCAGATCATTTTTTTAATTCCTTCTTCACAGACAAACCAAAACCCACAACAAAACCGTATCAGTTCTTCTCACTTGAAACCCACAATCAAACCCATAGCACCCAACAATCAAACTCACGGCAACCCACCCACCCACGGCGCAAACCCATCAAATCCCAAGGGAGCCAAATCACTATACTCCATCGAAATGGATTTCGAACGGCGCCGGTAAAAAATCTCTTCCTCTTGGCGATGAGGTTTTTGGACGAGTTACTGGGTCTCCAATGGCACGAAGTTGAGAGAGAGAGATGCGCCGAAGTGATGAAGAGAGAGAAAATAATATAAAAAGAGAGATATTTGGTTTGATGATCAATAGCTCGACTGAATGAGCGAGCTACTGTAGAAAAGTAAAAAAAAATATTTTTGGTAAATATACGGTTTGGTTAGTTTGGTGGGAATGCTCATATCAATCTTCTAAAGTTTTCAGAAAACTCTATTACGTAGAGTTCTTTTAATCTCAGTATTTTATTTAAAATAAATTATTTGGATTAATGCCAATTTATTAATTTACTAATTAAATCCTAAAAAAAAATTGAAACAAAACAAATAACATTAAACAATCCTATTGACATTAACGTTTAGAAAAAAAAAAAAAAGACAACAAACTCCATCTAGAATCATCCAAAAACAATTTCATAACTTTTGCATTTTCTTTATCATCTTCTCCACTAATCTGAATTGAGGTAAGGTATATACATATTTTTCTTCTCTTTCTACACTTTGTTTAGTATAATATTTTTTTTGGCTGTAGAAATATGAAGTTTACTCGTATATATTTGATTCTTTTATCTATTTTTTGAGAGACGGAGGCGGAGGCGGCCGAAGTTGGAATCCTTGTTGGAGGTGGAAGGGAGAAGCGGAGGGGGAAAGGGAGAGGGAGAGGGTTGTACGCTTACCGGTTGTTCAATTTTTCTATTGTTATTTCCTTTCACTAATGGCATTAGTTTGACAAGATAAATATTAGGTTACTGAGATATTTTTAAAAAAGCCTTTATTTATTTATTTATTTTTTTTATGGGTTTAGTTAGTGGATTGATGAGTTAGCATTAATCTGAACTATTTATTTTAAATGAGAGACTGAGATTAAGAGAACTCTCTATGGTAAAGTTCCCTATGAATTCTAAAAGATTTTGATCCGGAATGCTCTTAGAGCAGCTCCAGCATTGCTTTGTATTTCCACAAATATAGAGTCAAAATGAAAAAACATGCTTCAGTAGACTCTTCATCCGACTCTTCATTCGCTTATAGTGCTACAGTAAAAATACATTTCTGAAGACTTACTGTTCATTCTTCATCCATTATTTTATTCTATCTTGACCGGCTATATAAGCCTTTTTTTCTTCCTTTCATTTCATTTCCCCGGTTTTTTTTTCTCTCTCCTCACATTTTTCTCCGTTCTCTCCGCTGTGCTCTCCCTCTTTTCTCCGTTCTCTCCCTCTGTTCTCCATAGTTCTCGTCACCTTCTCTGTTCTCCATAGCTCTCCCCTCTCCTCCGTTGATTTTCTGGTGGCGGTTAGGTTGACGGTGGGCTTGGGTTTTGGTCTCGGTGGACTTAGGTTTGTTCGGCGTGGGTTTGGGTTTTGGTCTCAGCGCCGATCTGGGCTTCGGTTTGCTCGGGGTGGGCTTGGGTTTTTGTCTCGATGTCGATCTGGGTGTGGGTTGATCTCGGCGTGGGTGTGGGTTGATCTCAGGCTTCCAGCACGGGGTGATTTTGCTCGGGGTGGGCTTGGGTTTTTGTCTCGGTGCCGATCTGGGTTGATCTCGGCGTAGGCGTGGGTTTGCTGTGGGTCTTGGGTTTTTATTACTTTATTCAGACTCCCATGGAAAAAAAATAATGGGTCGAAGAAAACAATAAAAGCGTGGTTGCTGGGTTTTGGACGGTGGAGTGGGTCATCGAAGTGGAGAACGAAGAAGAAAAGAGAAATAAGGAGAGAGAAAAAAAAGTTAAAATAAAATAATAAAAATATTATTTTAATAAAAATAAAGATAAAATAGAGAGTAATACTGAAATAAAGTTGAAAAAATGACTCTCCACATGTGAAAAACTCGTCATATATAAAGATAAAATAAAGAAATGTGCTCTTATGTATTTAACAATGTAGAATCAATAGACAACAATCATCACATCTAAGGGCATTTTGATCCTTTAAAAACACAATTTTTCGTGGAAATAATAAATTTTAATGTGAAAATATCTGTTATAAAAAAAGAAAAAAAAAAAGCATCTTACTTTTTTAAAATTTCGAGGCAGTGGCATACTTTTTCTCTATTTATTTATTATTATTATTATTAACTTTCGACAGAAAGAAAAGACTTTGGGTTTATATTTGTAAAAACTATTACTACTATTATCTTTTCACATTCTCCAACGTCTTTAATGGGGGCATTTGTCTTCCACTTTTCACTTACTTTCCAATAAATGCGTTCCACACCAGCATAAACGCTTTCACAGTTTCACACCAAGTAATGCTTTTCACAACACCACCCGTTAAGCAAGCTTCACATTTGTTCACCTAAAAGTCACCTATTTTGAGTACCTTTCTTCAACACGAATTTCCTGCATATAGCGCTAACAATAATCCAAACCTTCGCACTTACAGTGAAGCTTAGCAAGTTGCCTCTCCAACTTCTCCTTGGGATACAGATCGATTTATATTATAGTTCAAGAATCACCAATATATTTTCCGATGGCTTTCATGGGTTCTAAAAGTGCATCCTCCTCCTCCTCCTCTTCCTCTTCTTCCTCATCTTCTGCTATGCGCGGATGGACATACGATGTCTTTCTTAGTTTCAGAGGCACCGACACCCGCAAAAATTTTACAGACCATCTATATGCTGCTTTGAATCAGAATGGCATATTCACATTTAGGGACGATGAAAAACTCGAGCGAGGAAAACTCATTGCCCCAGAGCTCCTTAAAGCAATAGAAGAATCAAAATTTGCTGTCGTTGTTCTCTCCAGAGACTACGCTTCTTCGAGTTGGTGCTTGACTGAACTAGCAAAGATTGTTGAGTGCATAGAAAAGGATATGATAGTTCTGCCTATTTTCTACCATGTCGATCCTAGTGACGTGCAGTATCAGAGGGGGACTTTTGCAGAGGCCTTTGCGAAACATGAAAAGCGTTTCAAAGATAATATTCTGGACACATGGAGAGCTGCTTTGGCAAAAGTTGCTAAAATCTCTGGAATTCATTTACAAGATCAGTAAGAATTTTTTTTTTGAAATAATTCTCTGGAATTTGTTATTTTCTAAAATCTCTGAAATTATAAGCACAATATAGGAAATGCCTTTGTTAAGTACGTAGCTGATATCTCCCATGGATTAGATAGAAAAGAATTCTTCAACGGCGTTGTTGTGTCTATAACTCAAAGAACAGAAATTTGGTAATTGAATAACTTTTGCGAAGTTTGCATATAATCAAATACTCTTAGCTTATGTTCCATTGGTACATATATGAAATGTAATTACTGCATTGAAATTCAAGTAATGAGTGAGTGCACCGAAAAATAAATTAATTATGGAATGTTGTCATGGAACAATGACAATGACATTAAGAGCTTCCTAATTACTATCTTTTCTCTCTCACACACACACACACACACACACACACACATATATATATATATATATATATATATTGTAATAAAGAAATCTAGAAATACTTACAACAAATGAAAGAATCATGTAAAATAAAAATGTCACTTTTAAAAGCTCTTGAATTGGGGTTTCAAATTCTTTCCCTCCCCCTCTATTTTGTTAATAAATTTTTTAAATTATGGGTAAATTTTATTTAATGGCTCCCTTTATATTTAGAAAAAAAAAATTGACAAACACTCATTTAAAGTACTTAATTCTGTCACATTTTTATTTCAATATTCAATTTGTTTGCTATTTATAACTCATTAACTTTAGGATTATTTAAAGCATTATGTTTTCAAATATCTATACGCAAATATTCTTAGTAAATCTCTTTACCTCTTCCAAAAAAAAAAAAATCGAGTCTTTTTCATCTTGAATTTAGAGAATTTATGCATGGATTTTTTATTTTTCCATTAGAAATTTGGTACATGTTACATTTTGTCATCCATAAAAAAAAATAATAATAATAATAAATAAATAAATCGTTTAATATTTTTATTATTATTTTTCTCTGATTTTCCATCAATTTGTTATTATTAATTTGAAATTAATTGATTTGTATACATTTTATGCAATCTACAACTAGTATTATACTGTAATGTGTAATCTTTAATTTATTTAACAAAAAAACCTTGATTTAAAATATTTAAAGAATATTATTAATATAATTTAAAGGAAAATTACACTCAATGAAAGAAAATGTTGATCTTGAATTATATAAAACTGACTTGAGGAAAATTTCTTATATACGATAAAATAATATATATAATAAATCATGTTAAAATTGTAAGTATAAGTTACAAACACACACACATAGATATATATGAGTGTTATTTTGTGGATTTGCTCTCTTGATTTTCTGTTTTTTTTTTTACTCCATCACTACTGTTGAAGGTTTTAATTTCTGACTTAAAAGGTGTTGGGACTTTTCAACCATTCTCAACCAAGACCACAATACAATTTTTTTTTTTTTGGGTATGTGACGACTTCTCAGATCATATCCACCTAATGATTGCTATTCCTTTTTTAAAAATACAACAATGGCTTAAACTTTTTTCTGCAGAACTGCTTTTGGAAGCAAAGACCAAAAATGTTTAGGGCAAACACTTAGACCAAAAGCCAACTATGTAGTACAAGTTTTATTTGGTCCATTCATTATATCTTTTAATTATTGTGGAATAGAGTTCCATTTTCCTTATTGAATGAACCTAATTCTAAACATTGTACATTTGCTGAACATTTTATGGCCTGTGTTATCTCAACAAACTTAATGTCTTATCTTCATTGCAGACATGAGTCAAAAGTTATTAAAGAGATGGTTGAAAACATATCTCGTAAATTGGCTTCTAGATACTCAACTGTTCACAAGGATCTAGTTGGAATAGACTCTCGTATGGAGGAACTGGTGAATTTATTAGGCATGGAGTTGAACGATGTTCGGTTTATAGGGATTTGGGGAATGGGTGGAATGGGTAAAACAACTCTAGCACGAGTTGTTTATGACAGATTTCGTCATGATTTTGATGGCAGTAGCTTTCTTTACTATGTTAGAGAAAAAAGTGAAAAAGATGGCCTAGTTTCTGTACAGAAACAACTTCTTTCTGATATCTTGATTGGAAAGAATATTTATTTTTCAAATGTTCAATGGGGAATCAATGTGATAAGGGAAAGATTATGCCGTAAAAGGGTTCTTATCATTCTTGATGATGTGGATCAACATGATCAATTAGAAGTATTAGCAGGCAAGCAAAGTTGGTTTGGCAAAGGAAGTAGAATTATTATTACAACCAGAGATCAACATCTATTAATCAAGCATCAATTGGCTAATGCTCAAATATACGAACTTAAGGGATTAAACATTGATGAAGCTCTTATTCTCTTTTGTCGAAAAGCCTTCCAGAAAGACCATCCCTTAGAAGGTTATGAAGGGTTGTCCAAGAAGTTTATATGTTATGCTCAGGGCCTTCCTTTAGCTCTTAAAGTTTTGGGTTCCTTCCTACTTGGTAGAAGTCCAAATTTATGGGAAAGTGCCCTAGGTAGACTTAAAGAAAATCCTACAAGAGATATTTTGACTGTGCTGCAAATAAGTTTTGATGGCCTTGAGGAAATAGATAAAGACATATTTTTAGATATTGCTTGTTTCTTCAAAGGAGAGGGGAAAAGTCATGTAACAAATATACTACAATCTCTCTATGACAAGCAGGACATAGATATAGATGTTCTTTTGGAAAAATCTCTTATAACCATATCATCAGGAATCCTTCATATGCATGATTTACTACAAGAATTGGGTAGGGAAATTGTTCGTCGTGAATCCCCTCAAGAGGCTGGTGGACGCAGTAGGTTGTGGCATAGTGAGGATGTCCTTCATGTACTTAAAGATAGTACAGTAAGTTGATTGCAAAATCTTAAACTTTGTAATGGTATATATCTATGCTATTCAAGAATGTTTTTGTTTATTCACTTATTATTTGTTTTTTTATTGCTAGGGAACAAAATTAGTTAAAAGCATATTATTCCTCAACTCACCTCCAAGAAGAGAGAAACACTTGAATGCTGAAGCCTTTTCAAAGATGAAAAACTTGAGATTACTTAAGATCAATAATGTGAAACTTCCTGAAGGCCTCAATTATCTTTCTAGTAAATTACGTTTTATTCATTGGTTTGGATATCCTTTAGAATCCATGCCAACTAGTTTTGAGGCAGACAAACTAGTTGAACTCCATATGCGTTGCAGCCTCATCAAAAAACTATGGAAAGGAACTAAGGTAAGATTTTCACGAATGCAAAAGCAAGAATTTTAAGAAAAATTATGTTTATAATGGTTTAAGTTTCTCCATTTTATTGTTGTTTTATAACAGAGTTTAGACAAGTTAAAACTTATTGACTTGAGTAACTCTCAAAACTTGATCGAGACCCCGAACTTCAGTAGAATCTCAAATCTTGAGCAGTTGATTCTTCAAGGTTGTACAAGATTGTCTAAGATTCATGCATCTCTTGGAAATCTCAAACAACTTATTCGTTTGGATCTGAATGGTTGCAAATTCCTTGAAAGCCTTCCACACAAGATCAACTTGGAATCTCTTGAAGTTTTTATTCTTTCTGGTTGTTCAAGATTGAAGAAGTTTCCAGAGATCATGGGAAATATGCCACGTTTGTCGGAACTTTATTTGAACGAAACTGCTATAAAAGATTTACCATTATCAGCGGAGCATTTAACTGGCCTTGTTAAATTGGATCTTAGAGATTGCAAGAATCTTTCAAGCCTTCCAAATGTCAATTGTAGGTTTTCATCTTTGAAAACTCTCACTTTATCTGGCTGCTCAAAACTTGGTGAATTGCCAGAACATTTTGGAAATCTCGAAGGTTTGGAGGAGCTAGATGTGAGTGGAACTGCTATAACAGGGCTCCCTTCGTCCGTCGTTCTCTTAAAAAATCTCCGTGTACTGTCTCTCCGTGGATGTGAAGGGTTGTCATCTAAATCATCAAATAAACTCCTAAGTTTATCTTTAATGCGAAGAAATCCAGATCCCATGGGCATGTTACTGCATACTTTATCAAGATTATGTTCTATGACCGATCTGGATCTAAGCTATTGCAATCTTCAGGCAATTCCCGATGTTCTTGGTTGTTTGCCATCTTTACAACATTTAAATCTAACAGGGAACAATTTTGTTTGCCTTCCTAAAAGTATTATTCGACTATCTAATCTACAAGAAATTTTTTTTAATGGTTGCACGGTTCTTCGATCAATGCCAGAGCTTCCATTAAATATTAAGCGTATTTGTGCCAACGGTTGTACCTCACTGGAAACATTGTCAGTAAGACGAGAAGATGATTTTCATCCGACTTTTCGTCTTCTCAATTGCATCAAATTGATTGACAATCAAGCTTATGGTGACATTGTCTTAACAATGCTAAGACGTTTCTTTCAGGTTTCTATTTGTCCCTCTCGGGTGATTATTCAGTACTTTCGTAATACAATAAATGTGTACTCCTTCCTCTCATATGAATGGTAGATTCCACTAATTAAATTCATGGCGAGACCTACCATTCATGTGAGAGAAAGAAGTATGCATTTATTTGTATATAATTTTCCCTTTGTATGTGTATTCTAAACATCTTAGATTTGTATGTTTCAGAGCGCAGGTGATGTCACTATTCCTGGAAGTGAAATTCCGAAATGGTTTAGCCATCAAAGTGTGGGGGCTTCAATGAAATTCCTGGAAGGGCATTCAGATTTTAAGGGAATTGCTGTGTGCGCTGTTTATTCACGCCGCCAGCCTCCTCCATTTTCCCAAGGTACATGGAAAATGCAGGGACTTCAGATTTATTGTTTGTGTAATGTCGGAAATTTAGAAAATCGTACTTCAGGCCTTATTTATCTCGAAAAACAATTTGTTAAGATTGATTCATATCACCTTTGGCTGAGATATTTACCTTTTAAGGATTTCAGTTCGGAATGGAAAATGCAATTATTGAATGGATTCAATGCTAATGGATTCGTTGAGATTGATGTTAGATTTGTAACCGAAGGTCTAGGCTTGGAGGTTACGAAATGCGGGGCTCGTTTGGTATACGATAAAGAGATTGAAGACCTCAAACAAAATATGGGTGGGTGCAGCTTCTGCAACATCACTCCTTATGAGGATGATTTAGACGATTCAGCAAAAGATACCAAAATTAAGAGAAATCGTGAGGAATATGATGGGGAAGAGCTGGCTGGACCTAGTGGAGAAGCAGGTACGTCTAAATCTAATGACGTAGACGTACCACACCCAAAGAGGAATCGGCTCCCTAGTCTAATTGAAAGATTCATTCCGGGTGTGGGAAATTGGATGGGAATTTTAGCACACAATGACAAGGAAACTGATTGTGAGGAAGGGGAAGAAGAATCCCAGTGAAAGTGGTAGCTTTCATGAATCTGCACGGCTGAATGCTGATCAACTTTTTCACTGATTTTTTGTAAGTCATCATCTTTCTCCCTCTTCGGTATCTTATTTGTATCTATATATTTCTTTTTTTCTTTTTAAATTCCTGGGTATATACTTTCATTTCTTTTTAATCCATGACATGGGCCATTTTAGTCCAGTAATTTGTGATTCTTTATTTCTGCTAGCTGCCCTGTACCAGATATGATGAAGTTTTGGGACTTTGTAGTTTGTTGGTGAGGAGAAATTGTTGCATTGATAGCAGACAAGAAGATATGTGCAACTGATTGTGTGCTCATCATTTTTGCTCACTTATGTTGGAGGGTAAAATCGATACTCTTTTTGCTCTCTCTTTATAGTATTTACTACAATTTTCCAACTCCAGTTTGTTGTACAATCAAATGGAAAGAAGAAAATTTGGCCTATTTTTCACAAGAGATTTGGTTGCCTTCTCTCAGGCCATATTGATATATATATATATATATATATATATTCAATTTAGATTTTAGAGAGTATTCCTTTTGCTTCTTTTAATTAAATCTTATGGCATTGGGGTGTGGGGTTTACATGTGAAGTTAAATTGTATCAAAGAGGATTAAATTATTTGCACAGTTTTCTTGTTGAGTATGATAGACCTCGAATTTTATTAAGTTGTTATATATGAAAATATATGTGGAGTAAAGATTCAATTAATTATTAAACTAATGCAATTTTTAAAGAATATTATTTTCATTCTCCCCTTTGGGAGTTTAATAGGAGGGAAATAAAAGGAACATGAGTTTCCTTTCCCAAATAAGCCCATTTCTTAATGGGCAAAGTTTAGTCATAAACTAGTTTATAGGAAATTCCTACAAAATGCTAGGTGACATTATTATAAGCTAGACTAGTGTTCTAGTTATATGAGATGCACATGACCAACTTAAGTCCTTTTACGAAACTCTTAGCCTTAACCCCATTACTCTCTCTCTCACCTCCCACATCCTTTCTCTCTCTGTCAGTCCCCAAAACCACGCCTCTCTCTCTCTCTCTCTCTCTCTCTCTGAGATGGGATCCGTGTTCAACTAGGAAAGTTTGTTTCCGTGACTGAAAATGGTGATCCAAAGTAATGTAAAAAAAAAACTTACAGAATTTGAAACAGTTGAAACACCTCCGTCTCTTGTGGGTCAATTCATGGCCACCATTTCATTTTATAAAAAGCTTTTTCTTGTATATTCTCTCCATTTTCTTTCAATTTTTGATGAAGCAAAACATGCATTCTTGGAATGCATTTTTTTGTCAAATAAATTTTGTGAACCTCTCATTAAGCAAAGGAAGCAGGTAATGTCACACTTTTAGCATAAAATGAAGGATGAATTTCACTTTTTTCACCCCAAAACGATTTGCATTTAAAGAATATTGCATTGTCTTGTGAGATCTTCCTATGGGGAGAATTTAGGTTTGACTCTTCCTACCCTCACTTGTTGTAGCTAAATAAAAAAAAAGGTCACCATTTATATACTACATATGAGATACACAAGCAGAAGGAAAGATGGATGAGCTCCTTCTATACTCCCTAATAGAATGATTTTTTATTGTCTTAAAAATGTAAAATAATATGTTTGTCCTCTCATAGCTTAAACCTCTTGTGAAAATTCTGTCAAGACAAGATTCTATTCAGCACAAACAGATCCCTCTTCCATTGTTCTAGCCAGAGCTCTGGATAGTTCTAGGGCAGAACAACAGAATTTATCCAGTGAACAAAACTATGATGCAAAGGTGAGAGTTTTTCCAAATGTACTATATGTCAAATAATGAACAAATCTAGTTACGATGTTTTAAGCAATCACATTTATTTTTGTTGTGGATCCTAGTAGCCAAGGACACACAATCTGTTGTATATGATTACCTCGTAATTATTATGCAATTGCTTTTTATGACTCACTACAGTCAATTGTTTGGTTGATTATTTAAACATGTTATTGATGCTAAAACTAAACATCTAGTAGATTTGGTGACTGAATCTCATTCATATGATCCATTGGATTCTACAAACGATAATTACTGTTATGAAATTTTTTTTCATGACTCCCTACCATTCAAGTATTATCTATGAGCAAGAGTTAGTGAATCAATTGTTTGTTTGACAATCCTGCTGGGAAAGTGTCTCAAATTCTTATTTTGATTTGGAAAAATAATTGAGTTTCCTTGATGAAGAAGGAAAACTAATTAGGTTACTTTTGGGTTTACTTGGTGTGGAAGAAAAGGTGAATCCCTGGTGTGGAAGGAAAGACTATTCCTTAAAGTCTATCCCCTGTCAAAGAAACAATGCATTCCTTATCCACCAAGGATTAAGAATTGAAGTCTTATAAATAGATAGTATTACAAACTACAAGGTAGCTTTTGCCCAAGGGTCCTCCCCTATAGGGGAGGAGAAGAAAGAGCTTGAAGCCGGAAGGACTTTGGCACAAAAGAGGAGAAGAAAAGAGCTCCGCGTGAAGAGTGCAATTGTAAGAAGGCTTTGGCCTAAGGTTCTTCCCCTATGGAGTGAGAGGAGAAAATCATAGAATGGAATGTGAAACCAAGAGAGAAAAAATAGAGATTTTCGCTTGGGAGGTAGCGCAAGGAGAGAGATAACAAAGTTTGGGTATTCTTTAAGGTTTATGGAAAGCGCACAATCAAGGAGAACTTGTGACACTTGGGTTAGTGCACAAATCAAGAAGAATTTTTGACACCTGGATTAATGCAGAGCAGTATCATAGACATACAAAAGGGAATAATATTTGGGGTACTTTTCTCTAGGGAGAGCTATTGGGTACTACAACCATGGAGAGTTGTTGTATTCAGAATGAGTGAAGATCACATGTGAGTGTGTATTAATCCTTAAGAGAATATATTATTGTGTTTGGTGTGGATCTCAAGTTAGACATAAACTTGAGAATAACTATTGTAATTGAATTTTATAATAGTGAATTTATTCGGAGTTGGTCTTGTGGTTTTTTCCTTTAAGGAGAAAGGGTTATCTACGTAAGTATTTGTGTTCTTGTATGTGATTAATATCTTAGTGATTGATTAAAATAATTGTGGAATTCCTTAATTCACATAAGACTAGGTTGTGGTCCCAACAAGTGGTATCAGAGCTTTTATTGTCCTAATAAATCCAAGTGCTAGTTATGGAGCTAATACTATACATTTAGTACATTTGGTTTACTGAATGACCTTAATATGATCCATTAGATGCTACAAAACCATTCTTGCATGTTACCTGGATTAACTTTTCAATCATTAGCCAGAATGAGTTCCTAATAATTTGGCTCATCTATTCATATGTGTAATTTGTATGTTACTTGATGCGCATAAGGCAAATATAACCTATCTTTATTTCTCGAATGTTGTGTTTGGTTACTTTTGCATGCATTTTGCTTTTGCAGTTAACACAGTTTCGTTGTGCATTTGTAAAGTCAGCCGGTTAGAACTACATTACGGTACAAAGCCGTATTAGAATTAACTTTTGCAATATCTAACTGTAGGTGGTTGTACTTCTTTTATGATCTGTGGAAATCATTTCAGTTGAGGTAAGTTTTCAATTATACATATGTACTTAATAGTTCTCCATGAACAGGTTCATGAATGCTCGATGCCAAGAAACTAAGTTTGGTTGAGATAAAAGAGGAAGACAAAGCAAATGGATAGCATCCAATACAGGTAAGTTTAACAGTGCTGCTACTTGGTATGGTTTGAGGAATAAACAGAAATAAGTGTCATTGTGGAAACTGCTGTGGTTCCTTCTTAACATACCAAGGCATTCTTTTATTGGCTGGTTAACAATAAATTAAATAACAGACTTTGCACAAAAGACAGAATGCTGAAGTGGGGTTTCACTGGTGATGTTGTTTGCACGTTTTGTGGAGGAGGCAATGAATTTGAGGACAGAAATAATCTTTTCTTTGCTTGTCCATTTTCTAAAAGGATATGGAGGGAAGTCATGGGGGCTTGTTTAGTATCTGATGTCAAAACTGACTGGGAAGACTTGATGGCATGGGGTTGGGTAGGCTAGTGTCTATCAATGGTCTCAGAGATACTCAAGAATTCATGGAGGAGACGTCAAAACAGAGAAAAATATAGTGAAGAGTGAGAAAAGATGTCAAGTTTAGGATGAAGTTTGAAGGAAGTGGCTGCAACTCTATCCTAAACAGAGTTCTGGGTGTACCTCATACCATATATCCTTCATGACTTCTGCTTAAAAGTTTGCTAGTAACTGGGTTTGTGATTGGTTTGTTTGTAAAAACAAGATGTTAGGTATGATTAGCACCAATCGGATGGTTGCATTTGTTAATGACACTATTTTTTTTTTTTTTTTTTTTTTTTTTTTTTTTTTTTTTTTTTTAATTTTATGGTTTCATCCCAGTATTTTATTGAGTGTGGGGAGGGGAAGGGTCGGTGGTGGAGGTTAACAAGGTAGGTATTTTGAAAAAATTATATCATACTTCGGGAATACATTAAATGCGTATTCTCTCCTTTCACAGAAGTGGTGGGTTCCACCATGAATTTAATTAGCGGAACCCAACACTTCTGTGAGAGGAGGGAGTACGCATTTAATATACTTCCGGAGTATAATATAATTATCCGGTCTTTTGACGTAAAAGAGAGGGAAGAGGGGAAGCATTAATCCAACCCTAAGAAATTTCCAAGCAATGACATACTCTTTTTTCAAGAGAGAGCATAATTTAATCAAAACCATAAGGGGTTAAGAGTTACATTCAAAATCTGAATGAGGTTTTGTGTATTTTTCTTTAAAAGTTTTTTTACAAATGTTCAAAACAACATAATTTTAGTATGTTACGATTATATAATTTTGAGTTTAATTGACATTTAACGAACACATCAACATAGAACATAAATAGAAGGATGGAATCAAAATACCACTTCAATTCCAAATTTTTAAATGGTAGAAGGCAAACTAACTAAATCTCAAAATTTAAGGGTATAGATTATAATTTAATCTTCTTCTCTTTTATTTTATTTTATGGGTTGGGGGATGGTGTGGGAGGTGAAAGGAAGACTGCTTTGTTGTAGTTGACTTGAAATGTAAAACCCAATCAACTTCAGCAACCGCTCTATTAAACCCTCAAAATGGTTCAGTAAAACTCTTTGTTACTGTAGCTCTCTATTCCCTTAAAAAATAATTTGACTGTATTAGAGCATTCGCATTAGAGTTGTCAATTGGCCGAAAAACACAAAAAATAAGGATAAGGCAGCAAAAACCGGAAACATCAGCCTCCCTATTTCATTTAAAATGCGCAATTGATGAACAGTGGCTCGCCCAAACGAGGGAGCCACTGTTTATCACTCGGGGCATAAAAAAAGACTTTTTTTTAGTGTAGTAGTGTTTTTTTGTAATGTAGTATTTCGGGAGTTGTGAAAAAAAATAATAATAATAATAAAGATATATTAAAAAATGGAATAGTAAAGTTAAAATAGGGAGTTTGGTGTATTAGTGCTTTAGCTATTTGAGCAAAAGTAGGTTTTTTAGAACCCATTTGAGGAAAAATAGAGGAAGCCTTGTGCGAATGCTCTTATTTCTCTCTCTCTCACCTCCATCACGCCAACAGAGCTCTCCCTCAACAAATCTGAAGCCTCTCTCGGAGACCCACTGCCACTGAACTGAGGGTGGAGCGATCCCGAGTGGTGGCGCCGACAGATCTCGCTGTGGACTGCTGTTTGGCAGCTCAAGCTTTGTCTGCCATTTTGGGGCTTTGGGTATCGAAATCTCTTCAAAAATTCTATTACAAAGTTTAGATTCTGGAAAGAGTATTGCTTGAAATTGTTTTAGTACAATGGCATGGTAGTTCACAACTTGTTCTTTTTCTTTGCTAAGTAGAAGGGAAAAAACCTTTCTTCACTTTCGAATTTCGATTCAATTCCACCAAAACCCATTTCTCGTTTTGCCCTATAGCTCACTCTCATTTAGTTTACATCAATCTTCACAAAAAACCCAATTTATTGTGGTGTCCTTGAACTCCGAGAGCGAATTAGTTCTATTAAGAATACCCAGAAAATCACTGAAGCCATGAAGGGAAAGAGGTTTTGATTAGAAAGAAGGAAGTCATTGAAATGATAAATGATAAATAAAAAATTATTAATTAAATGAGATGGAAGATTAAAGAAATAATAAAGAAATGATATTTAAACGAAATAATAGAGTCTGAAGGAGAATGTATTTGAAAACGTAAGTAGACAGTGGTTTTTTTCTCTACATGTAAGTGAGAAGGTAGAGAGTCTCTTGGAAATGTTTAGTAAGTTTATTGTGCCTTCCATGACCACTAAAACAGCCTCTCCAATTTCTTTGTACTCTAATTTATTTTTTTTGTGTTTTTAGCTTCATTTCTAATTCAATCTATTTTTGATACAGATCCATTTATGTTGTAGTTCAAGAATCACCAGTATATTTTCTGATGGCTTTTATGGGCACGGAAAGTGCATCCTCCTCTTCTTCATCTTTTGCTATGTGCGGATGGACATATGATGTCTATCTCAGTTTCAGAGGCGCGGACACTAGCAAAAATTTTACAGACCATCTATATGCTGCTTTAAATCAGAAAGGCATATTCACCTTTAGGGAAGATGAAGAACTCGAGCAAGGAACAGTCATTGCCCCAGAGCTCCTGAAAGCAATAGAAGAATCAAGATTTGCTGTTGTCATTCTCTCAAGAGACTATGCTTCATCAAGTTGGTGCTTGACTGAACTAGCAAAGATTATTGAGTGCATGAAAAAGACGAGGCTGATAGTTCTACCTGTTTTCCATTACGTGGATCCTAGTGATGTTCGGAATCAGAGGGGTACTTTTGCAGAAGCCTTTGCTAAACATGAAGAGCGTTTCAAAGATAATATTGAGGATGTGGACGCATGGAGAGCTGCTTTGGAACAAGTTGCTAGTATTGCTGGATTTCACTTACGGGAACAGTAAGAATTCTTTTCGAATAATGTTATTATTTATTGATTAGTAAGAGACATTTGTTATTAAACCAACTGCCAGATTCAGAAACAGCAGGCCTATAAGTCTGCAACAACAGACAGTCTGTATAACTTAAAGCAAAAGGCTAACAAGGAGAACCACCCAATTAATTTGAAAAATTACAAAACTAGCAGTGATATTGAATAACTTTTGAGATAGAAAAGAATTATAAGCACAAATAGGAAATTTTTTGGTTAATTACGTAGCTGATATCCCCCTTCATTAGATAGAAAAAGAATTCTTCAACTGCGCCTCTTGTGTCTATCACTCAAAGAACAGCCACTTGACACTTCCAAATTTGGTAATTGAATAACTTTTGCGAAGTTTGTATATAATCAAATACTCTTACGTTATTTATTATTATTTTTTCCTTTTTTTCCTTTATCTTTTTTTGAGGCCACTCTTTTTTAATGGGGATAGAAATTCTTAACTAGCCTAGTCTAAGTGTGTGTGTGTGAGGGCTCGAACTCACATCCTCAAAGAGAGTCAAGTGGGGGAGGAGGACACCACTGGTAATAAAAAAAAAAAAAAAAAACTCTCTTTGTTCCATGGTAAGAATTTAAATAAGTAATTAAAACTTATTATTAGTTAATGATTCTTTTTTTTTTTTTTTTTTTTTTTTTTTAAATCTCAGACAAAATTCCTACTCTAAACACACATAATATATGAAGGGGGAGGGGGATCGAACCCACGCCCATTGAATGGAACATATATGAAATGTAATTACTGCATTGAAATTCAAGTAATGAGTGAGTGCACCGAAAAATAAATTAATTATGGAATGTTGACATGGAACAATGACAATGACTTAAGAGCTTCCTAATTACTACCTCTTTCACACACACACTCTGTTATGTTATAATAAAGAAATCTAGAAATACTTACAACAAATGAAAGAATCATGTAAAATAAAAATGTCACTTTTAAAATCTCTTGAATTGGGGTGGAGGCAGGGGCCAGGCTAGGGGAGTCATGGCCCTCCTTAGCTTTTCAAATTCTTTCCCTCCCCCTCTATTTTGTTAATAATGTTTTTAAAATATGGGTACATTTATTTCATGGCCCCCATTACAATTTAAAAAAGAAAAAAAAAAAAAAAACTGTACAAAAACTCATTTAAAGTACTTTTGTCTCATTTTTGCTTTTAATATTTATAAAGATAGAGAGATTGAAGAGAACGTAAATTATCGGATAAGAGCATGATGGGAGAGGTGGAGAAGTGCAACAAGAGTATTGTGTGATCATAGAATAACTATAAAGGGAAAATTCTATAGGACTACAATAATTAAGACTAGATCTTCTCTATGGTACTGAATGTTGGCCTATTAAGAAGCAATATATTCACAAAATACATGTATCTGAAATGAGAATGTTAAGGTGGATAAGTGGAAATACAAGGAAAGACAAGATTAGAAATGAGGAGATTCGCTTAAAGATATAGGTGACCTTTATTGGTGAAAAGATGAGAGAGAGTCACTTAAGATGGTTTGGTCATGTTCAAGCGATTAATGCACTAATGAGAAAGAGTGAGTTAATTCAAGTTGAGGGAACGAAAAAAGGTGAAGGTTGTTAAGTTTAGACTTAAAAGGTATTGGCACTATTGAACCATTCTCAACCAAGACAACTATTCAGTTTTTTTTTGGGTGGGTTTGTGATGACTTCATAGATCATATCCACCTAATGATATGCTATTTCTTTTTTGAAATCCAACAATGTCATAATAATTCATACTTTTCTGCAGAACTGCTTTATCAAGCAAAGACAAAAAATGCTAAGGGCAAACGCTTAGGCCTAAAGCCCAACTATGTAGTACAAGTTTTATTTTGTCTATTTGTTATATATTTTAATTATTGTGGAATTAGAGTTTTCTTTTCCATATTGAATGAATCCAACTCTAAACATTGTACATTTGCTGAAAATTTTATCTCCTTATGGACGGTGCTAACTCAACAAACTTATTGTCTTATCTTCATTGTAGACATGAGTCAAAAGTTATTGAAGAAATTGTTGGAAAAATACTCGATAAACTGAATTCTAGATACTCAATTGATCACAAGGATCTTGTTGGGATAAACTCTCATATGGAGAAACTGGAGAATTTATTGGGCAAGGGGTTGAACGATGTTCACTTTATAGGGATTTGGGGAATGGGCGGAATGGGTAAAACAACTTTAGCACAAGTTGTATATGAAAAATTTCAAGATCATTTTGAAGGCAAAAGCTTTCTTAAAAATGTTAGAGAAGAAAGTGGAAAAGGTCTAGTTACTTTACAGAAACAACTTCTTGAAGATATTTTGACTGGAAAGAATAATATTGATTTTTCAGACATTCAATGGGGAACCAATGTGATAGGGGAAAGATTATGTGGTAAAAGGGTTCTTGTCATTCTTGATGATGTGGATCAATATAATCAATTAGAAGCATTAGCAGGTAAGAAAAGTTGGTTTGGTAATGGAAGTAGAATTATTATTACAACCAGAGATCAAGATCTATTAATCAAGCATCAAGTGGCTGAAGCTCAAATATACAAACTTAAGGGATTAAACAATGATGAAGCTCTTAAGCTCTTTAGTCGAAAGGCCTTCCAGAAAGACCATCCCCCTAAAGGTTATGAAGAGTTGTCCCAGAAGTTTATATATTATGCTCATGGCCTTCCTTTAGCTGTTGAAGTTTTGGGTTCCTTCCTACATTGTAAAAGTCGAGATTTATGGGAAAGTACCCCAGGTAGATTTAAAAAAAATCCTCTAGGAAAAATTCTGGAGGTGCTTCAAATAAGTTTTGATAGCCTTGAGGAAAGAGAGAAAGAAATATTTTTAGATATTGCTTGTTTCTTCAAAGGAGAGTGCAAAAGTCATGTAACAAATATACTTCAAATTCTCTATGACAAGCCAGATATCGATATAGATGTTCTTCTGAAAAAATCTCTTATAACCATCTCATGGGATAACTTTCAGATGCATGATTTACTTCAAGAATTGGGAAAGGAAATTGTTCAGCATGAATCCCCTGAAAAGGCTGGTAGGCGCACTAGGTTGTGGCATACTAAGGATGTCCTGCATGTACTAAAAGATAACACAGTAAGTTGATTATGCAGAATCTTAAAATTTGTAATGGTATATTTCTATGCCATATATTCAAATAAGTTTTTGTTAATGTCCACACTTTTTTTTTTTTATTACTAGGGAACAGAATTTGTTAAAGGCATATTCCTCAACTCACCTCCAAAAAAAGAGATACACTTGAATGCTGAAGCCTTCTCGGGGATGAAAAACTTGAGATTACTTAAAATCAATAATGTGAAACTTCCTGAAGGCCTCAATTATCTTTCTAGTAAGTTACGCTTTATTCACTGGGATGGATATCCTTTAGAATCCATGCCAACTAGTTTTGAGCCAGATAAACTAGTTGAACTCCATATGTGTTGCAGCCTCATCAAGCAACTATGGAAAGGAAGCAAGGTAAGATTTTCACTAATGCAAAAGCATGGCTTTTTTTCAAGAAAAATTAAGTTTATAAGGGTTTAATTTTTTCCATTTTATTGTTGTTTTATAAACAGATTTTAGACGAGTTAAAAGTCATTGACCTGAGTGACTCTCAAAACTTGATCGAGACCCCAGACCTGAGTAGAGTCCCAAATCTTGAGCAGTTGATTCTTCAACGTTGTACAAGATTGTCTAAAATTCATGCATCTCTTGGAAATCTCAAACGGCTTATTCATTTGGATCTGAATGGATGTGAATGCCTTGAAAGGCTTCCACACAAGATCAACTTGAAATCTCTTAAAGTTTTTATTCTTTCTGGTTGTTCAAGATTGAAGAAGTTTCCAAAGATTGTGAGAAAGATGTCACGTTTGTCGGAACTTTATTTGAACGAGACTACTATAAAAGATCTACCATCATTTGTGAAACATTTTACTGGCCTTATTAAATTGGATCTAAGAGATTGCAAGAATCTTTCAAGTCTTCTGGATGTCATTTGTAGTTTGTCATCTCTAGAAACTCTCACTTTGTCTGGTTGCACAAAACTTGACAAATTGCCAGAGAAGTTGGGAGATCTCAAAGGTCTAGAGGAGCTCGATGTGAGTGGAACTGCTATAACAGAGCTACCTTCCTCTGTTTTTTACTTAAAAAATCTCAAAGTACTATCTCTCGGTGGATGTGAAGGGTTATTATCTAAATCATCAAATGAGCCTCTTAGTTTTCCTTTAATGGAAATACGTTCAGATCCCATGGGCATGCTAGTTCCTCGATTATTAGAATTACGGACTTTGAGAAAATTGAATCTAAGTTATTGCAATCTTTGGACAATCCCAGATGGTCTTGGCAGTTTGTGCTCTTTACGTGATTTAAATTTAAATGGAAATAATTTCGTTTCCCTTCCTGAAAGTATCAGTCGACTATCTAATTTGGACTCTCTTTATTTTTGTGGTTGCACGGGTCTTCGATCGTTGCCACAGCTTCCATTCAATGTTGGGTATATTTATGCAGATGGTTGTACCTCATTGGAAACATTACCATTAAGACCTGAATATGATTTTTATTTGTATCTCAGTCTTCTCAATTGCATCAAATTGATTGACAATCAAGGCTACGGTGACATGTTCCTAACAATGCTAAGACATCACTTGCAGTTGCAGGTCTCTCTCTCTCCTCTCTCTTTCTTTCACTCTCTCTCTCTCTCTCTCTTGTTTTTGAAGGACTAAACATCATGACTTGTAATTTTGTATGTTTCAGGGAGATGAAGATTATGGTACCATTATTCCTGGAAGAGAAATTCCAAAATGGTTTACCCATCGAAGTGCGGAGGCTTCTTTGAAGATTAAGGTGCCTTCAGATTTATGTGATAAATTGATGGGAATCGTTGTGTGCGCTGTTTTTGTACTCCGCCAGCATCATCCAATTGACCAACTTCATTGCAAATATCTTAACTGGAATAGAGTTACGCATGAGCTTTGGTGTCATGTGAATGCCAACAAATGTGAAAATTCCTGCAGCGTGGGCTCTTGTTTCTCTGAAGAATTTGGTAAGATTGAATCTTATCACCTTTTTCTGAGATATTATCCCTCTGCATTCTTCGATGAGGCCTGGAAAGAAGCATCGAGTAAAAGTCGTGCTAATGGATCCAGTGAGATTGAGATTATATTTGAAACCAGAGGTCCAGGATTGGAGGTTACAAAATGCGGGGCAGAATTGGTATTCGGGCAAGACATTGAAGATCCCAACCATACTATGGCTGGGTGCTGCAGTTGCAGCATCACTCGTTATGAGGATGATTTTGACAATTCAACAAACGATACCAAAATCAAGCGAAGCCTTGATGACTATTATGGAGATGGGGATGGGGATGGGGCTGGACCTAGTGGAGAAGGTACCTCTAAATCTAATGACGTAGATGTGCCACACCCAAAGAGGATACGGCTCCCTAATCTAATTGAAAGATTCATTCTGAGTTTTGGAAGTTGGTTTGGGAATTCACACACACAAGGACAAGGTGACTCTGATTGTGAGGAAGAGGAATCCCAGTGAAAGTGGTAGCTTTCATGAATCTGCACAGCTGATCAACTTTTTCTCTCTGAAATTATGTTAGTCACCATCTTTCTCCCTCTTACGGATCTTGTTTGTGCTTGCATATTTCTTTTTTCGTTTCAAATTCATTGACATATGCTTGCATTTCTTTTTTGTTTTAGTCTGTGACAGGGGCCATTTTAGTTCAGTATTTTGTGATTCTTATTTCTGCTAGCTGCCCCATACTGGATACGATGAAGTTATTGGACTTTGTTGGCAAGGAGAAACTGTCACATTGCTAGCTGACGAGAAGATACGTGCAACTGATTGTCTGCTCATCGTTTTTGTTCACTTATGCTGGAGGGTAAAATCGGCGCTCTGGTTGCTCTCTTTTTACAGTATTTACTCCAATTTTTCATAGGAGAATGCAATAGATGCATGCCACTCAACTGTTGTGAAATCAAATGGAAAGAAGAAATTTTGGGCCCTTTTTCCCAGAGAGGTCGCTTTCTCTCAAGGCCAGCCATGTGATAATATTTTTTTCTTTTTTCACAATATAAACCATTTCAAGAGTAGATTCAAGAAAGTATTCCTTGTGCTTCTTTTAACTAATTTTTATAGCAATAGGGGTTTACATGTGAAGTTTTTCTAAAAGTTTTCAAATAATAGACCTCAAATTTTATTAAGTATATATTTGAATATATATGTGAATTAAAAGGAAAATAATTTAATAATTAAATAAATGCGACTTGGTCACTTACTCGCTTATGTTTTAGTGATCTGAATTTTTGCTATCATTCAAAAGGACAACTTGAGGGTGTGCCTCGGAGCAACCGTAAGGCTTGCCTCTTTGGAAACAGGAGGAAGGCTGCGTACATCTTGCCTTCCCCAGATCCCACATTGGCAAGAGCCTTGTGTACTGGGCCGCCCTTTTTCTTTTGGAAAATAGAAGAAGTAAGGACAACTATTTTAAAACTTAATAAACCCTTTTTCATTTTATTTTTATATTGGTTGTTATGAGAAAAATAGGGTTTAGTTGTTAATCCAGCAATGAAACTTAACCCATAGCTTGAAAGACTTGGAAAGGATTTTGCTCCCAGATATGTTGTGGGATTGTAGCTTAGCCTATTAACAATTGGTGTTGTAGTATAAACTCTAAACCTGGACTTCCCAAAGTCCGAAAACTGAGTCAATTATTTTTCTGGTTATATTGTTGATGATCTATGAGGTTGTTATGAATTTTGTTGAAATGTTCTGTTTGGTTAATTGGAAAGCTGTGGAAATTTTGCTTTTTGGTATTTGGATTTTGTGCTGAGGTTGCCCTGGAATTGGGATTGTAATAGTTGAATTAGGCTCCTCCTGATGGAGGGCTTCTTGTTTTTCTGCTTTCCAAAATAAAATACTTGAATATCATTATTTTTTGTTTTCAATTAAACAATTTGATCCTACGGATGAAATGTTGTGGTGTTTGTCTGTATGACAAATTAGCTCTGTTGAGTTAATAGAGTAAAGCTATAATATTGATTTCTTTCTTTGAAATATTTGCAGTAGATGGATTCTCTGTTATCAACTGATGAATACCATTTATTGTGTTATTGCTGGTCAAAATCATCTTTGTTGATATACTCATCACAAAACTTTTATTTTCTTTGTTTTTCCTTGTTATCTATGTGCTTCTTTTTCAGTCCACAAGCATTTAGCTACCATCCTTGACAATTTGGAATAGAAACTTCCCAATCGTCTTATTTCATTCGGAAATCAATGTCATTTTGTTCCACCTAGGTGAATTGATGTGGCTGTCCTATATGCCGTGTGGGTCACTTCCAGAAATACAATTGCATTGAGGCTTCACTTGCTAGCAGTTGCCCAAGCTTGACAGAGCAGAAGTGTGGGCTTTGTCTCATGACAACATGATGAAGTGTTGAGTTCAAGCAAACAATAAAGCACTACATGGGTTCTTTATCTGCACTGCTGCCTTTTCAACTTTTGAGCTTTCTTCTTAAGTGACTGGTATGTCATCCACCACATAGTCTTCTGTCTATAGATTTATTTAAAAGAGCTCATTTATTTCTTCTTTTCTTTGTGATTAGATTATATTAGATTATATATAACTTTCCCATGGGGGACTTCGACTCAAATTAGCACTGCCTCATTTTTTTTTTTTTGAAGGATGAATACTTTAACAGTTAGCAGGAATTTATTTTAACCAAATTTATGTGTTTGCTCTGCTTAACTTTCCCGTCTATCAAATTTTCCAAAGTTGCATACTATCCTATATGATCTTGGACGTAGCTTTCATGGTTTGAATTCATATATATGTCATTTTATTTAACAAGAAGCAGTGCTTCTGGCTGACTCAATACATATTTGAGTTAAGACCATTGTAAACATGAGACCCACTTTTATCTATTAACTTGTGTAATTTCTTTTTGTTGGTTTGCAATAGGGAGGACTGAAGTTGGAGCAGTTATTGGTGATACTGGTAAGGACTGTGATTATGAACTTATACTTCTTCCCTTGTAATCTTACAATTATACTTCAAATCTGTTGGAATGGACCATGATAAATGTACTGTGATGTAGTTTGTATTTTTCTTCTGTTTGCTGTTAAATGCATGCTAATTATGCAATCACATGAAAGGCTTGTATTATCTATCTTGAACAGATATTTCCAGCTACCCCATAGCTTGAAGGACTTGGAAAGTATTTTTGCTCCAGATATGTGTATGGGATCGTGGCTCACTAGCTTGAATACAATTTGATGTGGTAGTATTTCAGACAAATAAAAAATTAAAAATGGCATAGTATGAAATTTAAACCTAGACTTCTAAAAATTTAAAAGGATTGATTTATGTCTTTTGTCCCAACTTAGATCCTTGTATGACCATCCATCTCTCCTCTCATTTTTATCTCATGTTACCGTCAACTAGTATCAAAATCTAACCATGTACAAATATCCTGATCAGGATTCAGGGCCACCATTTTATAGGTTAGATTAAGACAGATTTATTTTCATATGCTGCTTCATTTAAAATAAATAAATAAATAACTATTAAGGTCACCATTTATATACTACATATGAGATACACAAGCAGAAGGTCCTTCTATACTCCCTAATAGAATGATTTTTACTTTATTTTTTTATATTAAAAATGCAAAATAACATGTTTGTCCTCTCATAGCTTAAACATCTTGTGAAAGTTCTGTCAAGGCAAGATTATGTCCAACACAAACAGATTTCATCAATCACAAACAAACAAGTTGTTCTCATTTTATTTGTTGGTGCAGTAGTAATCTTGCATTCCATTTCTTGCAGATTGTATTAGAACAAGCTGGTCTTGTAGCGAATGATGTAGTGGCTTCAGATCCCTCTCCCATTGTTCTAGCTAGAGCTCTGGATGGTTCTAGGGCAGTACAACAGAATTTATCCAGTGAACAAAACTATGATGCAAAGGTGAGTGTTTTTCCAAATGTACCATGTCAACTTTAACAGACAGATCTAGTTATGATGTTTTAAGCAATCACGTTTATACAATCTTTTGTATAAGATCACCCTGTAATTAATATGCAATTGCTTTTTATGATTCACTACAGTCAAGTCTTATCCATGAGTAAGAGTATTAAGTGAGTCAATTGTTTGGTTGATAATTTAAACATGTAATTGATGCTAAAACTAAACATTTAGTAGATTTGGGACTGAATCTCCTTCATATGATCTATTGGATTCTAAAAACCATACTTACTGTTGAAATTATTTATGAGCAAGAGTTAGTGAATCAATTGTTTGTTTGACAATCCAAGTGCAAGTTATAGGGCTAATACTATACATTTAGTACGTTTGGTGTACTGAATGTCCTTAATATGATCCATCAGATGCTCAAAACCATTCTTGCATTTGTTGCTTGGACTAAATTTTCAATCCTCTGTATGAGTTCCTAATAATTTGGCGCATTTAACCATATTTTTAATTTGTAAGTTACTTGATGCGCATAATGCAAAGAGAACCTATCTTTATTTCTTGAATGTTGTGTGTGGTTACTCTTGCAGTTAACACAATTTTGTGGTGCATTTGTAAGTCAGCCAGTTAGAAGTCTGATGTCAAAACTGACTGGGAAGACGGGCTATTAAAAATCTCAGAGGAAAGAGCCTTCGAAGGTTCTTATGCAGAGTGATTTGGTGAGCTACTGGCTATCGCATATGGTCTAAGAGATACTCAAGAATTCATGGAGGAGAGGTCAAAACAGAGGAAAGCATAGTGAAGAGTGTGAGTTTTAGGATGATTTTTAAAAGAAGTGGCTGCGACTCTTTCCTAAACAGAGTTCTCTGTTCTAATTGGGTCCGTGTACCTCATTCCATCCTTCATGACTACTGCTTAAAAGTTTGCTAGTAGCTGGGTTTGTGATTGGTGCACCAATCTGATTGTTGATGGTTGATGGTTGCATTTGTTTATGCCACTATATAATTTCTCAATATGTTTGATGGTTGCATTTGTCATTGTCTTAATTCCCACTTTAGCACGTTTGTATTTCATTCCAGTATTTTATTGATTAAATTCATAAAATACTGAGTGAAAAGATAAAATATTTTTTAGTCTGTTTGGTCTCCAGTGGGTTATGCCTAAAGAGGTTATGGAGCTTCTAGCATGTTGGCGGGAAGGCAGGGGTAAATCTCAGATTCAGGCTCTTTGGAACTCAATCCCTCATGGTATCTGTTGGGTATTATGGTGGGAGCGTAATTCAAGAGCTTTTGAGGGCAAGGAAAGAAGTGTGATGGAGCTTAAGTGGTTCCTTATTCGCACTTTAATGGATTGGTCTAATGCTTCAGGCCTATCCTCTTTTTCTTCTATTCTTGAGTTTTTAGATTATTGTTTGGTGTAATTCTGAGTTTTGTTCCTAGTACACTTCCTGTGTACCTGGCTCATTGCTCCTTTTTGATGAAATAAAATTTTTATTACTTATCAAAAAAAAGAAAAAATATTTTCTCATTTGGTAATGGAATTGGAATTTAATCAAATGGTATAGGAGGCAAAAGCAACACCCAAGATGATATAGGAGCTCTTGGTCTGCTTAGAAATTAATAATGTGAACTCTTAGAATCTAGATGGCATAAATAAGTTTTGGAATTTGTTTTGAACACTATTGTTAAGATTTGTAGCATCCAACCTCAAAACCAATTGGTCATGGATGGAGAGGTCCCAAGATCTTATATACTCATTACTCACTCAAACTTTTTCTAATGTGGGATTAAAAATCTCAAACATGCCTCAAACTCAAAAGTGGTGGAAGCTTGAGTTTGGAATATAGTGGAACTGGATTATGGCTTTTGTGATACCGGATGGTTACGGCTTGAAGGATTGGACTACGGCTTTTTGTGATACTAGATGGTTATGGCTTGAGGGATTGAATTACAGCTTGTACTACAGAAATGTGTGGAGGAGTTGTGTGATTGGAGTCAAAGTAAATAACCTAGCTATGATATCACAACTATAATCTATGTTTTTTATACTTTTTTGGAATGTTTTATCCAGTAAAGCTTTTTCTTTCTTCTCTGTATGAAAGGGCTTTTATCAAATTTTATTTTCATTTAGATATACAATTTCAAGGGCTATGACGAATTGAGAACGACCTAACAGCAAAAGATCTCTCATTCTCTTTCTTGTGTGTTTCATGTTGTGGGACAAGGCAGCTTGACAAGCAAGAGTACACTCACAGGTTTGAGAGCTCTAAAGTGTGTCATGTTGAAAAAGTATACTTATATATTGCATATATAATTTGGCCACCATAATGTGTAAATTTGGCAGCCAGAATTATGTGTGTATTATTAAAAAAGTAACATGTAAAAAACATGTGTTATTATATTGAAGTACTAAAACCATTTACCACACTTCTATGTTATATAAGATAGTGGGCAATTATTGACTTGAATTGTGGAAGCACTATAACCACTTACCACACTTCCATGTTACCTGAGTTAGTAGGGTAGTTATTGGCTTGAATTGTGGAAGTACTATAACCACTTACCACACTTTCATATTATATGGGTTAGTATGGTAGTTATTGGCTTGAAGTAACTCCCAACCTTGCCTATAAATAGAGGCTCCTCTCTTCCGAAAAAGACACACACACACTCAAACAAACCCAAAAAGCACTTGTTAGATTAAAAGTTACTGTTTCTTTAGAACTTTAGAGAGTTTTCATTTGTAACTTCTAGTGTTTTCTTAGAGAAAGGTTATTTAGAAAAGAGAGTGTGCTGAGTCACTTTACATGCCTGTAAGTATTCCTTCGATTAATGTCTTGAATACATAAGAATGTATCGTTTACGTGAATATTACCTTATTTGACACTTTTAGTTATCTTGATTGTACTATGTTACTCTAGTTAAGGTGTAGTTACTTCGATTTGCATTATTTAGTTACTTTAGTCTGTAACTTAGATTAATTAATGCTAGGATAATCTTTACTCTAGACTTAGCTTAATTAGTTAGTTTAATCAATTAATTAGCTGCTTTAGCTTATTTAAATTAGTTTAATTAGTTAATTATTATCTGCCTTAGCTTGAATAGTTAGATTAATTAGTTAGCTTAATTAGTTAACCTTGTTAACTACATTTCACGTTAGTATCATTTTCATTCTTTTTGCTTACTTGCATTTTTAATTTAAATTCCTTTGGGCAAAGGCAAGCATTGAGCCTACCAAGCCCCTTTTAGATTGAAGTTAGATTAGGGTTCTACAGTAAGGTACTAAATCCCCATCTAGTTAGTTATTTGTTTCCTTCAAACAAATTGGCGACTATTCCTTGAAAATTCTAGTTTGGCAACAAACAGAGTTTGCGAGATAGATGGGTCCAACATTAAAATAGACTACTATTGAAGAGCTTCAACTACCTACAAACACGTGTTGATAAAAAAGTGTTCCACAACTCACACACAAAAGGGAAAGTGACTTAGCCTGTGTTTGGATCCTCTACTTAAAAGTGATTTTACGGATTTTTATGCATAAAATGCATTCTGCAAAAAATTTAAGTGTTTGGTTGAGATTTTGGAAAATGCAAAATGCATTCTAGGTAAAATGCATTTTGCAAATTCTCATTTCTAGAGCAGAAGCCAGAATCCAAAATATTTTGGATTTTGATTCTAGCTTCTACTTTTAATTTTTGCTAAAGTAAATGAGACCTACTTACAACAATTTATTACTTGAATGACTCTTTTTTCCCTTGCTTAATTTTTCTCTTTCTTTCTTTTATTTTCCTTCCCCCTCTTTTGTTCCCTACTTTTTCTCTTTTTTGATGTGTTCCCTACTTTTTCTCTTTCTTTCTTTTATCATAAATGGTTTGTGTATATCTCTATTGCACACACAATACACATTTCTCTATATTTTATTATTACATTGTTCAAATTTTATAAAAATGTGTGTAAGGAAATGTGGACAAATCATGACCTATTTTTTTATTAGTAGACATTAATTTAAATCACAACGTAGTACTTTATTTCTTTATTATATTGTTAATTTTGTATTGGTAGTAAATGTATTTTTAGCCTTGTATTGAGATATTAAAAAAAAAAAATGTTAATTATATAATGTATACTAATAATATATTATTTAATAGGAAGAATGCATTCTTTAAAATACCAACTAAACACAATTCCTTTCAGCATAATCACTTCTTATAAATAATTTCAATATTTTACCAAACACATTATTTTCAGCAAAATGCATTCTAGAGAATGCATTCTCGAGAATGCATTTCCAAAATAGAGGATCCAAACGCAGCCTTAAAATGGTTTGGCTAACAAGATTAATGCACCATCAGATTAAGCCTGTGTTTGGATTCTCTATTTTGGGAATGCATTCTCTATAGAATGCATTTTCGAGAATGCATTCTCTAGAATGCATTTTCGAGAATGCATTCTCTAGAATGCATTTTACTGAAAATAGTGCGTTTGGTAAAATATTGAAATTATTTATAAGAAATGATTATGCTGAAAGGAATTGTGTTTGGTTGGTATTTTGAAGAATGTATTCTTCCTATTAAATAATATATTATTAGTATACATTATGTAATTAACATTTTTTTTTTTAAATATCTCAATACAAGGCTAAAAATACATTTACTACCAATACAAAATTAACAATGTAATAAAAAAATAAAGTATTACGTTGTGATTTAAATTAATGTCTACTAATAAAAAAAAATAAGTCATGATTTGTGCACATCTCCTTGCACACATTTTTATAAAATTTGAACAATGTAATAAAAAAATATAGAGAAATGTTCATGGTGTGTGCAATAGAGATATACACAAACCATTTATGATAAAAAATATCATATACATCCTCTAAATAAATTTTCACAATTCTACACAAGAGCTCCCTGGTTCTTTAATACAAAATGAGAATACTTTTTCAAAGATAAAATAAAGAAAGAGAAAAAAATAGGGAAACACATCAAAAAAAGAGAAAAAGTAGGGAACAAAGAGAGAGAAGGAAAATAAAAGAAAGAAAGAGAAAAATTAAGTGAGGGAAAAAAGAGTTGTTCGAGTAATAAACTGTTGTAAGCGGATCCTATTTACTTTAGCAAAAATTAAAAGTAGAAACTAGAATCAGAATCCAAAATATTTTGGATTCTGACTTCTGCTCTAGAAATGAGAATTTGCAAAATGCATTTTGTATTTTCCAAAATCCCAACCAAACACCTTAGATTTTTTGCAGAATGCATTCTATGCATAAAAATCCATGAAATCACTTTTAAGTAGAAGATCCAAACAAAGGTTAATTTGATACTAGTTGAAGGAGAGGTTAAAAGGAGGAAAAATGATATGGATAGAAGTAGTTAAGAAAGATAAGATAAATATTCTATAAAAATAAAAATAAAAAGATAAGATAAATAGAGAAGTGACAGAGAGAGTGGCTAGATGGTGCAGAATGACGAAAAAAGATGCTTCTGGTTGATCCCAGTTAGTTGACAAATGATTTATAAAGCTGGTCTCTTTGGATTAACGCTTGGTTGAGTAGTGTTTGTAATTTTCTCATGGAGAAATATCTAGAAATAAAGTATTGCACCTCCTCCCCTTGTAAGAGCAAGGTGGAGGATGAGGTGTGAGTGTGTAATTTATCATTTTTTTTTTTGGATGAGGTGTGAGTGTGTAATCTATCTTTAAAAAAAAAAAAAAAATGATAAATTACACTAACACCCTATTCTTTTAATGAAACTAAATTTGTTATACCTTATTTTGCACTAATGACACTCTCTTCCAACTTAACCAAAATAATTAACATTCTGCCCCTTTTTGCTATCTATTGAGTATTGACTAACGATGTTAAGTTAAGCATTGGATATTCTCTTTTAAGTTGAAATATTATCTATTTATCACTAGGCTAGGGTTAAACAGTGAATTCTTAACTCAAGTTAGTTGGGTGTGGGTAAAATTAAATGAGATAGAAAAATGAAACAAACTTTCCTTAACTCTATAGTTAGAATATTGTGGTGTGATTTGGTATGTCCAAAACCAACTTCAACCAGAGAGACTGGCACCAACAGCTGAACACACTTGGTAGGGTTCTACCACGAGGTCACTATTTATAACTGCTATTTTTTTCGGTTAATCTGTAAATGACTTTGTGTCTATCATTAGACATTCCGTGGCATTGGAAAGGCAAGCAATGCCAATGCAACATTCTTTGAATAATTGTATTCATTAGCAAATAAAAATGACGGTTGAACAGGATCCGTAGTCAATTTGTTTGGCTTTTCCTTCATAATTACATTTTATTCTTCTTTCCCTCTTCACTAATTGTTCAACATGACTTTAAGGAGGCGTTTGGTTCGCTTGATCTTAGACTATACTGTAATGTAACATTCCTATAATCCTTGAATCATGGAATCACATTAAGAAAATGTTGGATTATGATGTTTGGTTCATTAATTACATCCTTTTCACATTTTAAGAATGTAACATTCCAATGTTTGTTTGGTTTTATCACATTTCTAGGAATCATTACAATTTTTTATAGTGAATTCCAAAAGTATCCTTGTGTATAACATATAATACCCTAACATTAATAAAATGACTAAAATATCCCTAAGACCTATAACTATTAAAAAAATCATATAATTATATATATAAATAAATCTTTCATATAACTATTAAAAAATAATTCATATAACTATGCAAATGACTAAAATACCCCTTAAGACCTACAACTATTAAAAAAAATCATATAATCTTTAAAAAAAATTATATAACTATAAAAATAAAAAAATAAAAAAATCATTTAATTATTAAAATGACTAAAATAACCCCTAATACCTATAGCTATTAAAAAAAGGGTGGATAAAATTCATTAAACTAATTCTCAAAGTTACCTAAAAAAGATATTCTAAGTTAGCTACTAAGTTATTCTAAAAATATAACTAATAGCTAGAATACACTGAAAGTGTCATTAATAGAAATAGATTGGTCTAAAAACAGGTCCAATCTATTCATGTACTTAACTACAATATTAGAAAAGAGAGGGAAAGAGACAAAAGAAGAAATAATGTTGGTTTTCATCAGTACACCAAGCAAAGCTTTATATAACTAAAGCCTCTTTTGAAGCAAGCTGTACACATACAACTTCTTGAAATGCCCTCCCAATGTGAAAAAATAATCAGTCTTGTTGTAATCAACAGTAATAATCCCTCCAACTTTCACAATTTCTTCATCAGTCAAGCCCCCTCCAGCAAAAATAAGCTCCTCATGTACTTTCATTCTTTTATCTGCCCCATCTGCCTCATGCTTAAAAGTTTTAACAAGTTTCTTCATACTTTCAGTGACTCCATAAACTTAACCCATATTACTCAGGTTATCCACTAATTGCATAAACACAGAATCACTTTTCTTTCCTTTCTTCCTCCTGGTTGATGTTGAAGTACCAGATGGGTTATCTGATGATCCAGCTACTGGTGGACCTTGTGTGCTTGCAAGTGAGTCATCAGTATCATACAAATCTTCATTCTCTTCAGCTACTCTCTTTGTTCATTTTTTTTATTTTTTTAATACAAACAATGAGATTGGAAATGCTGGAACACAACAATGCAGGCCCTTCAAGCCAATAGGATTATTTTAAAGCAAAGCAAAGGAACTTCTTTTGCAATCATTAATCACCACAAATATCCCCATAAACCCTCTATATAAGATATAGCATGTGCTTCACTAACTTTAGCTCAAATACACATCATGGATTTCCCATGGAAAAAATAAAATAAAATAACCGTTCTACTCAAAAATCTAAACACAAAGGACCAAGACTTTATTAACAGTCTTATCCCGAGAACCTCTATTTGTGTGCAATTTTCATAATTCAATTCATTAGTTTCTTCTTAGGTGAGGCACTTTGCTAGATAAAGTTAGTTTTCTGGGGTTTTGGACTTTATGTTGTTTCCAAATTTTGAATCCTTGAACATAAGTTTTACATAATTATAATCACTAGTTTATCTTAAATGATCCTGCAGAAATGGTAGTAACTACAATAGCTATGTAACTGAAAGCAACCAAAATTCAAGGGAATTGTGGCCAAAGTAAGATTTAAATCAATCATTTCTTCAACTCATTCTATTCCATTTAAATTTAAATCTGTTACAACTTACAAATCTTTTCTGTGCTCAAACCCCACATGCATGCAGGTATGAATTGTTACAACTTACAAGACTCTACTAATCATTATAATTTTGTAAGCATTCACAGGGATAACCCAGTTTTTATAATCAATTTTAAAAAAGAGAACCATTCAAGAGGAAGCGAACAAGAGTACCTAACTATTTTTAAAAATTCATATGTTAGCCCTGCATTTATATTTAATTCAAACTGAAAGTTCACTGTATCTTTCCACCAGTTCATCTAGTGGCCAAGCTTTTTATAAGGCCAGGGCCCATGTTATTAGCATATGAATACAAGAACCATGCAGCTGTTGTGTTGCAAAAATGAACGCTGCTCTATTATTATAGCAATTGGCTTAAAAATTCTAAAGAAGTATTAAAAGAAACTCATCAATATTTTCTGTTGCACTGATGAAATGATTAGTTCAAAAACACATGCATTATACAAAATCCAATTGAGAATCAGGGCAAATAAGCAGTAAAAAAAAAAAACCACAAATCCAAGAAATTTGAAATATGCATATAACGGTAAAAATCACAAGAAACCCATAATTTTTTTTTCCTTGCAGGACTCATTTTGTTTGGCATCCAAGAAAGTAAAAGAAATATGATAAAGAGAGAAGCAAATCGGTACCTTACGCAAAGCCGGCTAGATTTTCTCGGGAAACAAACAAAGGCTATGAACCCTAGAAATGAGAGAGTGATAGTAGTAATTAATTTCTAGTTTGCTTCTTGGAATCCAATCAGGATACAATGAAAATCTCACAAAGAAAATCACAAAAATACAATGTTTTATAAAGAAAATGAAGGAAAGCAAAAAAAATTTGAGAATTGAGAACTTACCGATGAAAGCTTTGGTGTCTGGAAGTTAGATAACGATGATTCCGGCGAGACTCCGACGATCAAGCACCTTTGAAACCGCATGATGAGCCATTGCTAGAGAGAAAGGCAGAGAGCCATATGCTAGAGAGAGAGGCAGAGATGGCTAGGGTTTTGAGAGTTTGAAAAAAATCATAACAGTGGCAAGTTTTGTAAATAAGAGTGATTAGGCTAGACAATTTTGTCAACAACATAAATTTTGCCCAAATTCGCACATCACGCGTGCTTTTAAAGAAATGGAATGTGAGATTCTTCTAATGTAATAAGGTAATCTCATCACACTAATTTTGGATGATGTGATTAATTTTGTAATGTTACATTACGGATGTTTAAACGAACCAAACACCGTGATGTTTCATATTACACTAATGTCATTACGATCACAGGTATATCACGCGAACCAAACGCCCCCTAAGTGTGAGACAATGACACACAGTAAATTTGGTGAAACATCTATGACCATTGGTCATAGAAAGAAGCTTGTGTCTCAATAATGTTAGTAAGATTGCAGAGTCAACGAAGCAGTTGAGTGTCCATTTAATCAACCATCATACCTCCTTCCTCACACAGATAATAGAATTGGGTGAATGTCAAGAAAACCTTAAAACATCCATTAAGGAGCTGCCAATGTTCTCACATTGGCTGAACTATATTTTTTTTTTTTTTTGTGGGTAAATTTCACTTACACTCCTTTCTTTTTACGATACTAAACTCGCCATACCCTATTTTGCTCTAATGAAACTCCGTTCCAATTTAACCAAAATAATTAACACTCCGTCTCCTTTTGCCATCTATTGACTAAAGGTGTTAAGTATAAAATATTCCCTTTTAAGTTAGAATATTCTCTATTTATCACTTAGTCTAGGGTCAAACAGTGAATTCTTAACTCAAGTTAGTTGGGTATGGGTAAAATTAAATGAGAGAGAAAAATGAAACAAACTTTCCTTAACTCTAAAGTTAGAATATTGTGGTGTGATTTAGTATGCTATTGCAATTTTGGTGCATTAGGGGTTTGGGATAGATCATGGGCAAAGGGAAAGATAACAGAATTTTTTTTTAAACAATATCAAATTTACTTTTTGAGTTAATGAGGGAAATTTTGTAAATTTAGTGACTCTGATAAGGGCAATTTAGTCCATCCGATTTTTTAAGTGGATTCCATTTGGTGAATGGGACCCACAAGTCACGTGCAAGGCACGTGTTTAAGTTTACCGTCCAAGTTAACAAGCAATTTGGATGGAGGGATACCAAGTGTGCAATTGAGTCCAAATAGGGGGTAAATCGTGTATTTTGGAAGTTTGGGGGGATATTGAAAAAGGGGTTAAAGTTTAGGGTGATAAAGTGTAATTGTCCCTAATTTATTAGTCTAAATTTATTAAAATAGGCCTATATTGATGCAACCATAAAATTTCCCTTACCTTCCTTTAGTCCATTATGCGCGACTTAAACAATTATTTGCATGTACTTTTAAGTCATGTAATTTGTTTAAATAATACATGTGAATTATAAATCATTACAATCTGATTTGTAGTTATTTTTCTACAACTCACTACGTGACAACTCATAAGATTATCTACGTGTACATAACTTGTTTAAATAATACATGTGGATGATATTTTGAGCTGACACATAGTAGTGGGTTGCAACAAGGGAAATAATTTACCTCCAACTCAATTTAGATAAATATTCCTCCAACTCACTACGTGGTAGTAATTAAAAAGACCATCCATGTATATTTTTAGTCACATGACCTTTTTAATGAGTCATGTAATTTTTTGAATAATACATGTAGATAGTCTATTTAATTAACACGTAGTATGCTGAAGGATAATTCCTCCCAACCGAGTTAGAGGTAAAATTTGTCTTACAACAAAATAGTACAAACTAATTTGGATTCAAACTCTATTGGTTATATAATAAGGTGTAGGAGATAGATATCTCCGAACTGGTTTGAAGTTAACCCTTCAAACTTGAGTAGTTACATACGAGCCGGGACAACCCACTTACCTCGTTCATGAAATCCAGAACAAGAAATTAATCTCACCTTTTATTAACTCTCAGAAGAGAGTCCAAAACCAACCAACCAACCCAAATGGCGAAAAAGGCATCGGCAATACTATATCACTACCCGTGCCCAGACGGCGCTTTCGCTGCTTTGGCCGCTCACCTTTACTTCTCCGCCACTTCACTCCCTGCTCTCTTCTTCCCCACCACCGTCTACAATCCCATCACAACCCAACAACTCCCACTCCATGAAATCAGTGACCTCTACCTCCTCGATTTTGTCGGACCCTCCGGCTTCGTCCAAGAAATCTCCTCCAAAGTTGACAAACTCATCATTCTGGACCATCACAAAACTGCGCTTCAGTTGCTTTCCCAAACCCCACTTCCTCACAATGTCACTAAGATCATTGACATTGACAGGAGTGGGGCCACCATTGCTTTCGATTATTTTAAGGATAAGCTGGTGAATCAGACTAATGTCAATCAGAGTCATGAATTTGAGCGTGTTAGGCCTTTGATGGAATACATTGAAGATGGTGATTTGTGGAGGTGGAAGCTTCAGAATAGCAAAGCTTTTAGCAGCGGTTTGAAAGATTCCAACATTGAATTTGATGTCAACTTAAACCCATCATTGTTTCAACAGGTAATCCATCTTCTTTATCTAATCACTCTCTTCATTTTCATTCCAATACTTTTATATATATAAACAAAAGTATGTATCTTTGGCAGCTACTTGGTTTGAATGTGGAGTCTGTGATTAGTCAAGGCTTGGTCAGCTTATCACAAAAGCAGAAATTAATAGATGATGCTCTCAATCACTCATATCAAATTTCCCTTGGTGCTGGACTTTTTGGACATTGCCTGGTATACCCACTCTCTCTCTCTCTCTCTCTCTCTCTAGCTCTTAATTTTTATTTTTTTTTTAAATGTTTTTTTGCCTGCTAACTATGTTTCTAGAGCTCTTTGAGTCCCTGACTCTCACCTCGGGTGTGTGTAGTCCCTTTGTCCCACACACACCAGGTAATTAAAGCGAGGAATGAAAATCCCTTGGGGCTTGCCCAAGATGTTGGCCAAAGATTTCGAGGCCTTAGGAACCACTAGAACAACCCCTTGGGGTTTCTCTGGCTCTTAATTAACACTTCCAAATAGCTACATGCTTTGTCCATGTTATTTCACACAATGGTTTTTAGTATTTAAATTAATCTCTATGTTTCCTATTAAAAATGAAGAAAATGAATACGAATTACTAATTTTGTCCTCCGATTTGTAGGCTGTTGATGCGGACTCCATTTCAGAGTTGAGGAGTGAACTGGGACACCAATTAGCTACCAAAAGTCGTAATCTAAATTTGAGGTTTGTGACATTTATTAATCTACTCATGAGTTTGCGTAAATGCTTTCTTTCATTTTCGTTCTTTTCTCTTGAATTGTTTCTTCTTCATTTCTAGCTTTTGTGCAAATACTTGAGAGGAATGTTCCATGTTGGCCGTCTTTTCAGTTTCAATGCACCTATCATATGAATGATTGTTAAAAAGAATGTCAGGACTGCATTTCATTTGAATCTAGGATTGATTTATTGATGGGCTAATAGCAGGAATAGCTGCTGTTAGACTGAAACATGAGAATAAAGAAATTTGGTGACTCAAACTGCATGGATAATTCCAAATGGATTAATAAATTTGTTTGTCCATGTGGTTCTCCTGAGAATTATTCACAACTCTGAATTTTTAGACTGAGCAGCAAGTTAGCCCTTAATATTTATCTTTTGCTAGTCCCCTTCTTGTGTTTAAACTTATTCATGCACGCACAATTTGGAGTGTGGAATATTATAAGTGGATTGCTAGTAAACCTACCCTTTCCATGAATGAATGATGTATTTATCATTGCAGGCAGGCGAGTTTTTCTGATTGTCATTTTTACCGATTCAATTGGGGTGGACTTTCTTTTGCTAGTAACTAAATTATGTATCATACAAGCTACTGAGAAATTTATCCCTTACCTAAAAGGGCATATGATTCTGAACCACCCAGATATAAAATAGACAAAAGGTATGTGAGGCAACTCAAGAACACTTGCAACCTGAAAAATACATACTAGAAGCCTCTCTTCTTTGCAGATTCTGCATAGCTTTGTGCTGTGGAATGCATATATTCTTTGTCCTGGAAAGGACTTAGGTATGATTAAATGGAAATTCTTTCTTATATCTATAGACCTTCCTTTCTTGAAATCCCTATATTTTACAAGTGTGCAAGGTAGAAGGTCAAAAAAAGCATCTTGGGTGTCCTCCTAAACATAGAAGGTCAAACATTAGAAGCTTTTCAAATGCTGCATTCAAGATGGAATAGTTATCAAAGAAAGAACTCCATTTGAACAAATATTTAGTGTTAAGACATTGGTTAGGAATAGCCCAACTAGGGCACCCCGCCCACTAATGAGAAGAGAGAAACTGCCCTCTAGCATACGCATGTTATTTGGCATTAGATGGGGACAGCCAGGCCAACATGCATTAACCATCAGTTACCTAGTGCAGACCCTATTTCTATTCTCTGCAAAGCTCTCTTTCAGATAAAAATAGAGTATTCTCTTTTTCCCTGTCCTCTAAAGCTGGCTCTAGGGTTCCATCAAATTACCCTAGATTCTTGAACTGTGGATTATGTGTTGGTTATTCTAGTAGTAACTTCCATGAGTAGATTGGCAAGCCTGTGTCCTTGTAGGATGCCGTTGAAGCAACACCCATCTAGAATTGATTAAACGTGTATGAAACCTTGATTTTTACAGTTACCACTGTCTGGAAGCAGTTTTACAAATAAAAGGTTGACTAGAACCAACCTATAGTCCTTGTTGAGGGTGAGCTTTCATGAATGGCTTTCAGCTGTTGCAGCTCAAGATTCTTCCCTAAAATTTTGGCCAAATAAAAAATCTTAAGAGTAGGAGAGAAAATTTGGCATTCAAATGAAAATATTTGGAATAAATATTAGAACAAGATAAAGAACTTTCGAGTTAGAAACTTTGTTCTCTATCTGAAGGAGAATGATTGACCTTTTTCAGAAGGTCTTTCACTAACATGATGACCTATAGCAGTCACTGATTGCATCAAGATTCAAAGGAATCCAAAGGGATTATTTCTAGTCAAGGAATGGTACATAACTGCAGATATTACTTTGTGATATAGGCAAAAGATTTGTCCATAAGATGTTTTGTTTGGATAAGGGATTTTGAGGTGAGATTATACTCAAAATTGTAATTTGAGAATTCTAATGTTTATTTTCCTTGTTTGGATAAACAGGAAAGTTGTTTATAATTCTATGGAATTTTTTAGCATCCAATTCCCAAGGTCAAATTCCATGGATAAATGTGTCATTTACAAATTCTATTAACATTACTATTTTCATACGTATCACCATTACCCTTCACAATTCTGCCACCGTTGTTGCCATCGCATTCATCATCACACTCACCACCACCTATAACCACTGCCACTACCACCCCCACCACCACACCCTTACCATCACTCCCAACAGTTGTAGCATGACACCATACCACCACTTTCACTAAATTGTGACCACCAGCATTATCATCATCATCTAATTGCAATTACTATAATGCTCTAATTTCTTAATTTTAAATGTAGTTATCCAAAAAATGGAGATCTAAATTAATAGGATTAAAATTTTCATTAATTTAAATCCCGTCATTTTGAAAAGTCAATTTTTTTTCTTCAAATTCTTCATCCAAAAATGACCTTAACTAACCTGATGTTCAATAACTGATTGCATAAGATTGCAAACGATCCAATAATGTGCAATGTACATGGTAGTGTGCAAATATGGTATCTTGCTTGTCATTACTTGAAAGTTGATACCTTTGGATACATTCAGAATTTAAGTTATGTTTATGTGTACTTTCTTGTATAAAATTTTCCATATGGTAATTACTTTGTCAAATTGTATTCACCAACAGGTGTATATCAAAGTGTTGGTCTTGTAGAAAATTGCTATTGGAGAGTAAACAGATTTAAGTTGAGGAGGTATTGTCGGTTTCTGAGTTTCGGTGTTGACATATGCATTTTTTACCAGTAAATGATTGTTAAATACTAAATATTGGTTTTTAGTTGACAAGCCCAACCACTAGAGAAAATCAGCAGTTTTTCTTGGTTGGTTCTGGCCTAGTAGTTCTATTTTCAAACTGCATAAAAGCCAATGAAAACCTGATTTCGCCCGAAAGAGGTTAGAGGAATTCATTCTGGATCCATTAAGTTGCACTTAGTCCAGATCAATATGTTGCTCAACAATCACACCTTCAGTTTGATCCTTATTTAGATAGTGCACATCCATATCTTTGCTTATGCTTACTTGAAAGTTGATGCTTTGGATATATTTAAATGTTAATTTGTCTATTTGCTTGTGCCTATAACTTCACAGATAATTTTTTTTAGACTTAGTCCATTTTCATTTTCATCTATATAGTACCATTGATCCAAATTCCTCCTGTTTAGACTCAGAATCAGGTTGATCTTGACAACCAAACTCCATGTGTTACTTTCAACTTTGAGGTGGAACATTTTAGGTCCATCCGATCATCTTCTTTTTTGAATGTGTGCATGCTGTTTTTGTTACATTCTTGGTGCTATGGGCTTTCATGTCTGGTTACTGAGAGCATTGTCTATAAGCTAACAAAAGAATTCGATTTGGAGATGCAAATTACTATGTTTCCGTTGTACTATTCTATTGTTCATGTCTTGTCCTCTATTTAGAATTCAACATGAATGTTAGACAACAGTTTCATCTGCATTAAGTTGGCTCCTGTCCTTGATAAACTTTTCTGATTGTCTATTTAAATTCGGGGAAAGTCCAAAAACCCTGAAGTTTGCTCTTTGTGACAAATTAAACCCTGATTTTTTAATTTTTCCATATTAAACCCTAGAATTTATAAACCACAACAATTTAAACACTTCGTCCATATTTGTTAAAAACCTTTCATGAACCAACTCATGTGGTGGGAGGGAAGTTTTGATTGGTGCTTTTCATAGTTTCATACCCAAGTGGCACTGTTTTGCTGTGAGTTCTTGTATTTTTCTCCACATTAGAGAGGGAAACTCTGAGAGAGGAGAGAGGACAGCACCAGTAAAGAGAGAATGGAATTGACTTAATGACTACTAAGAACAAGTTCAATGCTAATGGTTTTAAACATATATGGACAGTGTTTAGATTGCCATAGTTTATAAAGTATGGAGCTTAAAATGGCAAAATTAAAAAGTCAGGGTTTAATTGTCGCAAACTGGATGTCATCTTCTGCATTTCTTTTTTGGTTTGACAGGCCATCCTCTATATGCTTACCTATAAATTATGCATATTTCATTCTCTTAGGGGCATTGGAGCTGTTGTATACCGAGTCCCCGAGCTTGAAAATGATCAGTTGCTGAAAATAAGCCTTAGGAGTGTGGATAGTGAAGACACAACGCCCATCTCACAGGTTTAATTACCTATTTTTTTCAAAGAATGAACTTTCCTACCCCTTAACAAGGGGATATTTGGTAATTTCTGTTGAAGAGCTAATGTGATTTACAATTCCTTCTCAGGAGTTTGGAGGTGGTGGACATCAAAATGCTAGTTCTTTCTTGTTGAGTTTAGCAGAATTTGAGCGGTGGAAGGTTCACAAAAATGCTTTAATATAGGCAAGTTGTGGCCCGAACCCAAAACTGTTTATTGACAAAGCGGAAGCTATCAAAAATATATAGACCAAACATGTTGAACTTCTAGCCTGTGTAACTGTTGTTGTAGCTTTGTTTGATATCTCATTCATTAGTGTCGTTTTTTAGTTTTTATTTATTTATTATTTAAAGAGTAAGCTTGGGTATGAATGCTGTTTAAAATTTAAATAGAATGGCTTGACAATTTGCAGAAAACATGCGATTAACTGATACTATATGGAGTGACTGGAACTGTCAATTTTCAAATCCCACTTGTTATTTCCACCAAGGAGCAGCATGGAGATCATGCTTCCCATCCCTGGTGCAAGTTTAATAGGTCTCTACAACTGCTTTTGTAGATAATTCAGCTCTTCAATTAACAGGGGCAGCTCAAGGCCTAGGCAACTTAGGCCTTGGCCTAAGGCCCCAATAAAAATATAAATGAATAATTAATTTTGAAGGAAAAAAAAAAGAAAAAAAAATTGTTATATGTTAATAGAAATTCATTCTAATTATTTTAATAGATTTATTATCATTTCATTAAGTCATACCCTATATTTATTGTCATCATACAACCTTAATTACTGTCTGTCATTAACCCTCTTTCTAATGACATCTATATTATATTATATTATATAAATTAAAGCAGAAGACATTGTCATATTTCTGCCACGTGGCATATATGGTAATATCTTCTGCGTGACACATGGCATATCTATAAGCACATGTGGATATATTAAGCCACGTGTCAACAATTCATTTGCACATACCAAATTCTTTGCCACGTGTCAATATTAAATATAAATAAATAAAGTTATGCCCTTAAATACAACTTAACTGTACAAATAAAGTTATGCCCTTATTAAATATAAATAAATAAAGTTATGCCCTTAAATACACCTTAAATGTATGTAGATGCTCAAAATTTTTGCTTTGATGGGCCGCGTATCAATCCACGGGTGGGCTAGACACGGGCTGGATTTGTATAAGGGGTGTTGAGCCCAAAACTCTACATCAAGCTTGGTAGATCGCTTGATGGCTGATGATGCTTCCCTCTAGTGCCTCTTGATCTACCAGACCACAATATTCATGTAGACAGTTGCGCTAAACAAGTGAAATCAGCACCGCAGATCAAAATAAGCCAATAAACGTAAATTTTGCCTTTACCAAGATATTCAGTAGCCACAACACACAATGGAATATATATGATGTAAGAAATGCATTACAATCTTGCCAATAAGTAAAGAGAGTCAATCCCACAGACTGAAATTTGAACACAACAGATTTAGCTTCTTCAGGAGTCCACGATGGGTGGCAGTGGACATAGCACATATAATAAATAACAAAACTCAGGGGTCAGTGCCGTGGACTAAGAACTGAGCATATTGTGCTTAATCTTCTCTATGACTTACAGAAAATAAAAGTAGATAAAAGAAGTATAATAAATCATGGGACTTAGGAGATTTGGGAGTAGGAAGAGAGTAATCTACTGTGCAAAAACGTACATGAGTCAGTACTATGGATTGGGTTAAGTGTTTGATGTAAGTGTTTGGTGGGTGAGAATGAATCTTTCTGTTGTGGCAAACTAAAGGTATTTCTGGTCTACCGTGGACCTACGGGAAGTGTCCCGTAGACTGTTTTTGGTTATCCCCTTTCTTTGAGCTTTTGAAGTCAGCTCTAATGGAGGGATTAATTTTGGTCAGAAACTTCACCAACCAGCCAACCCTTTCCTCCTCTTTCTCATCTCTATTTATAGTGATGTTCATGCCTGATGGTTTCATTCATTATCCTCTTCATCATGAGAATCACTATTTATCCAAGAAATAAAGGGGCAAGATTTGACAAGAAAATCAGTTTGAGATCAAGATAATGGTTTTTTTTATCTGCTGCAGATTTGACTTGATCTGCGGCAAACGGCTGATCTTCTGCTCATTTATGAGATGGGAGGTGATGAGCATTAAATGTTTGGTAATGAGCTGAAGTAATTAGATTGACTTGACTCATATACATTTTGCATTAATTAAAATTTGATCTTACCATTTTTGGCGTGTTTCCCAGCAAATCAATGCTTTTTATGTTGCAACAGATCAAATGAAATTTTAGTAGATTGATTCCCCTATCTTCAAACCGTGCTTCTTAAGCTCCATGATGAGGATGAGCAAGGACCACCGAAGTGCTGGGCTGCGGTGGTCGTTGCCCTTGGTTGATGCTAGTTTGGGCGGCCATGGCAGACCTCTTGGTCTTTTCCATTCTTGCTTCATTCTCTCAATCAATCCTTGTTTTTTTTTCTGGTTGTTACCGCAGACCGTTTTTTGTGAAGGAGTACGCTGTGGACCAGTGGATAATGTGAAGGACCAGCCACCTTCTCCATCATTTCTTGTTTTCATTGGTGTTGCCGCAGACCATTTTTCCTAGAGGCATATTCCTTGAGTGCTGGTTAATGGAGGAAACCAGCCCTCTCTCATAATTATGAAGTCTGGAAGTCTGCCCCATCAACCTTGGAAATGTATTTCTTTTATTGTCTTGAGCTCCATACCAAAAGAGGAGGGAAATGGGCATCACGTGGGAGCCATTTTCCCTCTCTTTTTCCAAATTATTTTGAATCTGCTAGTGTTGCTTTGGCAGACATGAGTTTGGGATTTGAATGGGCTGGGTTTCTTTTTGGGCTTTGGGCTTGATTGATGGTTGGGGGCCATTTCTTTTATGTCCTTGCTGCCGTGGATCACTGGGTCTGATGGGCTTTGGGCCTTTAGCAAATTTCTGGACTTTCAGATTTGGTCTGCTGTGGACCGAAAAAATGGACCTCTACATTTAGCCCCCCGAGCCCGTGCCTCACGTGATGTGAGGTGCGGGTGAGTAGTGTAACTTAGCCCGCAGATCACGAAGTTTGGATTGATTTGTGTATATGGTGGCCATTGCTCCCTCTGAGTCTACGACTTCTGAATTAGCCATTTTCTTGGACCCTTAGAGAAGTCTGATCAATAATAGACCATTTACATTATGTGCTTCATGAATTCTTTTGATAAGAAATGATTCAGGATGTAATGAATCAGAAGTTGTTAGTGTGTGGAGATCATTTGCTGCCTTTGAGATGAACAACTCAGGTCTGCGGGAGTGTTTTTACTCGAGTCTACCGAAGCACAATTGCCTCTTGTATCTGCCATATGTATTTTGCATTTGTCGTTGATGCTGCTAATTGTAATTTTGTTGGGTCTTAAGGTTCCATGGACTTGGGTTCGTAGGTCTGCTATGACTTTGAAGAGAGATGTATGATATGTGGGTCTGCCACGACTTTGAGTGGAATATAAGTTGCATGGGTCTACCACGACTTCAAGTGAGATGTAGTGTGCGTGGGTCTACCACGACTTTGAGTAAATGTAAGGTGCGTGGGTTTGCCACGACTTTGAGTGGAATGTAAGTTTCATGGGTCTACCACGACTTCGAGTGAGATGTAGTGTGCGTTGGTCTACCACAACTTTGAGTTAAAGATAAGTTGCGTGGGTCTACCACGACTTTGAGTGAGATGTGTTTTTGTAAGACCAACAGTGTTAGTTCCACATATAAGCGAGGAAGTGAACAAAACCTGTAGTTGTCTTCGGTGGACTATGGTAAGCCCATAAAGCATCTGTCTCATGAGAACTTCGACTTCTGCCATAGGATGATGCTTAGGATGTGCATCTAGTTTGTAGCGTCAATTTTCCTATTAACTCGTAGATAGAAAAGCGTGGAGCAGTGATGCTTGAATATGATCTCATGGATTACACCAAATCGTATGATTTGCTTATGAATGGAGTCTACCACAGCAACGCTCGTAGCAAGATGTGAAGGATCTCAGTCTACTAGTGCTTCTTTGTGAGTGGTGAGTCTTTGAATACATGACCCAAGTGTTTGAGAATTTAAGAATGCCCTTATGGACCTTCAAAGTGTGAGAGATGGCCTTGAAGAAGCAACCTTATGCATTGATACAAGTATAAGCCGTGTGACTGAGTTGGTGAAGGAATGTAGAGAAAATACTGGTGTTGTGTCTACGGTATGCGGTTTCTTCAGCAGACTCTTTTATTTGTTCAATGATAAGTGGAAGGCATGTGCTTTGATGGATCTCCAAATGATAGAAGCCCCTAAGCACTCTCTTTGATTCAGACGAATTCAAAGCTCAATGATATGTACTTGATTTATCATTGTGATAGTCTTTTTGTGATAGTTTGACCCCTCGGGTTGCAAGTGAATACATTTGGATGACATTCAGTGGTCTACCGTACCAGTTGTGATCTAATTGTAACTTTGAGAAATGAACTCATAACTCATTCTTGGCAGCAAACAAATCTTGATGATGGCACCAAGCTTTTGATAGCTTTGCTTCTGGTAGACCAAAAGATTGCTAATACATTCTGCAACAGCTTTGCTTCTGGCAGACCAAAAGATTGCTAATTCATTTTGCAACAGCTTTGCTTTTGGCAGACCAAAAGATTGCTAATACATTCTACAATAACGTTGTTCACTGATTCTGTAGCAATGTCGTTCACTGTTATGCAGTAATGTTGCTAACTGATCTGTGGCAACTTTATTCACCTTATTGTGGAGTAATGTTGTTTACTAGTCTGTGGTTAGACTCAGTAGCTTGATATTCAGCAGTAGACTTTGGCGAGCTCATGAATGATGAATTGATGGAATTAGCAAGACCTAGCCCCCATGTATGAAGAGACTTTGAGGTAGGCATGTTTTGGAGACTTGCTAGATACGTGGATTAAGTTGGCTCGTACTTGTAAAAAGTGTGACACAATTTGATGTAGTCTGCTGTAGCGTTCCTCATAGTTGCCAATAATAGCCAAGTGATGAGAGTTGTTGATAGAGTCTCTTTGTGAGTTTGCAACATAATGCTTTCAAGAGATACTCTAAAGAAAATGATTTGCCAATTATTGGAGGCAAAAGTTGCAAGAATTTTCTTCAAAATCATGTTGGTGCTGAAAGTTGGACATTTGCTTTAGGCGTCTGATGTTTCTTTGCTCATGTTGGGCTAAAAGTAACTAGCAGTTGGCGTCTGCCATAGAGACATGTTCCTTCGCTGACTTTTGTAAGTTTGTTTATATATTTCCAGCAACTTATTCTATACTTTTTGAATACTTGTACACCTTGCTAAGACTCCCTTAGTGGTCTGCCATAAGGATCTCAAAATATCAAGACATGATATTTGAGTTCTTTCAAGTCTGCCGTACCTTAGGGAGATTTAAACTTAGCTTTCAATGGTGTTCTTCGGTCTTCATGATAGGGTGAGAATTCTTCAAACTCTTTCCTCAACAAATTAATAATGAGTGCATCTATCGGTTGATGGATGACTTGAGAACCCAAGGTTGTAAGACCTCTTACATAGTGGTCTTCATGTCTCTGTGCATCCTCGATTTTCAAACGCATTGTGATGATCTCACGCGTGATAGCTAGATCGGTGAGGTGTGCTTCATATTTTGGCACTTTGTTTGAAATAAAAGAGCAAGCTTTTCAAATAAATCGAATCAAGAAACTAGTTGTGGCTTGGCTCCTTACTAATTTTGGAGATTTGAAGATAGTCTCAGATTTAGACGATTGTAGCAGACCCTGTGCGAGTCTCCTTATGTTGGATGATGATTTCATTTTTTATTACTGCAGATCAAACACATTACTGATGGAGTTGCTGCAGAATCTGTTGATAATGTTACAGCAGACTTTGATGAAGAAGTTGCAGTAGATGCTGCTTGTGATGTTACAGCTTGTGATGCTACAGCAGACTTCATTGATGAAGTTGCAGCAGATGCTGCTTGTGATGTTACAGCAGACTTTGATAATGAAGTTGAGTATGCCCAAAGTGAGTCTCCTAAAGATAGTGACTCTACTAAGATTGCTCTAGAGGTGGCTGACTTGCATTTGGCACCAGTGTCATGTGTCATGAGAATTGTTGTTGAAGTCTGCGGAGATAGTTTGTTGTCTGTGGTCTTTAGGAAGAGTATTTTCAAAATTTCAGTTGCACTTCCTATTTTGGTAATCCCTTGGATGCAAAGGAGTGTTGGTAAATTGCAGAGAGTGTTTCTTCTTTGATGGAAGAAACTCATGTTCTGTTATGGCAGATGTTGCTGGTGATATCTTAGCATGCTGTTAATGTTGCAACAGATGATTGATGCTGCTGAATAAATTTACACTTTGAAAGTGCAGCAGTAAATTGAGGCTGCTAATGATTGATGTTGGTCCACTGCGAAAGAGATTTCGGCTTGGGACGATGTTGTTGCAACATGAGGTATTTGGATGTTGCAGCAGACTTCTTAAATTTTTGTTATTCCCACCGCGGATGAGATTCCAAATTGGAGAATGATTTTGTTGTAACAAAGCTACTTGGATGTTGTAGCAGACTGCTAAATTTTTGTTATTCTTATCGCAGATGAGATTCCGACTCGGGGAATGATGTCTACGGCAGATACTACTTGGGTGTTGTAGCAAAGGCTGCTAATTGTGTTGGTCCCACCACGGATGAAATTCCGGCTTGGGGAATGATGTTTGCGGCAGATGCTGCTTGGGTGTTGTAGCAAAGGCTACTAATTGTGTTAGTCCCTCCGCGGATGAAATTCCGGCTTGGGGAATGATGTCTGCGGCAGATGCTACTTGGGTGTTGTAGCAAAGGCTGCTAATTGTGTTAGTCCCTCCGCAGATGAAATTCCGGCTTAGGGAATGATGTTTGCGGTAGATGCTACTTGGGTGTGTATTCATGCCTTTGTTAACTTTCCTTCTTCCTCATTTTCGTAGATGCTAGTAATAACATTGGGATGAAGGAGAATGAAGATGTTGATGTCACCAAGGCCATTGGATTAGTTGCTGATGTTATGGCAGATGCCCTTGTAGTAGACTTATTAATCCGACTTTACGGTAGATCTCCTGTAAAAGACTGATTCAGTCTGGTATTACGGTAGATCTCCTTGTATCATCAATTTTATATTGTTGAAATTTCCATGAGCGACTACAGGAGTGATGACTTTGCCTTTATCATGCCCTGAAAATAGATTTCATTGAACTCTTTGTTGAGCTTGTGGGAGCTCTAAAGTTCCAAGCAGGATTCTATGGTGGACCTCTTGAGAGAAATTTGTAATCTACGGTAGCATGACAAATAGATCTGTGATGGCAAGACTTGAGATCTTTCTTGTGTTTTCTACTGCTAGTAGGTCTCATTTCGCTTCTACCCCTTTAAGTTGTGTAGATAAGGGATATACATGTACATATTTTGAATGTTGCGTGTTAATTTGCCGTAGGCTCTAGCGCCCCTATGGCTTATGTTGTGGAGGGAGTTTCTCTCTTTGGAGCTACCCCTTGTTTTGGTAGCATTTCGGCTGGTGATATCATCATACCAGTAAGCTACATTACGGGAGGGGAGGCTCCCTTAGTTGAGGAGTTCCCCGTTGCTAGCGAAGTTCCCGTGTTTAAGAAGATTCATACTCAAGGCTTTGTGAGAAATAAATTTGTGGCAGACTTGGAAGTTGCTCCAGAAGTCTGTAGTAATATTGATAGCGTTGTTGACCATGGTATGCGAGCTGAGGGCGCTAGCTTTCCCGTGACGACCACACCTGCTGGTGGTGAGCATTTGGACAACATAGGTGAGTTTGAATTCCCCACCCCTCTTTCAGTAACCGCATGCAATACTTTTTAGATTTAGCCATGCTATGCCGAATGTTCCACGGGCTTGGTCGTGTTGTGTGAGACGTCTTGGTAGACTTGATTGTGTCATGTTTCTGTCATTCCATAGACTTGATTAACATCGTATGGAGTGTTGTTCTATTGACTTGATTGTCGTCATAACTCTGTTATTCCATAAACTTGGTTGTTGTCATATGAAGTGTTGTGTTCCATATATTTTTGGTTGCTATCTCATGGAAAGAATTCTATTTCCATGGACTTAGTTGTTTTACGGGAAATTCCATTTCCGTAGACTTGGATGTCATCTTGCAGAAAAATTTTACTTTCATAGACTTGATTGTCATCTTATGAAAATTTTCGTTCCATAGACTTGGTTGTCGTCACTTGAAATATTCTGATTTCACAGACTTGGTTGTTGTCATGTGAAATATTTTGATTTCATAGACTTGTTTGTTGTCATATGAAATATTCTGTTCGCCGTAGACTTGGCTGTTGCCCCACGGGAGATTCTGTTTCCGTAGACTTGGTTGTCATCTTACAGAAAAATTTTACTTTCATAGACTTGATTGTCATCTTATGAAAATTTTCGTTCCCATATACTTGATTGTCGTCTTATGGGAAATTCTGTTCCCATAGACTTGATTGTTGTTTTACGGAAAATTCTGTTCCCGTAGACTTGATTGTTGTTTTACGGAAAATTCTGTTCCCGTGGACTTGATTGTTGTCTTACGGAAAATTCTGTTCTCATAGACTTTATTATTGTCTTATGGAAAATTCTGCTTCCGTAGACTTGGTTGTTGTCTTACGAAAAATTCTGTTTCCGTAGACTTGGTTGTTGTCTTACGGAAAATTCTGTTTCCGTAGACTTGATTGTTGTCTTACGGAAAATTTGTTTCCATAGACTAGATTGTCGTCTTATGAATGATTTTGTTTCCATAGACTTGGGTGTTGTTTTATGAAATTTTTTGTTCCACAGACTTGGTTGTCATCATATGGAATATCCTGATTTCATAAACTTGGTTGTTGTTGTACGAAATGCTCTGATTTCATAGACTTGGTTGTCGTCTTATGAAAAAAAAAATGCTGTTTTCATAGACTTGGTTGTTGTTTTATGAAAAATTATGTTTTCATGGACTTGTTTCTTGACTTGGTTGTTGTCATGTGAAACATTTTGATTTCATAGACTTATTTGGTGTCATATGAAATGTTCTGTTACCGTAGACTTGGCTATCGTCTCACAGGAGATTTTTGTTTCTGTAGACTTGATTGTTGTTTTACGGAGAATTTCATTCTCATGGACTTGATTGTTGCCTCATGGAGAATCTCTGTTCCTATAGACTTGATTGTTGTCTTATGGAAATTTTCTGTTCCCATAGACTTGATTGTTGTCTCATGGAAAATTTCTTAGATTTAGCTAAGTCGTATGGGGTGTCCCGTAGACTTAATTGTATCATGTGTTTGTTTTGCGTGATTCCGTTGATTGATTTGATTTTTTCTTTGTGCATCTTCCTTTTTGTAGATACGAGTGATACCATACACACGTCAGAAGATGATGCTAATGTGGGGATCACTAGTGAGATTGCAATTGCTAGTCTACCACCAACGTCAATAGCTGGTACAAGCTCAAGTGTTGGAGCTAGTGCTATATCCGATGAGATTGTTGATTTCTTTAGGGAATTTGACAAGAGGAGGCTCAACCCCCACCCTAAGTGGCACTTCTGGAAGTTCAATGGCCTTTGGTGTCCTTTGGGAACTTTTGGTAACTACAAGGCATGGTAACTTTGTTGCCAAATTCAAGCTTGGTGTTGGGTTCGGTGGACCCATGTTATCCCTACTAGGCAGTGTGTTGGCTGCCAAGGACAAACCTGATCTTGGTAGCGTGACTAAGGTTCAGATTTTTAGCATGGAAAGGTGTTATCCAAGACCTCATGGAGGTTGGGTTTGACCTGAAATTCATGATCAGGCACCTACGGCAGATGGCCCAGCATTTTTTTTTGGCAAGAAAATCTCAAATGAAATACAAGTTCTACAGCATCAAATTGCCCTTTTGCAAGATTCTCTGGCTGTGTTGACAACTTATCATGAGGAGATGGTATCTACAGGAGTGACAGTTCTCGAGTTTGAGCGCAGCAGATCACTTTTTGACAATCTTATCCGCTGACTTCTATGTTTATCGTATTCATTTTTTTTGTAATGACCGTGTTCCAGCCTTATTTTCAAACATTTATACTCATGTTTCGGGAATGACCGAGTTTGGTCTTTCTTTTGGACACTTATACTCATATTTTGTTTATGTCAAATTAATCATGTGAATTCGACCGTGGTGTAGCTAGTCTATCACTTGTGTGATTTTTTTTTTAAAAGGATCAAGTGGAAATATTTTGCTTTTTGACAAAATATAGATATTGTGCATCATTATTCTTCAAACAGCACATGAATTCAAATTGTTCTAGGACAAAAAAGATACAAAATACTTAGCAAGTAAAAGTGTATCTTACGAGTAATAATGCGTTAGCCACTTCCAGTTGATGAGGTCTGCCAGGGTGGTACCATCTGCCGTGGCTAATTTGTAATAACCACTATCATATGTTTCACGGATTAGGTATGGCCCCTCTCAGTTTGGTGCTGACTTGGATGGCGAAGGGAGACCTCTCCTCACATGGTCTACTGTTCTTAGGACCATTTGGCCCTTGGCGAAATTCTGGTCTGCAGCATCTTTTCATAGGCGCTAGCAAGCTTTTAATGGTACCGTAGACTAAGAACTTGGGCCAACTATGTTCTAGCCCCCAAGTGTAGAAGAGTCATGTTCTGTAGACTGGTAGATTTCTTATGAGGCATGGTTGCAGCCCAAATACCGCAGATCAGCTTCAAAAGATAAAGCGAAGGAAAATTACAACTCAACTCCCCAGTGGAGTCGCCAAAATGTAGATGCTCAAAATTTCTACTTTGATGGGCCGCGTATCAATCCACGGGTGGGCTAGACACGGGCTGGATTTGTATAAGGGGTGTTGAGCCCAAAACTCTATATCAAGCTTGGTAGATCGCTTGATGGCTGATGGTGCTTCCCTCTAGTGCCTCTTGATCTACCAGACCACAATATTCACGTAGACAGTTGCGGTAGACAAGTGAAATCAGCACTGCAGATCAAAATAAGCCAATAAACGTAAATTTTGTCTTTACCAAGATATTCAGTAGCCACAACACACAATGGAATGTATATGATGTAAGAAATGCATTACAATCTTGCCAATAAGTAAAGAGAGTCAATCCCCTAGACTGAAATTTGAACACAACAGATTTAGCTTCTTCAGGAGTCCACGATGGGTGGCAGTGGACATAGCACATATAATAAATAACAAAACTCAGGGGTCAGTGCCGTGGACTAAGAACTGAGCATATCGTGCTTAATCTTCTCTGTGACTTACAGAAAATAAAAGTAGATAAAAGAAGTATAATAAATCATGGGACTTAGGAGATTTGGGAGTAGAAAGAGAATAATCTACTGTGCAAAAACGTACATGAGTCAGTACTATGGATTGGGTTAAGTGTTTGATGTAAGTGTTTGGTGGGTAAGAATGAATCTTTCTATTGTGGTAGACTAAAGGTATTTCTGGTCTACCGTGGACCTACGGGAAGTGTCCCGTAGACTGTTTTTGGTTATCCCCTTTCTTTGAGCTTTTGAAGTCAGCTCTAATGGAGGGATTAATTTTGGTCAGAAACTTCACCAACCAGCCAACCCTTTCCTCCGCTTTCTCATCTCTATTTATAGTGATGTTCATGCCTGATGGTTTCATTCATTATCCTCTTCATCATGAGAATCACTGTTTATCCGAGAAATAAAGGGGCAGGATTTGACAAGAAAATTAGTTTGAGATCAAGATAATGGTTTTTTTTATCTGCTGCAGATTTGACTTGATCTGCGGCAGACGGCTGATCTTCAGCTCATTTATGAGATGGGAGGTGATGAGCATTAAATGTTTGGTAATGGGCTGAAGTAATTAGATTGACTTGACTCATTTACGTTTTGCATTAATTAAAATTTGATCTTACCATTTTTGGCATTGTTTCCCAACAAATCAATGTTTTTTATGTTGCGGCAGATCAAATGAAATTTCAGTAGATTGATTCCCCTACCTCCAAACCGTGCTTCCTAAGCTCCATGATGAGGATGAGTAAGGACCACCGGAATGCTGGGCTGCGGTGGTCGTTGCCGTTGGTTGATGCTGGTTTGGGCGGCCATGGCAGACCTCTTGGTCTTTTCCATTCTTGCTTCATTCTCTCAATCAATCCTTGTTTTTTTTCTGGTTGTTACCGCAGACCGTTTTTTGTGAAAGAGTACGCCGTGGACCAGTGGATAATGTGAAGGACCAGCCACCTTCTCCCTCATTTCTTGTTTTCATTGTTGTTGCCGCAGACCATTTTTCCTGGAGGCATATTCCTTGACTGCTGGTTAATGGAGGAAACCAGCCCTCTCTCATAATTATGAAGTCTGGAAGTCTGCCCCATCAGCCTTGGAAATGTATTTCTTTTATTGTCTTGAGCTCCACACCAAAAGAGGAGGGAAATGGGCATCACGTGGGAGCCATTTTCCCTCTCTTTTTCCAAATTATTTTGAATTTGCTAGTGTTGCTTTGGCAGACATGAGTTTGGGATTTGAATGGGCTGGGTTTCTTTTTGGGCTTTGGGCTTGATTGATGGCTGGGGGCCATTTCTTTTATGTCCTTGCTGCCGTGGATCACTGGGTCTGATGGGCTTTGGGCCTTTAGCAAATTTCTGGACTTTCGGATTTGGTCTGCTATGGACCGAAAAAATGGGCCTCTACAATGTACAAATAAATGCTACTTTTTAATATGCACAAACTTTAGCAAGAAATAAATATAATATGTTATTTTAAATATGCATTTAAATTACAATTTGGGCATTCGTCCCAGTGGTCATTCCCCTCTCCAACAAGTCTCACTCCTCTATGAGGCTATGGGTTCGATCCTTGGTAATCTTAAATCTATACTAATATGCGCATTTTTGTTATGTCCAGAACTATTGTACAATTATTTTCTTATATTTAATATTTACTTGAAAATAAGAGCTTAAGCAAGATAAATTTTATATCTGTATTACCTTCATTTTATTTTACATTAGTATTACCTTCATTTTCATTTTTTCTAATGTTAAGTTTCTTCCCATTCTGATGTGTTTGCTATGTTGATAATTGCATATTTGAAAATTATATTTTCTTTATTTAAAGAGTAAAGATTTGTTTAGATTATAAACTGCTACAATTAGGTTGAGTTTTTTTTTTCCAAGTTGAATGCTAAATAGCTATTAATACTTGCAGATACGTCAAAAAATGATACTTTAACTATATATGTGGTTTGGCCATAAGAGTTTCTTTTCCTTTTTGTTTTAAAAGTTAAATCAATGATGATAGTCATTGTATGACAATATACCTTCGTGAAAATTAGAAAGGAACATGAGGCAGAGTCTCATGTTTTTAAAATATTCATTTGAATTATTATATGAAATTTTTTCATAAGTTATATGACTCTAACTTTAATTTTGTAAAATGATATTCTTTTGCCATGAGATACCTTAATGAATTGTTCTTAAAAGGTGGAATAAAAAGTATCTCATGTTATTAGCAATCTCAATTGATTCTGATCATTAGATTTTTTTTTTTTTTTTTTTATGCGTGCAGATGCATTAGTTGAGTTGGTCTTGAAGAAAGTGAATAATACAGTTAGGATGAGTTTTTCTACGCAATATGCAATATGTATATTTTACATTCAAAGTATTTTTGTTTGGTTAAGTTGTAGTCTTCTATTTTCTGCAACCAAAAATGCTTCTTCTTTTTTTCTTTTTCTTTTTTCCTTACAATTTCAAAAACTATCTAATTGCATATAAAATTTAGTTTGACTTGATCTTTTTTATTTTCATACAATTGGATATGCTAAATAGTTTGGCAACTATATGTTTAATATATTTTTGGGGGTAAGTGTTAAGCATAAATTATATTTCATCACTCATATTAGAATTGATGAGGCAACATTCAAATTATCTAAGATTTAAGACATCAATGAACTATCATCTAGAGATAACTAAAAAAGGCAATTGTAGATTTTTTTTTTAGGGGTAGAGGGAATAACATCTTAACATTTTTGTTTTATGTGTTAAACATTCCTAAGATATATGCTAGACTTAATATGACATTGTCATTTTTATCTTCGTGGACCAATTTATTATCTGATGGACTTCTAAGGTCACAAATATTATTTATGTGATTATTAATAAGTAAGAAATTGCCACATACACACACACACACACAAAAAAAAAATGGTAAAGATGGGATACATATGTGACAAATTGTATTATTTATTTGTACTATTAAAGTGTTGTAAGTTAAACAAAAATAGAAAACCTCTAACATTTGGAATCCTTATATGGAACAACTAAAACGCACCAAAGTGATTGAAATTCATAAAAGATGTGAAGTGAGTTTTTTTTTTTTTTTTTGCTAAGTGAATACAACCCTGGAATATAAACCCCCATTGAAAGGAATCGATACAATTAGGCTAGAAAGTTATTAGTAGTTATCTTTATAGACTTAGAATAATACATTTGATGAAATATAATAAAAATCAATATAATACATTCGATGAAATATAATAATAATCATTTCTATTTTTAAGCGCTAGGCAAAATTATTTACATTTTCTATTTTACACTTTTCTTTTCTTTCTTATTTTTTTTCCTTCTCATTATTGTTATTATTTCTTCTTTCTTCTTGGTTAAGTTGCTTTGTTAGGAACATATTTATAGAAAAATAATGAAAAAGAGTTGCGTATTGTGCGGGTTATAGTCTAGTGTTATATAATTGAAATTGATTCCCCAAATATTAGGAAAATTATTCAATAGTCTCAAACTACAAATAAATGCGTAATCTCCCTCTTACAGAGTGGTGGGTCTCACCATGAATTTAATTAGTTGGACCCACCATTCATATGAGAATGGACTATGTATTTATTTGTAGACCGGGGCTACTGAATAATCACTGCAAATATTGTAACACGTGATAAATATTATAAATGTGTTATAAGATAATTTCTTACAAAATATTTCAAAATGCATTTCGAATTACACAGGACACGTAATCATGTTACTAATTTTGTAAAAGTTCATGTCTTCACGACTTTAAGTCCAAAAATCGTGTTTGGAAAAGCAAAAATTGCATTCTCTTTAATCATGAAATCCGGTGCATTTATGTCATACTTTATTTACATTTTGTAAGAGAACTTTTAACTTTTATATGCCAAATGATGCATGATTTTTAATCAATTAACTCCTCATCCACATAAAATCCAATTATTATATATTCTTCTTATATTCATAATATGATGAATTAAGATATTGAAGTAAATTAAATACAAAGCTGAATACTAAGTTATCGTCTTAGGTCTCAAATTGTATTAAGCTGGCCCTGTCAATGAATTTGCCGGATAAATTTCGAAGTGGTTATATTAGACTGAATTGTTTAACAAACAACAGTTTGGTATGATTTTCTTGGTTAATTGGTTTGAGTGGTTAACTAGCTATGAAGTTGCAATGTGGTTGTAATGAGGGTCTTTGCTTCCTTCAAATGGCCTTCCTGGTCTCTTCTTCAAGACTTACTGGTCCACTGTTGATCCTCAAGTTATTTTGGCCATTCAAAATTTATTTCGAGAAGGCTGGTTACTCTCCCATAAACCACACATTTATAACTCTGATTCCAAAAAAATTAGGTGCCTGCAACTTCAATCAATTCAGACCGATCAGTTTGTGCAACTTCTATTACAAAGTCATTGCAAAAATTCTTGTTAACAAGCTGAGACCACTGCTATCTCGGATCATAGATTCCTCTCAATCTGCGTTTGTGCCTAATAGATGGATAATTGAAAATGTGGTGTTGGCTTAGGAGGTTGTGCATAGTTTCAAGCAGAGGAAGAGAAAAAAAGGATTTATGGGCCTAAAGCTTAATTTTCATAAAGCCTACGACTGCTTAGAATGGGAGTTTATCTGTAGAGTCCTTATGGCTTTGGGTTTTGATAGTGCAGTGGTTAATCTAATCAAGCAGTGCCTATCCACGGTTAAATTCACCCTACTCTTGAATGGTACTAAAAGCTCTTCATTCACCCCCTCTAGAGGCATAAGGCAGGGAGATCCGTTATCCCCATATTTATTTATTTTGTGTAGTGAAGTGCTGGCGAGATTGATCAATAAAGAAGCTGTGGAGGGTAATATCCATGGAGCCAAAATAGCACCTAGTTCCCCGGGTATCACTAAGCTTATGTATGCTGATGATGTTGTGTTATTCTGTGGTGCTAAAATAGCTGAAGTTAAGGCACTCATGCGCTGTGTTGAAAAGTTCTGTGGTTGGTCTGGATTATCTGTAAACATAGAGAACTCGAGGTTGTTTGTATCAAAAGGGGTCCATTCTCAATTCTGTAGACAAGTGAAGAACATGTGGGGGTTTAAGAAACTGGCTTCGGATGTCCAGTACCTAGGTTTGCCTCTTTTTCTATCGGCTAATAAGTCAAAAGCTTTCTCCTTTGTTAAAGAGAGGCTTAACACTCGCATTAGTGGCTGGAAAAGTAAATCTCTCTCTCAAATGGGCTGAGCCACTCTTATAAAATCAGTTGCCTTAACTTCCCCAATATATGTGATGGCTGCATTCAAGCTTCCCACTGGTCTCTGCTCAGAATTAGATGCAATGGTCCGTAAGTTCTGGTGGAGCCCGAGAAAAGATGGTAATCGATTTTTTTCACCCATGGCATGGTCGGACATTTGTAAACCTCTTGCTGATGGAGGTTTGGGTTTTAGATCATTTGAAAGCTTTAACGAAGCTATGATTGCCAAGCTTGCTTAGTGGATGCTATCTCGAAGGGATAGTTTCTGTGTCAGGGTGTTAAGATCGAAGTATAAGGTTGGGTCCAATTGGCTTGATGAAGGGAAAAAAGAGCAACCTCATTTGTTTGAAGGGTTTAGAAAGTGTCAAGGATCTCCTTTCAATGGGTGCCTACTGTGGAGTGGGGTTGGGCAATGACATCCTAGTATGGGAAGATCCGTGAGTCCCTGATTTGCCAAACTTTAAGCCCCAACCTAAGGATTCCCAAACCTTGAGACAAAGTCTGGTAGTTTCTCAACTCATGAACCAAGACAAGTCTTGGTGGGATGTGGTGGTTCTGAAGAATTTATTTGAGGAGGTTTCAGTCCAGGCTTTTCAGTAAAATCAGCTTTCAAAGAGGCTTCCAAAGAGATCCAGCCCTCTCTAGTCGATACAGTCCTGGGTAAGATTTGGAAGACTCATCTTCATGAGCACCTTAAACTACTCATTTGGCGTATTACGGCTGGTTTGCTCCCCACTAAGGACTCCATAGTAAGGTTTGCTCCTTCTGTAAACCAAACTTGTGTTTTATGTGAACATCAGAATGAATCTATTATGCATTTATTCTGGCACTGTGATGTGGCTAGAGCTTTGTGGTTTGGTGGAGGCTGGACTATTCGAACTAATGCTATCTCAATTTCTAACTCACTGCAACTTGTTAACTTCCTCATATCCCCTCCACCTAAGTTTCGGATCTCTGGGTCTCTCCATGAAGAATTTCTTCTTTTAGGAGCCAGTATTATGGATCAATTATGGAAGCTCAGAAATTCTAAAATTCATGAGGGCTCCCCGGTTAATGCAGAGAAATCATTAGGCACTGTCAAAGGTTTGGTTTTTGAACACATGGGCTCTAGACTTATTCCTCAGTCAACCCCCCCTAGCTATAAAATTTCTGTTTGGCAAGTGCCACCTTCTGGATGCTTGAAATTTAACTGTGATGCCGCTGTTGGTCCCTCTTTCTCATCTATTGCATTAGTTGCCAGAGATTGGAGAGGGAAAGTGGTATTAGCTTTGTCTAAAAAAGCCTATACCACGAACCCTCTCCAAGCTGAGGCTGAAGCTATTCTTTAGGCCATTAATGTTGCTATCTCTAAGAGTGTGGATCAGGTTTGGTTTGAAAGTGATTCTAAAGTTTGTATGGACTGTCTTTCAAATGTCTGTACTGAAGATCCTTGGCATATTTCTGGTACATTGGCTGAGATACGCTCTTTAGCTGCCATCCATGCTGAATGGTCCTTTGTTTGGGTAGGTAGAGAGGCTAATTCAGCTCCTGATGCTTTAGCTGGGTGGTGCCTTAGAAATAGGTCTTGGGGTCTATTTGATTTCTATAATGGTCCTACTCCTTTTGTTAAAGCTTGTATGGAGGATTGTTTCTATTAAGGATATCAATCCTTTGAATTCAAATTCTGCAGATACAGAGGATAACATCAAGCAAGATTTAGATAGACATCATCTAGCTACAAAGTAGGGATCTCATCTTGTCAAAATGTTATGATAAAACCTCATTTGATTTGTATTTATCTTCTCTGTATCTCCTCTGTAAACCAATATAAATATATAGTAAACCTTAACCATTTGGTAAGGCAAACACATACAAAACACTACATTAATAAAGTCTTCACATGGTATCAAAGCATTAAGTGACTAACGTCTTTTTTTTTCCCCCTTTCCTCACACGCATTTCCTCAAACACTTACCCTGCAATGGCCACTTTTAGCACTGATTCCCTTATCTGTGATTCCTACTCCCACTCACCTTTCAGTAGTTCATCACCTAGTCACCATCAAACTAACACGTGAGAATTACTTACTTTGGAAGGCTCAGATAGTCCCTTACCTTCGAGGCCAACATCTCTTCGGCTTCTTGGATGGATCCAGGCCAGCCCCTTCTCCCTATCTCAGTCTCCTCTCTGATGGTTCCTCTCAACCTCAACCCAACCCAAATCATCAGGCTTGGCTTATTCAGGATCAAATGATCCTCAGTGCTCTCATATCATCCTTGTCAGAAAATATTCTGGCTAATGTTGTCAAGTGCACAACATCCCGAGACGTGTGGCTCACTCTCGAGAGAATGTTCACAGCACATTCTCGTGCTCGCACTATGACTATTCGTTATCAACTCTCCACTTTGAAGAAGGGAGATTCGTTTATTGCCGATTATTTCCACAAATTCACCGGTCTTGTGGATACTCTTGCTGCTATCAATCAACCGCTCACTAAGGAGGAACAGATCTCCTTCCTCCTTGCCGGTCTTGGCTCTGAATATGAGTCTTTTATCACCACAGTTCACCTGCGCACTGAGCTTCTCTCTGTTGAAACTCTTTATGGTCATCTCTTATCTCATGAACTTCGCATGGTCCAAGCTCAACCCAAAGTTGATTTATCTCTTGCTGGGGCTCATTTTGCCAACCGTGGTGGTTCTTCTTCTTGTGGGGGTCGAAATGGACAATTCTCTAATACCACCCAAGCTGGCCACCCCTCTTCAGGCCAACGTTTCAATCGTGGTCGAAATCGTGGTCGTGGGTCCTCCAACAATGGCTCACGTCCTACTTGTCAAGTATGTGGTAAAATTGGACACATGGCTCTGACTTGTTATCATCGCTTTGATAACTCTTACTCGAGTGATTCAAATATGCGGGCTCTCCTTGCCACACCCCAGTCTCCTTCTGATGAACAATGGTATGCTGACTCTGGCGCCACTCATCACCTCACTACTAATCTTGCAAATCTAAATGTTCGGGCTGATGAGTATCAAGGCCAGGAAAACATCCGTGTTGGCAATGGTACCGGTCTTCCCATTAAACATGTTAGGACCACCCAAATTCTCTCTCCCTCCTCTTCTTTTCAATTGAATGATGTCTTACATGTTCCTTAGATTTCTCAAAATTTGTTGTCCATTCAAAAATTTACTACAGACACTAATACATTTGTTGAACTTCACCCTCAATTTTTTTATGTGAAGGATCAGGCAACGGGGAGAACATTGGTGCACGGCCCGAGTAGAAATGGCCTTTATCCTTTTCCATTCTTCATCAATAAACACCACCAGTCAAATAAAACTCCTACAGCATTCGTAGGCGAACAAGTCTCGCATCCCCAGTGGCACTCTAGGTTGGGGCATCCTGCCCTTCGTACTGTTTCTAGAATTATTTCTCGTTTTGGTCTTCCTGTACTTCCCAATTCAAATTCCAATAAAAATTTTTGTTTAGCATGTCTTAATTCCAAAAGCAAGCAATTGTCTTTTTCTCCATCTTCTTCTCAATATAATTGTCCATTGGATTTAATTTTCACTGATGTTTGGGGGCCATCCCCAATATGTTCTCAACATGGATTTAAATATTATGTCTCCTTTTTGGATGCTTCGAGTCGTTACACTTGATTATATCCCATGACTAAAAAGAGTGATGCCTTTAATATTTTTCTCAAATTTCAAAAATATGTTGAGAGATTTTTTAATACTCCAATTAAATCTATTCAATCCGATTGGGGTGGCGAATATCACTCAATCTCCACCTTTTTTACAAATTGTGGTGTTGTTCATCGTGTCTCTTGTCCTCATACTCACCAACAACAAGGTTCCATTGAGCGCAAACATCGTCATATAGTTGAAACCGGTCTCTCTCTTCTCTCCCATGCCCATATGCCTCTTCGCTATTGGGATGATCCTTTTCAAACTGCCTACTATCTCATTAATCGCCTTCCCACCCAAATTCTTCAAAATAAATCCCTTTTTGAAAAATTATTCCAATCTACTCCTGATTATTTATTTTTAAAAACATTTGGATGTGCCTGTTGGCCCAATCTTCGGCCCTATAACTCTCACAAACTTCAACCCCACTCTCTTCAATGTGTTTTTCTGGGATACAGTCTTCTACATCATGGTTACAAATGTCTTCATATACCCACTGGTCGTCTCTACATCTCTAGAGATGTTATATTTCTTAAGTCACTGTTTCCTTTTTTTTAAAATAATTCTCCACTTCAATCCCCAGCCCAAACACCACCAAGTCAGTCCATTTCTATCATTGGGTCGTGCCCCCTACTCTCCTCACAAGCTCGATCAACCACGGCATCTCCAGACTTCACCTTTTCTCAGGCCGCCCCTGCTGTTAACAATGAGCCCATTTCTACTCCCTTCACTGAGCCCGTATCTGCTACCCAAACTGAGCCCATTCTACACACTCAAACAGAGCACTCCCATGTGGTTCTTCCAAACACCACACCTGATTCCCACCTCACACCAGCAGCACCTCCAGAAATTTCTCCAAACCCTAATACCTGCTCTGTCCCTCTTCTTCCTCATCCCTCCTCTCATCCCATGATTACCCATTCAAAGAACCACATCACCAAGCCAAAAACCCCAACTAATGGCACGATCCGTTACCCACTCCCCACGACTCTCCTTGCTGTTGCTCTTGGTCCTCTCTCCGTACCTGAGCCCACATGCTTCACCATGGCAGTCAAGAGTCGTGAGTGGCGTCATGCCATGAATCTCGAGTTTGATGCCCTCTTGTGCAATCAGACATGGACTTTAATTCCTTCACATCCATCTCAGAATCTCATTGGATGCAAATGGGTTTTTCGGGTTAAACGCAAAGCAGACGGCACTATTGAACGGCACAAAGCTCGGCTGGTTGCCAAGGGTTTTCATCAACAGTTCGGAGTTGATTATGATGAGACTTACAGTCCTGTGATCAAGCCAACTACGGTACGTACTGTACTTTCACTTGCTATTTCCTCTGGCTGGTCTCTTCGGCAAATTGACATCCAAAATGCCTTTCTTCACGGCAATCTATCGGAAGAGGTATTTATGTCTCAACCCCCAGGCTATAAACATCCCCTTTATCCTAATCATGTTTGTAAATTACAGCGAGCCATTTACGGGTTAAAACAAGCTCCACGGGCTTGGTTTTCCCGTCTCAGCAACAACTTTTGGATTTGGGATTTCATAGGTCTCGTTCAGACTCCTCTCTATTTATCTACAAGACCAAGTCTCTCACGATGTTCATTCTAATTTATGTTGACGATATCATTATCACCTCTTCCAAACCCGAGGCTATTGATGATTTGTTGCTGTCTCTCACTCATGATTTTGCTGTTAAGGACTTGGGTACTCTTAATTTCTTTCTTGGAATTGAGGTTCTTTCTAATCCTCATGGCATCATTCTCTCACAGCATTCGGTACATCATGGATTTACTTCATCGCACCAAAATAAGTGAGGCAAAACCAATCACCACTCCGATGGCTTCGACTACAAGTCTTTCTGCCTTTGAGGGTGAGCTCTTCCCTGATCTCACACTCTACGGAAGCACCGTGGGAGCTCTTCAATACTTAGCTCTCACAAGGCCTGACATTGCCTTCACGGTCAACAAGTTATCTCAATTCATGCAAGAAGCCCCTGCTTCCTCATTGGCAGACTGTCAAGCGTCTCTTGCGGTATTTGAAGAACACACTGCACATTGGTCTTCAAATTTATCGCAGCTCTTCTCCGACGATTCAAGCCTTTTTCGATGCTGATTGGGCTGGATCACGTGATGATCGTCACTCTACGGGCAGTTATTGTATCTTCTTGGGTAAGAATCTCATCTCCTGGCATTGCAAGAAACAAGCCATAGTTGCTCGCTCCAGCATTGAAGCAGAGTACAAAGCTCTTGCTAATGCTGCTGCTGAAGTTAAATGGCTTCAATCCCTCTTGCATGAACTTGGTCAATCCTATTCATCTACCCCTGTTCTTTGGTGTGATAATATCGGTGCTACTTACCTTTCTACAAATCCAGTTTTCCATGCTCGGACCAAGCACATTGAGATAGATTTCCACTTTGTTCGTGACATGGTTGCCTCCAAAATACTTCTGGTTAAGTTTCTCTCCACTCACGACCAACTTGCGGATCTTTTGACCAAACCACTGTCTTCTCCTCGATTTGTCCTTCTTTGTTCCAAGCTCAACGTTCTTCCCATACCATTGGACTTGAGGGGGAGTGTTAAGGATATCAATCCTTTGAATTCAAATTCTGCAGATACAGAGGATAACATCAAGCAAGATTTAGATAGACATCATCTAGCTACAAAGTAGGGATCTCATCTTGTCAAAATGTTATGATAAAACCTTATTTGATTTGTATTTATCTTCTTTGTATCTCCTCTGTAAACCAATATAAATATACAGTAAACCTTAACCATTTGGTAAGGCAAACACATACAAAACACTGCATTAATAAAGTCTTCACAGTTTCCAAGCTTTCTCTTAGCTGTTTTCTGTTTTGTTTCTTTTTTAATTTAATTTCCTTTTATCAAAAAAAATATATATTTAGAGTACTCAAACTTAGATTATCAGGATAATTGGAAATAACTTTAACTGCTTCTAGGGACTAGTTTTCCATGGCGGGGACTAGTTGTGATGTGCATCCACGGCGAAAATGATCAGGACAGTAAGGTCTCCAGCTTTCTTTGAATCTATCATTCACCCATAAGTTTGAGTAGCTCATTGGTGGCCTTCCAAACGTCCATTTTGGGTAAACTTTGTGTCATTAGAAAACTCTTGAAGTCTTTCTTGAAACGAAACAAATTTTCAAGTCATTCGAATGTATGGATGAAACATTATGACCTCTAGAAGTTAGGCATCTCATTAATAAATTTTATTTTTGACTTACAAAGTTTATTGTGATATTACTTTGTGTGTTAATTCTCACTATCCAAACCCCCACTTGGGAAGGTGAACCCCACTTGGGAAGGTGTGGGAGCCTTTTTGAATGAGATGTTGTATACTTTTAAAAGTTAGGTCATTTTGGACGAACCATGTGCCAATTATGAGGAACTCACACATAAAGTTAGGACCTTGAGTGACATTATGCGGTTTCCGTTTCGGGTCTCATTTTGTGCTCAATTTTTTCAATGATTCTGAGCTATCTTTGAAAGAGTAGCTCAACCAAGTCATACAAAATTTCTTCTAAATGTTACTGTTAGTACAAAATTCAAATAATGATCTAGCGTATAATTTGACAAGGGCGCCAATTAAATAGCGACATATGAACTAAGTAATGGTCAATACGTGGACCAAACAGAAGGAAACACGTAAACCAATGAAAGAGTAACGCGTGGATCAAGTAGTAAATAGAATGCAAGCCAATCAAATGGTGACACATGGACCAAGTAGTGGCCAGAGCAGGGGCCAATCATAAAGAAACACGCAAACCAGTCAAGGAGCGACATGTGATCGATTTTCATAGCCACACAGATGACATCTGGCAAATGGAGTTATACATGATGCACGTTCTTAGATTCTCTAACAGAAAAACCACGATCGAAGTAGTTAACAAGTAACAGGGGCTATTTCCATGGGATTTGAAAAGAAGATCAATGCTTGAAATGTAACCGTTGGAGTTGGCTTATAAATAGTAAACTCAAGTGTATTTTAACACACACACACACACCTAAACAAACCCAAATAGCACTTTTGAGATCAGAAGTTACTGTTTCTTGAGAATTTAGAGAGCTTCCTTTAGTGTTTTCTTAGAGAAAGGTTATTCTAGAAAGAGAGTGTGCTGAGTCACTTTACATGCTTGTAAGTATTCCTTCGATTTATGTCTTGAATACATGAGAATGTATTATTTATGTGAATGTTACCTGATTTGACGTTTTAGTTATCTCGATTGCATTATATGTTACTTTGGTTAAGGCGTAATTACCTCGATTCACACTATTTAGTTACTTTAGTTTATAACTTAGAATGCTATGATGATCTTCACTTTAAATTTAGCTTAATTAGTTAGTTTAATTAATTAATTGGCTGCTTTAGCTTACTTAAATTAGTTTAATTAGTTAATTATTATCTGCCTTAGCTTAATTAGTTAGCTTAATTAGTTGTTACCTACTTTATTAGTCTCTTGTTTACTTAAATTAGCTTAATTAGTTAACCTTGTTAATTGCATTTCACTTTAGTACCATTTTCATTCTTTTTGCTTACTTGCATTTTTAATTTAAAGTCCTTTGGGCAAAGGCAAGCACCGAGCCTACCATGCCCCTTTTAGATCGAAGTCAGATTAGGGTTCTACAGTAAGATACTAAATCCCCATCTAGCATAGTTATTTGTTTCCTTCAAACAAATTGGCGACCATTCTTTGGAAATTCTAATTTGGCAACAAACAGTTATGGCCTTTGGTTAAAAAAATTATTAAAAAAAAACAAAAAAGGCAGAGTGTTAATTATTTTGCTAATTTGGGAGTGGAGTGTTATTTTTCCAAATTAGAGTGTAGCGAATCTAGTTTCTTCAAAAAAAAAGGGGTGTAAGTGTAATTTACCCTAATACAAAAATAGTTTTTAAGGTATTTTAGTCATTTTATTTATTATTTTAATATTAAAAATTCGTTATTCTTGTTTTAAGGCCATAATCATACTTGAATCAGGTAAGATATTGAAAAAAAAAAAAAACATATATAAATGGATTTTGTTGACGGGTGTCCTTAGGACAATGATTTGTCGAATCAAAGAAAGTAGAAGTTGGATCAAACTTAGTCAAACTCGATATTTAACTTTTGAAAACTTCGGAATTCACTTAGTTTTGCCAAACTTTAATCGAATGGTAGCAAATGACACTGGTCAACATCTCAATTGACCTTTTTGCTCCAAATTCAACTTTTCTTGATTCTTATGCCTAGAAATAATCCTGATTAATTCGAAGGATAGTACTAATAGTTTAGGGTGACAAAAATGGGGTGTTGACATAACTAGTATAGAATGGCATTTTAAAATCTTGGATAAAGTTTAAAATTCCATTTGATGACCATCCTAATTTACTAATCATGGCATAGGTGCATTCTTACATATTATTTCAAAACAAGATATTAGAGAATCTCAACCACGCCATTAATGACGAAAAGAAACCACCAAATAACCAATTAACCATGTATTAGTCAATACAATCCGATAATTTACTCGATTTTTTTTTTTTATAATTAAAAAAACGCTCGTTGGTGTGTTCACAACCCCCAACCCACTTAAACCCTAGAACACATGGCATGAGACCATCTGCGTACTAATGAGTTGTGCCAATAATCGAACCCCCAATCTCAGACCTATAGGGTAAGTGGTTTGACTCGGCTTCCTACTACTAAGCCACTATTGCGGGTGATCCAATAATTTACTCGATATTGTAATTGGCCGGTACACTTGGTATTGGTTGGGTATTGGTTGGTAAAACAAAGTATTTTAACCAATACAGCATATAGGGTTCCTTATACCAGGATTGGCGTCTGTATGAAAAGTAGGTATAGAATTGTATTTTAAAAGCTAATTAGTAGTGCTGGTCAATCTACTGTTATTTCAAATTGTGTCTATTAATTAATTAAACTTCTTAATGACTTTTATAAACTTTTTTTTCTTTCTAAAATCTATAATGCTTCTAATAGGAGAAAAGATTACCAAGAGCATCTTTTAAGTCTCATCAAACCTTACAAGCAAGAAACAAAAAATACAAATTACAAGCTATTTGCGGTAGTGAAAATGTCATTACAATTGCGTAAATATTTGCAACAACGATTTTTTTATTGCTTTCATTAATGCAAATTTACTTACAATCGAAATATTTCGTCTGTCGCAAATGAGTAGGAGATGCTGGGAGAGGATCCCCTCCCATTGAGATCCTCTCATTTCCTCCAATTTTTAGTTAGAATTATGAGATGTGGCACTTAAAAAAATCCAACAGTCTTAAAACATTCATGGAAATCACACAAAATCAAATAAATGCCACATATTATAATTATAGCTAAAAATTGGAGAAAATTGGAGGATGCAATGGGAGGGGATCCTTTCCCGGAGATGCTTCCCTATAATTAATTTCACCTATTTATGTCAACTTTAAAAGTTAGTCGAAAAAAGTTTACACTCACTAAGTAATTTAGACAAATACAATAAAATCTATATATATTTTTCTCTTGAATTACCCGACTAAGAGAATCAATTGACTTAATTTTTCGGTAAATCGGCTAGCTCATGGGAAAAATATGGTTATATGGATATCACTAATAAGTCAAGGGTAAATTAGGATCGTTATTGCTTAACCTGGCAAAAGCTGGTTCACATTCAAAAACAAAATATGAATTTTGTCATTTCTGTTCTGTTATGCTTATTACAAAATTTGAGGGATGAGGCTGTTATTTATACTAAAGTATGTCATTTTCTTTTAAGTTATAGTAATACAAGGGAAGGTGTACTTTTCCTTGTTGAATTTGTGCTACAGATTTAGATGATTGGAAAAGTACTATCTGACTTGTAAAGCTAAGTATGTCACAAGGATAGCATATAAGCTTGTCAAAAGACCTACATGGTGTATGTTTAACGCTAGGGGATATTGAGAATAAAACCTTATTTCTAGAACTTGTGAGATGCGAAAATAAAAAAGAACACACACAAGACACAAAAATTTATGTGAAAAAAGTCTTTCTCCTTGAAGGAAAAGACCAAAGGACCGTCTCCGAAAAAATTCACTATTAATTATAAAATCAATTACAATAGTATCTCAAGTTTATACCTAACTTAAAATCTTCACTAAATACAATAATATATTCTCTTTAATATTCACTCACATGTGATATTCACTTACCCTAGATACAACAACTTATTTCGTGGTTGTAGCACAGAAAAAAATAAATAAATAAATCTCTAAAGAAAACTCTAAATATTTTTCCCTTATGTATGTCTCAAGAGAAAGAAAAACCCCATTAGTTTTTCTTTGTTGTCACACACATTACACTACACTCTAGCTTGTGGCAATGCAATAATTCTCTTTCTTTTCATTTTTCATGCCATTCTCTCTCGGCTGCTTTGCTCAGGGTTGCGGCGCACCTCTCTTCTTTCTCACTCTTGTGGCTACTATATATAGCAATACCTAACCTCCTCAACGAAGCCTCTTCTTTTCTATAAGCATTCGGTCTCCTATTTTTAATATAGGAGTTGATTTATTAACGTCCAGCGAGCTCATTAAATGAGCTTTACTTTGGTGTGGGCTGGATCATGGGTTATAATCAACATAGGATATAGTATTTGAAGAATGAATTATAAAAAAATAAAAAGAGGAGAAGAAGAAAGAAGTCAACTAAGTTTGTGAAATCCCATAATCAAGCTGAAGATAAAACCCAGTAATGAGGGTCTTCTTCACGAAGAAAAAAGTAAATGAGAAATGCTAAATAAATGTAGTGTTTACTAATACATTCGGCCAATTTGAATCTTAGACAAAAAATAGGAATAAATAATTCTTAATGTCTCTCTTCTCGTGTGTATATGTAAGCTCTTAATTAAAACCCAACAATAACAAAAACAATGATAATAACTCTTACTTATATCCTTTTATTCCACAGGTAACACCCAAATTACCTCTTGAAGAGGAAAATATCAGAAAAGAAAAAGAAAAAGAAAAAAAAAATATCCATAGAGTCATTTGATAAATTGACCCTATTGAAGCAACCCAACCAAACCATCTCATATCCAATTAGAGATATTTAATCTACACATGAAAATTGAGAAATCTTAGAAACTGTTTGCAAGAAAAGTGTCTTATTATATAAAATAAAAGATCATATATCCAATTTTATGTTATTCCTCCAATTGGTTCCTTTAATTTGTGAATGCCATGCGAGAGACTTCTTCACCACCACCACCACCACCCATAGCTGCATTAGAAGAACACCATGCATCGTCAGTGATGAACTGCATCCACGAATCATCTTTGTCTTCCTCATCCAAGCATGATGATGATGCTATGGTAACATCCGGAGACATGGTTTCATACTCGTTTATTACACTTTGTGAGCTCTCAAGTAATGATAAACTACATTGCCCTTGCTCTTGATCAATATCTGAGCATATTCCATTTTTCTTGAACACGCGACAAAGTGCATACGTATCCTGCAGGTAATCAAATTATATAATAAGTTCTCAATCTCAAATGTGTAAAGCAAAATGCTTTACATTTTATACGTTCTTGTTTTTATATATGCCAAGTCTAGAGAGAGGCAAATAAAGACTAATAAAGCTGTTTTATAAAATTGTAAATCTTCTATATATACAACATCCATGTGGGTATTTAAAGCCTGCATCCAAGGTCAAATAAAGTTTAAAGCAGTCAATTATTAGGGCTGAAACCATTTACGTAAATTGTTACACCAACAAGAATCGTGATGTATAGAATCTAAAATAGCAGAAAATCTTCCATCTTTCATATATAGTGGTATCCTAAAAAATAATTGGTAACTATGAAAGAAGTATATTGATTGAAATCTATTGAATATTTGAACTCAAATCCTACGTTACATTATTAGGGGATATATGGATAAATTGATTGATATCCATTTGCTTGTTTTAATGTTTGGAATAAAGTAAAAAGTACCCGACACCTTCTTACACAATGAAAGTGATAGGGGAGGACGCTTTCGAAGTGCATAATATAGGTCATAGAATCTACATTTTTTGTAGATCAGAGAATATTAAAAAGTTGATAAAATTAATTTATAATAGGGTTTAATCTGGGATTTGGGTATGGATAGTACTTTTGTCTTATTAGAGAAAGACAAAGTGAAGCAACACTTTGTCACTTAAGAGATCTAAGACTAGTGCAAGCAACGAATATGTCAGGCATTTTGTCTAAGCTAGAAATAATAAACAAGTTGTAAAGGAAAGAGAGTGAGAGAAACTCCTAACTTTGCATGCACGTCATGCACTTCCCACGTTCCTCCACACGCCTTATCTATGTTCCTACAGCCTTGCTAGGTTTAATTGGCATTGCTGATGGTAGTGTAATTCAATAGTGATGTATGTAGCATTGGTGAAGCTTAATTCAGCTTGCTTTCTGTGCTTTGGTGTAAAAGAGGTGGTGGAGAAAAGCAAGGAAAATTGCTTTTTTCTCAGTGAGGGAAGCATCGGAACTTCATGCTTTTCAAGTCAAATACTCACATTTATGAGGAAAATCAAAGAATCTACTAGCAATAATAGAGCAGAAAAGAAAATGTAATGAATAAATTTTAGGTAGTAATAATGATTGTTACTGACTTACTGTTACAATGTCTTTTGACAAAAAAAGGGAGGGGGGGTCAGAGTTAGGATGAAGTTGGTTGGGGACTAATCCTAAAAGGAGTATTCTTGACATCAGAAAACTTACTTTGTAATATGGTGTAATGAATGTAAAGCTTTTCTAGAAATCATCAACGAATTCAATATTCTTTACTAAGTTCATCACTTATCGAGCCAATTAATTAAGGCTATACAAAAAGAAATTTGATAAATTGAATTTCCCAATTAATTCATAACAACATTATTAAGGGTGAGAGTTATTTTTTGTTCGCTGTTGAAGGAGGCTGGGAAGTAAGGATGAAGAATTTCTCCATCTAAAACAAAGCATTTTCATTAAGAATATTATTACTATTAGACGTGGATTTTTCACTTCTTTCCGTCTCCTTGTAAATTTGCACTACCTTAATTAATAAATCAAGAAACTATTAGTTAATCAGCTGAAGCATCATCAATCTGACTAGAAAAAGTGCATGTTATATATGTTTTTGATCATGAAAATAAACCTAACAGGACACGACAGGTTTTTTTTTTTTTTTTTTGTTTGATCCATAGTGACTAATAATCACAGAGCCGCGCTATATGTGGTTTGTCATTTATCATAATCATCATTATGATGAATCTATACTAATGAATTAAGAGCATAATGCAAGAACATAGACGAACCTGAATTCCAGAGGGGTCCTCACACTCCTTGTCGTCAAGGCGATATTCATGCATAACCCAATCAGTTCGAATCCCTTGAGGAGCTCGCCCTCTGTAGTAAACCAACGTCTTCTTCATTCCAATGGGTCGGCTCTGGCATGTAACCCTCCTGTCCTTTCCAGTTGATTTCCAATATCCAGCTCTAGTTGCTCTATTTGTTCTAAATCCATTTGGGTATTTTCGATCACGGGGTCCAAAGAAGTACCATTCTGGGTCTCTACTTGGCAGAAACGACTTTTCTACAATAATTCACAGCAAACACAAATTTTTCTACAATAATTCACAGTAAAAAGAGTAAATTAAAGAAAATGCTTTTGAAAAAACCAAAGATGAAGACATTGGCTATCTTTGTTATGACAAAAAAATATGTAAGAGAAAGACAAGGACTTAAACAACCTCATGTCAATCTGAGTGGCACTCAATCTAGAACGGCATTTTCAATATGCTTAATGCAATCTAACATAAACCACATAAAATGAAAGGAAATTAACCTGCTAACTCCCATGGTTCACATTTGTAGAGATCAACCTCAGGAATAATATCGAGTTCAATCTCTTGGCCATTGATTTTCTTCTTGAGATAATAATTGACAAGCTCTTCATCGGTTGGATGGAACCTAAAACCAGGAGGCAGTCCCACCGGTGCCATTTTCTTTCTCCCTTGTATTTTTGTAAACTCTTTTTTCTCTTATCACTACCGCCCTTATGATTTATATACAAAAGGATTCAAAGTCCTTTGTCTTTGGCTCATTTTTCACTTTCTCTTTTACAGATTCTCAGACAAACTTCCTTCTTATACTACCTCTAATAATACTTCTCGTCCAAGATTTTTAACAAAATATTGCACCACTATTCCTGCTTTCTGCTATTTAATTAACTGCATGCCTTATTAATTTTCATGAACAACGTTTATATGTAACTAATGTAGGTTAATATTGATTTGGACCTACTGGGGTACACCATTTGCTGATATATTTTCTTAAACCTATTTTTTTTGTTAAATTAATCTACCAATCACAATGTACCCCAATATTCTTTCCTGAAAAGCATGAGATATGAACGATCAAGTTGATTCGCCTATATTACATTTTCAATGAAGTGACTAAATAACACTTGAGAATGTCTTAGAACATGGATTAAACGGTTTGATAATTTTAAGAAGTGAAAGATGACCACAAAATTAATATATATAGTTTATTGACACCGACATTGTACGATGGGCATTAAGAGGATGTGTAATATTTCTATAATACTTTGGATTGTATGTGTTTAGCTATGGATTTGAATTTGCGAATGTATTGCGCAGTACTAAGTCCCAAATATAAGAAGTGTACTAGATCGGATCAGGATTATTGTAATTTAGGCTCATGCTACCCTTGAAATTAAAATTAGGAGCACGTTTGGTACACACTATAATGGTTATTACAATGTAATAGGAATAAGAATTACAAGAAATAAAATAAGTTGTAATGTAATAATTATTACCATTCATTTGTTTGATGACAACACATGAATAGAACCTTAAATCTGTATGATATATTTTAGTTTTACTACAACATGATTAATATACGAGTATTGCATATTATACGAGTATTCATAATTTTAAAACATTTTAAAGACTTGGATTTTGAATGTTATATATATGTGTATGTAGAGAGAGAGAGAGAGAGAGAGAGAGAGAGAGAGAGAGAGAGAGAGAGAGAGAGAGAGAGAGAAATTTTTAAAAAGTGGTAGTCAATTATATTTTTGGAATTTTTTTAATTTTTTTGAGCTATTACAACCATTTTGATAAAAAATAACTATTCCTCATTTTAAATAATAGTCATTCTTAAGAAATAGTTATTCCCTATAATGAAAGGATAACTATACAACCGAATAGTTATTCCTTTGGAATATATAGCTATTACATTATGACCTAATGCAGTGTACCAAACGTGCCCTAAAACTTCATATCTAGCACTTGCAGCCCAAGAAAACTAACTTTGAGGTACCAACTTTACATGAATATTTGACTGTTTTTCCAAACTTTGATTTGAGTGTTCTTGGTGTCAATGGAAATCTAGCTTGTGCAACCAGATTTCCAAGACCATTCCTCGTTTTAAGAAACATTAATACACGAACTTCTCGTTCACTCGAATTTTCAAGGTCGTGGTTTCTCACCATGTCAAGCGGGTCAACTTGTTTTTCTTTAGGAAGAAAATGACAACATGACTATGGAACCTATAGACCAGTGGAGGTTGGAGAATAATCGTGAGCCTTGAGTGTACTCCTCAATGATCACTAATTCGAATCCCCTCAAGCCACTTACCTAAGGTAAAGCCTTGCACCTATCGTGGTACACGTGGCCAGTAGGGTGTTACATGTCCCCTTTGGATTAGTTGAAGTGCGTGTATCTACAAAACGTTGGCTCAGACACCCAAGGTTATCAAAAAGAAGAGGAAATTGGAGAATGTCAAAGACATAAAGGGTTGTTGAGGTATATAATTTTAAGGGTAAATATTAGTTCACACAACCTACACCACTACATCACTTAAATGTAGACATCAATGTCCACAATTTTTGAATGGTATGAAAAAATTGTATAAATGTGATATTAAGCTATAATTATCCTAGTTTTAATTAACGTGAGACTGTTAACTCTTTTTAATGTAGTGAATTTCATTGAGACACATGTTACACATACGATAGGATAATTGTAGGAAAAGACAAAAGAGATGGAAAGTAATATACCCACTCACTTGCACATGAAAGCGCAAATGATTTGTTTTTTCGTCTCTTAATATATATAACATTTTCAAATGAGTTATTTTACCGACATAATAAATTTTCATAACGTTTTCACAACAAGATAAGATATCAATCTATTACAATTCAAAATAAAACAAAACGAGATTATCCTAAGGTCCACCACAACTCCAAACAAACTTATCATAAAAATATTGTGAGATTTTCTTGTGACCCTAAACTTTCTCTTTCCAAGTTTTAAGAGTGTTGGTAAATAGAAAAACGAGGTTCTGGACTTCATGACCTGGAGAAGTGAAGCCTTAGGATTAAGGAGATGGCGTGCCACTTTTCATTCAATCAATGAACCTTCTTTTTCTTTTACTTTCTCTTTTAATTTTTTTAACCGGCACTGTCTTTTTCTTTATAACCCAACTTTTTACGTAATAATTACTCAGCAAATGACCCCTTCTATCTACTTTGGGTTTACTTTCGTTTTTTCCATACTCTTTTTATCTCCTTCCCCCTTTGTTTTATGGTTCATCAAGATCTCACGACTCAGCTAAAGTGAAAAAACAAGGTTCTTATTTGACATCTCACCTTTTTCAGAATATGTATGTGAAGAAAGAATGTATTCATTATCTCTAACTTATGTGTTGCTGAACTTTACTGATTCTGTGACACAAATTCGCTTGGTGGGTTCAATTATAAGGTCAATAATGTCCAGGACATATTACAAGGTCAACATAAAAGTGGCTGTCTATTAGGTGTTTATATTTGTAAAGAATTGTTACATTCGAACACCTATTTCTTATATTTTGATTGCTTCCTTAACTTTTACTTGGGTAGTTAACCCCACCTTTGAGATTAATATTGGGAGACCTTAAATTTCATGGATGTTGGAGTTTGAAATCAATAATTCGACTCATCAAATATTATGAATAATTAGGTGAAAAGATATATGAATTGAAATAGAGAAGAAAAAGAAAAAAAATTGGTTTTTTGAAAGTCCTATAACTAATTTCACATGACAAATCATTCCTATAATAGAAATTTGATTCTAAATGGAGTTCAAATTAAAATGCTTTGTCCCTTCCATTTCTTTTGATTTAAAGATTTGATGCATACAGCGATTAACAAGCTAAACCGATTTTCATTTAGTTGAAGAGCAATTTTTCTTTTTATTTGATTCAATAGGTTCATTACCACTTATAGTATGTGTATATGCTAGAGAGGAAAATTGGGACGAAAGAAGAAAAAATGATAGAAAATTAAAGTGGGAGAGGAGTATTTGGTTTCCTCCGTTTGGTAGAATAGAAATAGCTTAGAAAGGAAAGGGGCAAGAGGTGTTGTCAGTTACACAGGGCCATCGGCTTAATATAGGTGAAATTATTTGGCGCATCTAGTGTATTACTGTATTATACATTCCACTCAAATAAAAGTGAATCCTACATCTGAGTCTCATATATAGCTTAATTAGCACATTTATGTGAGAAAAATGTATAGTAAATTGGATGCACAAAATAATTTCTCCGCAAAAAAAAAATTGAGAGAAAAATGGGTATGATCTATGAAGTAAAGTTGGCATGAAAGTATACCCCTTACCCATATTTTTTCTTAATAGGCCCCTTTTCTAATTTGTATTTGATACCTTTAACTATACAGGATTGATACAATTTTGTTTACTAATTAAGAATATGACTCTATCTTAATATGGTTGAAACGAAATACAAATAAATCGAGATGTTTTAGATTAAAAAAAATTAAAAAATGGTTCCAATCCTACAAATAAAAACTGGGTTTATGTGACACCAAAAAGACCAAATTAAGGTTTGAGATTGTAGTAATGGAGAATCTTTGTATATCTTCTCAAGACAAATCATAAGATATTAGCATAGCTAGCAGGGCCGGCCCACCCTATACGCAAGTTAAGCACTTACTTGAAGCCCCCAAAAAATTAAAAAAACTCACTGCAAAAAAATGCCCCAAATTTAAGAAAAGAAATACCCACAGACCCCAATTTAAAGAAATTTCGGAATAAAGAGAAAAGAAAAAAGAAAAAGAAAAATCGTTGAAGTCAAGTGGCTTCAGTTTTCTTCTTCATCGGCCTCTTTTTCTCCATTTTTTTTTTCTCCTCAGCTCCTCACGGCTACACTTGCAATTGTTCTCCAATTCTTCTTCTTCTTTTTCTCTCTCTTTCTCTCTTTTAATTTTTTTGTTCTTTTTTGGTGCCCACGTGAGCTGCTACTGACCAAATTTAACCTTAGTGAGATATTTTCAATTCTCACCTACCAAGCCACCCACGTGGCCAATTATTGTCTTTATGTTTTTTTCCTTTTCTTTTTTCTTTTTTTAATGACATTGTTTTTTTTCCCCTTAACTCTATTATTATTATTGGACTAATTTATTGGGTCAATGAGTGATTAAGATATGATGTTATAATATAATTTTTCTCTTTCTCTAAGCCATATAATTTTTTTTTTCTTTCTAAATCTCACTTAAAAAAAAAAAAAAATCTATTACATTTTTTTATCCTCAGATTTACAAATTCCTTAGTTGCCAAAATGCAAGTGTGATCAATAATTAGCAAGAATAAAATTCCAATAAAAAAATTTAATAAATATTAATTTAATATAATATAAAATAGGTTAAAAACCCCAAATTGGGATTTGGCTTGAGGCCCCCAAAATGATTGTGACGGTCCTGATAGCTAGCTTCACCCAAGTCCTCGCAGAATTTGATACTAAGATGTTATTCTTCATGAAGAGATCTGGTCTGAACCAAACCAAACAGCCGTAGCCAGAGGGAATTTCAAAAATGAATGATCAAAGAGTTTCAAGATCCTTATGACACAACGCGCAACTGTATGTTCACACACAAAATTTTCAAAGGTGATGAGTTTTATAGGGAAGTTTAAGTTTCTATAAAACTTTCCACATGACTCACTCATCTTGCCTTCTAATTGTAGAATTATTTTCACCTGGGCTCAAAACCTAATTAGTAATTACCTTTTTTTAACTTGAAACTCCCTTCAAATGAAAAAGGCCACACCAATTTGTCCTTCATCCCAGAAGTAGAAATAGATATTATTGCAAGAATGTTTCTAACCAATTTAGCCACTGTCTATCCTTATCCACCAACTCAGCCACAAAGAAAATATTCAATGGATCACTAGTGCCACCACTTCTACTAAATTCATACCACTTGGGTTGAGAATTAGGTATGGGTTGTCCATTTCAAACTCTCCCCAGAACTTGACCTAATACTGATTTTTTAGTGGACACAATGCACTTCCAAAGCCAAGAATCAAATGATTGAGCCTTGCAAGGCAATAGGTCAATTTTGGGGACATATTTGGCCTTTAAAACTTTAGAGACCAATATGTTAACGGAGGACATAGGTCTCTTGTATTATTGTCCAACATAGCTTGATTCATTAAGTAAGTTTTTCTAATATCCAACCCTCCACTAGATTTAGGTAAACAGATAGTATCCCACTTAAGCATATGCAATTTCCTCCAATTAGCCATCCCTCTCCCCCCAGAAAAGGGTGTCAATTCTCTTACAAAGAGAATCTAGAACCCTAAATTAAAGTAAGGAAATATGTAAAGAGGAATGGATTGGAGGACAGATTGAATCAGAGTCAATCGTCCAACTTGGTAAAGGAGCTTAGGTTTCCATCTCTGAATTAAGCTTGTCAGCTACTTTATCTACTAAGGATTTAATATTATTTACCTTCTTACCAGATAAACGAAACTAAAATCCCAAATATTCTCCTAGATACTCAACAAGCTTAACACCAAGATTAAAGCTAACTCTTTCTTGACTTTAGGAGGAGGAGTGTTATGACTAAAAGAATTTCAGATTTACTCAAAGTTAAGCAATTAATTAATGGCTAAGAATGTTGCAAATGCCACTCTAGAGTAGAATGCAACTAGTCAAGGAAGAGGGCTCAAAAGAAGAAAAGAGAGTCATCAACAAACAAAAGATGATTAATTGCAGGAACCCTTCTCCCTAACTTAATAACCCTACAAAACTTTTTAGAGTCTCCTTGAATAAGGTTGCATGAGAGAACATTCACACAAAAAAGAAAGAGATAAGGTGAGGATCACCTTACCTAAGACCCCTACAAGAAAAAAATCACATGAGATTGGGGGATATCTTTCAGAAAAAGCAATGTCATGGAGAGTAGTAGCGTTGGTTGAGGATTTCCAACAACTCGATCTGTACACAAAGATTGCATATATGTTTTGCATTTTTTTTTTTTTTTTTTTTTTTTTGTTCATAGAATAGAGTCCTTGCCAAAATCTAGAGCTCTAGGAAAACTATTTTCTTCTTTTTGTATGAATATATTTTGGCACTATAATGACTTTATTTCCATGTAGTGCCCTTCCATGCGTTGTATAAATGAAATTATGTAAAAGGTTATATATATACCTATATTTTTAATCAACATGATAATCGTAATTATAGTCAAATACATCTCTTCTTTCCTCACATCTTTCTTCTCTACTAGAACATGACATATTTCATCATTTCAGTTTCCATCTTGCTTAACAAACATTTATGATAGGAAAAAACTATCTTTTATTTTCTTCAATTTTTATATCATTCCTATATTTTTCATCCTCTCTAATTTCTGTCCTCCTTATCAAATGACCATTTTTTTAATAGTTAAGGAGAGATATATTGCAACTATTGAATACCTAATTGTGGCAAAATACAATCCACCATTTTTTAAATTTATTTATTTTTATGTTTTACCATTGCCACAACACAAAATAAAAATGTTAGCAAATTTATTTATTTTATTTTTACATGCAAAACCATCATTTTGTAAATGAGAAAAATAACTATCGATCAAAACCTCCAAGTGACCAAGATATGCCAAAAAAAATTGGGAATCATCCCAAATTTGTAAAAGTCTCACAAAAACAATTTTCAGGTGTCATTTCGGAGATTTCAATTATTTGTAAGTATGCATATAAATGTATAATTAGGTAAATGGACGAGTTGGATTCGGCCAGGATAAATGAGTTGGGTGGGTAATAGGTATTATTGTTTAGTTGATATTATTTATTAAATTTTGATTGTGCTTATTAGCCTAGTTTTTATTAGTTTTATTTTAATTTTGCTTCTATATTGGATTGTTTTAGTTGTTATCTATTAATATTTAAAATAATAAATTAAAGCTGCTATTTAATATCTATATAAAGTATAGGAAATTCAGTGATCTTTCATCTGAGCTAAACGATTGTAGAGGCCCGTTTTTTCGGTCCACGGCAGACCAACTCCAACACCCCAGTAATCTGCCAGGGGTCCAAAGCCCATCAAGCCCAGTGGTCCGTGGTAGCCAAGACATGAAGAGAAATGGCCCAAAAGCCATCAACCAAGTCCAAGCACCAAAGAAATTAACAGAAGCCCAGCCCATTTAATTCCCAATTTCAGGTCTGCCACAGCAGCACCAGGAGAATTCAAAATAATTCAAAAAGGAGAGGGAAAATGGCTGTCTCGTAAAACACCATTTTTCCCTCCTCTCTTGGCGCGGTGCTCGAGGTGCTGAAAGGAAATATTTCCAAGGCAAAGATCAGATTTCCAAAGTCACCATAATCATAGCAAAAGATTGGTTTCCTTCATTAACTAACAGATAAGGAGTGTGGTTCCAGAAAAAATGGTATGCGGTAGCACCAACCAAAAACAAGAAAAGATGAAGGAGGCTAGTCCTCCACATCGTCCAGTGGTCCACGGCGAATTACCCAGTGGTCCACGGCAAATTACCTAGTGGTCCACAGCGAACTCCATCGCAAGACGATCTGCGGCGGCATCAGCTACAGCAACAAATGACGGAGAAGATGAGACAACGGCCGAAAAGACCAAGAGGTCTGCCATGGCCGCCCAAATCAGTACCAACTGAAATAAGAAATGATGAAAGGCAAGTTGGTCATTTCCTTTGTCCACTGGTCACGGTAGACTTCGTCACAGAATAGTCCATGGCAGCATCAGCTAGAACAAAAAGCAATAATCAAAGAACCGAAAAGACTTAAGAAGCCTGCTATGGCCACCCAAAACCAGCATCACTCAAAGGACGGCGACCACCGTAGCCCAGCACCCTGGTGGTCCTTGCTCCTCCCCATCATGGAACTTAGGAAGAACGGTTTGGAGGTAGGGGAATCAATTTACTCAAATTTTATTCAATCTGTCGCAACAGAAAAAGCATTGATCTGCTGGGGAATAATGCCAAAAATGGTAAGATCAAACTTAATTAATGCAAAACGTATGTGAGTCAAGTCAGTCTAATTACTTCAACCCATTACCAAACATTTAATGCTCATCACCTCCCTCCTCATAAATGAGTCAAAGATCCGCCGTCCACCGCAAATCAATTCAAATCTATGGCAGACGAAAACCATCAGCTCAATCTCAAAACCAAACTTTGTCAAATCTCCGCCCCTTTATTTCTCGGGTAAACAGTGATTCTCATGATGAAGGGGATAACAAATCAAACCATTAGACATAAACACCACTATAAATAGGGGTGAGAAAAAGAAATGGGGATGGTTGGCTGTTCTGTGAAGTCTTAGATTGAAATTAATTCCTCCATAAAAGCTGACTTCAAAAGCTCAAAGGAGGCAGATAACCAACAAGAGTCCACGGGACACTTCTCGTAGGTCCACGGTAGACCAAAAGCACTTTTAGTCTGCCACAACAGAAAAGCTCACATCAAACACTTAACCCAACCCTCAGTACTGACTCACGTACGTTTTGCACAGTAAATGATTCTCTTTCTACTCCCAAATCTCTCAAGTTCCATAATTTATTACATTTCTATTATCTGCTCCTATTTTTTGCAAGCCACAGAAAAAGCCAAGTGCATTGTGCCCAGCCTCTCGGTCCATGGCATTGATTCTTGATTTTTCACTACTTGTCATATGCATGGTATTTACTGTCACTAAATATTGATTCTTGAAGAGTTGAGTTTGTTGTACTAAATCTCAGTCTATGGGATCAATCCTATTTGTCTGTAAGCAAGTTTGTAATATATTCTTCATGTGTTGTTACCACTATGTTGTGATTACTGAATGTTCTGGTGGAAGTAAAATCCATGGTTATTAGCTTATTTTAGTCTGCGGCATCAGTTTTATTAGTCCACTGTAACTTCCTACGTGAGTGTTGCAGCCTAGTAGATCAAGGAGTACCAGAGGGAATGCACCATTAGCCAGCAAGTGATCTACCACACTCGATGTAAAGTTTTGGGCTCAACATCCTCACACATAAATCTAGCCCGTGTCCAACTCGTTCGTGGATTGATACGTGGCCCATCAAGGCAGAAATTTTGAGCATCTACATTTTGGCGACTCCACTAGGGAGTTGAGTTGCAATCTTCCCTCGTTTCATCATTTTGAAGCTAATCCACAGTACTTGGGGGCTACAACCATGCCGCCTAAAAAGTCTACCAGACAAAACTCAGTAGCTAATTCTCATGTTGAAGTAGAATCTCAAGGCCACAGCCATGCCATGGGAGAGACACACGCCCAAGGTGGTGGACAGACGCTCAGGGGAGAAAATCCCTTGAGTGGCGGACAAGTTCTCGGTGGTGGACAAGTCCTTGGTGGTGGACATGACCTCGGAGGTGGAGAAACCCTTGTGGGTGGACCACAGCAGATGGCACTTATGTTCGAAATGATCAAAGGAATGCAACAGGCTCAGGTGGAACTTGCTGAATCTTTGAGACAGATGAAAGAGGTCAATGGCAACAAGGAGGACCACCAAAACAAGAATGACAACCTCAACCATGAAGAAAGGGAGTCTCACAATAAGAATGACACACCGTTTGTCACCATGTCTGATGTGGCAGACTTACTCAAGCAAGAGAGGGAAAGGCTTCCAAAAGAGCCTAGATACTTTGTGAGGAGACCTCCTTACCCTATAGAGCTTTTGAAAGAGCCATATCCTGAAAAATATGATACACCTACCTTTGCCTTGTTTGATGGCAGAAAGGGGAGTGTCATGGAACACATTAGCAAATTCTTGGATTCCATGGGCCCCTTTGCTGCACATGGCGATCTCTGTCTATGAGAGTTCTCAAAATCTCTGGTAATTAGAGCATACACTTGGTACACGGTACTGCCTGCTGGGTCCATCAGAACTTGGGAAGATATGTTAGAAAGCTTCTGCAGCAAACACTTCCATGTTGAAGAAAAGATCACTCTTGTCAACTTGCACAGCACCAAGCAGCAGACCGGGGAAGATCTGGTAAAGTATATCCATCGCTTTTGTGATGTGTCTTTAGATTGTCATGTCAAATACCAAGAAGGGAAGCTAGTTGAAGTGTGCATTGACAACATACTCCCCGAGTTTCGCGCCCATTTGGAGAATTTGGATATCTCACGGTTTGCCCCACTGCTTCAAAAGGCCAAAAAAACAGCCCTCTCAATTAAGCCTCAAGTTGAGAGAAGTAGAGATAAAAAGAATCTACCGCAGACTCTCACTGTGTCCACCGCAACCACACCTAGCGGTACCAAACGAAAGAACTCAACAGAAAAGGTCTATGAGGAGCCACCTCCGTTGCCTTTCACAGCTGAAGAAATGATGGCCATTTTTGATAAATGGGTCCAAGATCAAGTGATTAAGCTTCCAAAGATCACCAAGCAACCCACCGCAGAAGAACAGAAAGATCTCAAGTATTGCCGTTACCATAGATACGTACATCACCTTACGGTAGACTATCGAACCCTCAGATGGGAGGTCAACCGTAAAATTCAAGACGGCACTTTACAACTCTCAGAAGAACAACAGAAGGTCCACAAGACACCTTTTCCTAACTACAACAAGGGTAAGGGCAAGGCTGTGGTATCAGTGGTGATCCACGGGAACGTGAGTGATATAGAGGCAGAAGAGTCTGCCGCAGCAAGTTCCTCTTTGGTATCAGCAGCTGTTAGGACTCTACAAAAGAGTCCAAAGTTCAAGTCATTATTCAACCAGCTGGGATTCGAACCCAAAGCAAGAAATGCAACAACGGAAGCACTTATCACAATAGTGGCAGAATCAGGAGCCACTTGCTTCACGGCAGAGGCTCATGCCAGCCGTGCTTTCTTGGAGACTACGAATGCCATAACTTTTACGGATGAAGACATGGAGGTTCAATACCCGGACCATAGACGTCCATTCTACCTGTCTGCGGTAGTGAAAGATGTTCAAGTCAGACGTGCTTTGGTGGACACTAGTTCGTGCCTAAACCTTATTCCATTAAGCACTCCCCAAGCTGCAAATGTGTCACTGCAGAAGATCCAAGGCTCTCCCATGGAAGTGACCGGATTTGGAGGAGTGACTGAGTATACAATGGGGCATGTACAACTTGTCTTGAGAGTGGGGCCGATTGTGGCACTCACACGATTCCATGTAGTAAATGCGGAAGCTCCCTACCATGTGCTCCTCGGTAGACCTTGGCTGCACAAACACAAATTGGTGTCATCCACCTACCATCAATGTGTCAAGGGAAGACTCAATGGCAAACCAATCCACATAGCTGCAAATTCTTGCCCCTTTGATCAGACTGAAGCTCATTTCGTTGAAGCGGCTCTTGCCACATGGTCTCACAATTGATCAGACTGAACCATCAATTGTGAGACCATGTGGAACACCACTCCTTGCATGGGAAGATATTAAAGATGATCCTGAAGTTGATCTACGGGAGCTGCTTGAACGAAAGAAGAAAATGAAGGAACGTGAAGTTGAACATGGGAGTCCACCACAATGCGTGCGTGTCCAACTCCCCAATGGACGTGTTGTCTATCGCTTATGAAGGTGCGAGGGGCCTGATTGCCCACAGTAAGAGGGTCCCACACCTGGAAAGGGGGGTCTGCAGCCCTCATGCCATTTGATACAGCAGACTGAAAACTCTGAAGAAGTTACGGTGGATCATGCACAGTCTACGGTAATGAATTCTCAAGAAGTTGTGGTGGATCAAACAGAGTCCACGGTAATGAATTCTGAAGAAGCTATGGTAGATCAGGCAGAGTCTACGGCGAGGAAGGAAAAGAAGTCCACCACAGCTGAACCAAACATGACTGCCAAGGAAGAATTTGAGGTAATTAATTTAAGTACTGATCCTAATGTTAGCAAACCCATATCAATTAGCATGTCTTTATCTATCGAAGAAAGAAAATGCTTGATTGATCTGCTGCATGAATATAAAGATGTGTTTGCTTGGGATTATGATGAGATGTCGGGGATAGACCCGGGGTTAGTGGCTCATTCCTTGAATGTGGAGCCCGGTACCAGACCTGTGGTGCAGTCCATGAGAACCTTCCATACGGAAGTAGAAGCACAAATCACACAAGAAGTAAAAAAGTTACTTGCGGCTGGATTTATCAAGCCGATACAGCATCCACGGTCACTGTCAAACATCGTACCGGTCAAAAAGAAGAATGGGTAGATTAGATGTTGTGTTGATTTTCGGAATCTTAATAAAGCATGTCCAAAGGATGAGTTTCCTCTTCCGAACATGGACTTGTTGATCAATTCAGCCGCTGGTCATGCCATGTTTTCCTTCATGGACGGGTTTAGTGGCTACAATTAAATCCGTATGTCCACTAAAGATGCTGAAAAAACTGTCTTCCGTACACCAATTGGCAATTTTTATTACACCGTTATGCCCTTCGGTCTTAAAAATGTCAGTGCTACCTACCAAAGAACTATGACAGCCATGTTCCATGATATGATGCACAAAGAAATTGAAGATTATGTGGATGACATTGTGGTGAAGTCCAAGAAAAGGGAAGATCATCTTGGAATCTTGAGAACAGTGTTTGACAGATGCCGACTTTATAAACTCAAGATGAACCCCCTTAAATGTGCCTTTGGGGTGTCTGCCGAAAAATTTATGGGCTTCTTAGTCCACAACCGTGGAATTGATGTTGATCCAGCCAAGGCATCTGCCATAGCAACCATGAAGGCACCAACCTCTCACAAGGAATTGAAGAGCCTTTTAGGGAGATTGTCCTACATTAGGAGATTCATCCCTGGTTTGGCAGCGATAACAGTCGTATTCACACCTCTAATGAAGAAAGGAGTTCCTTTCGTTTGGTCCACGGCGTGCCAGCAAGCGTTTGAGAAAATCCAAGTGATCATAACTAAGCTCCCCACCGTATGTGCCCCAGTCCCTGGTAGACCGCTGCGTTTGTACTTGGCTTCTAATAGTGAAGCAATCGGGGGCTTAGTAGCCCAAGAAGATGAAGATGGGACCGAAAGACCAATCTACTATGTCAGTCGTGCACTTAGAGATGCTGAAACAAGATATTCGGGAGCTGAACGAGCATGCTTGGCCTTAATATATGCATCACAACGTCTACGGCACTACTTCTTGGCTCACAAAATTCAGTTGATGACTAAGTCCCATCCAATTAATGGTCTACTGCACAGGCCAGTCCTCTCTGGTAGACTGGCTCAGTGGCTCTTACAATTGTCTCAATACGAGATAATCACTGAAACGCCTACAGCAATCAAGAGCCAAGCCATAGTAGACCTCCTTGCACAATTCCCGGGAGAAGATAACTCATTAATCTCACATGAAGTACCGGGAGGAATGGGAGAAGCTCTGTTGGCAGATCTGGTGGACTCAACATGGACGCTGAAATTCGATAGTTCTTCAACGTCTAACTCAAGTGGGGCTGGAATTGTACTGATAAGAGAAGATAGAGAGACTATAGCTAAGTCTTTCAAACTTGATTTCTCATGCTCCAACAACGCCTCAGAATATGAAGCCTACATAACCGGGCTGGCCATTGCCCACGAAATGGGAATAAAGCATCTGCGGGTGATCGGGGACTCCAACCTTATAATCTGCCAGACCAAGGGTGAGTTCTCCCTTAAAAAACCATCATTAGCGCTGTACCGTGCCTTAGCTCAGAAATTAGAGGAAAAGTTTGACACTTTTGAAATCTCTCACGCCATGAGGTGCGAGAACCAATACGCCGATGCTCTTGCAACCTTGGGTTCCCAAGTTTCATTTGAAGGGTCAAAGGTAGATGTCACAATTGATAAGAGAAGTATGCCCATCACTGATCTGCTGAAAGAGAAATTCAAAGAACAAAACTTTGATGCTGAAGACTGGTGGACGCCTATAAAAGCCAAGCTTATGTCACCTGAAGGTGTGGCAGACCTAAAAGTGCTCAAAGATTATGTGTTGATTGCTGGTGATCTCTACCGTAGACTACCTGGAGGAGTCTTGGCAAGATATGTGTACCTTCAAGAGGCAGCGAAGAAATTAACAGAAGTCCATGAGAGGTCTTGCGAATTCAGAGACGAGGTAAGTCTCTACCGTAGACTCCAGCGCCTAGGTTATTTTTGGCCCAACATGAGTAAGGAGGCAGCCAGTCTACAGGAGCAGTGCTCATCCTGTCAGCACCAGCATGCATCTGATTAGATTTATGCAACGTTCATTTCTAGTGATTGGCGCACCCCTTTCCTCGAATACCTCATTGAGAACATTCTACCGCAGACCAGCCAAGCAGCAATTAGACTCAAAAAGTTAGCCACAAGATATTTTGTGGAAAGAGGCATATTATTCCGAAAGGGGTTCCACGGTGACCTCTTAAGATGCCTCAGTCTGGCAGAATCTCAAACCGTGATGAAAGAAGCCCACTCCGGAAAGTATGGAGAACATCAAGGCAAGAAAAGATTATACCAGCTGCTGTTGACCCTTGGCTATTATTGGCCAACCATGAAGAAAGATACGGCAGACTTCGTGAAATCTTGTCACACTTGCCAACTTCAAGCTAATCTCATTCACACACATCCAACCAGTCTGCAGAACATAGCAACACCATGGCCTTTTCATACTTGGGGGTTAGATCTCATTGGACCAATCAATCCGCCTTCTGGTGGATACATTTGGATCTTGGTAGCTACCAAGTACTTTTCAAAGTGGGTTGAAGCCATTCCCCTTCGCAAAGCAACTGGTGCAGCTATGGCTAACTTCATTCGTGAGCATATTATCACAAGGTTTGGAATCCCTAATAAAATCATTAGTGATAATGGCACCCCTTTTATTAATAAAAGTGTTAAAGAAGTCTTCGAGCACTATTGAATCAAGCACTGTAGATCTACGCGCTATTATCCTCAAGGCAATGGACAAGCGGAGGCAACTAATCGCATGTTGTTGCGTATTCTGAGTAAAATGGTTTTTGACTATGGGAAAGGCTGGAGTTCTCATCTGGCAGACACATTATGGGCCTACCGTGGATCAACCAAAACAACAACAGGCTTCACCCCATTTTCCTTAGTCTACGGCACTGATGCTATTTCCCCCACAGAATTATTAGTGCCTAGCCCAAGGATTTTGCATGGGACGGATCTAGAAGCTGATGCTGATATTTGCGCTGAAGCAAAAGTGGCGGACTTGGAACGTTTGGAAGAAGCAAGAGAGCTGGCCCAAGTCCATAGTCTACGGTACCACCAGAAGCTTGCTGGTGCTTATGAGAAGACACTGCAGACCAGAATTTTTGCTAAGGGTCAAATGGTCCTGAGAACGGTGGATCACGTGAGAAGAGGCCTTCCTTCGCCATCTAAATTTGCACCAAATTGGGAGGGGCCATACTTGATCCGTAAAGCATATGATAGTGGCTATTATAAATTAGCTACTGCAGATGGCACGACTCTGGTGGATCCTATCAACGGAAAGTGGCTGAAGCGTTATTACTCGTAAGATTGCACTTTTATTAGCCAAGTATTTTGAATCTTTTGTCTTGGAACAATTTGAACCATGTTGTATTGTTAAAGAATCATGACATGCAATGTCTATGTTTTGCTAAGAAATCAAAGAATTTCCACATGTTTCTTACAAAAAAGAAAGAAGAGAGGACCCTCCTCTCATCTCAAGATTTTTACAAGACAAGCGATAGATTAGATACATCAAAATCAAATTCACAAATCTAGCTTGGCACAAATAGAGTATGAACATGAGCATTCAAAGGGACCAAAACTTGGTCATTTGTCCAAAAGAAAGACAAAAAACTTGGCCATCATGAAACATAAGTACAAATGTTTGAAAAATAAGACTAGAACATAGTCGCCACAAAAAGATAAACATGATAACTACAAAGGTCAATCAAGAAGGTTGTCAAGGAATGATCCGCCGCGCTCAGACCCAAGAATCATCCTTCCCGTGGACACCATTTCATCTTGATATGCAGTCAGCGCAGCCAAGGAGTCTTGTAGAAGGGCAATCTGGTGCTTGAGTGCTTCCACCTCATCTGAAATCCTTTTGCCAAAGAAACACTGGGCTGTCCACCACAGACGCTCAATCATGAATCCCAAGTCAAATCCAACTTCCATGAGATCTTGAATCACACTCTTCCACGCAAGGATTTGAGTTTTGGTCACATCTTCAAGGCTAGATTCGCTCATGGCAGCCAACACACTGCCAAGAAGGGATAACATGGGTCCACCAAGGCCAACGCTAAGTTTGAAATTTGTAGTAAAATCACTACGTCCCGCAGACAACCGCAGCAAATAAGGCATGCAATCATTTGGAACCTAGAAACTGCCAAAGGGGACCAAAGGCCCATTAAAACACCAAAAAAATTGCTCGGGGTGAGGATTGGGTGTCTTCCTATCAAACTCCTTTAAAAAGTCGGCAACCTCATTAGACAAACTATTAGCACCAATACTTGAACCAGCTTCAACAGTTGGTCTTGGCGGTGGACTAACAGCTGTGATCTTACCGGTGATTCCCACTTCACCAGCATCTTTTGACATACATACGGTATCATCCATGCCTACAAAAAGGAAGAAGCACAAAAAGATCAATTGAATCAGCAACGGAATTGCACCAAGCAAACACATGATACGATTAAGTCTATGGGACGCATCTCACGACTCGATCGAATCCAGAAAAATCTTCCATAGGACAGCAACCAAGTCCATGGGAGCAGAAACTCCCCATAAGACAACAATCAAGTCTATGGTAAAAAAAAAAAAAAAAAAAAAAGATTTCTCCATACGACAACAATTAAGTCCATAGAAACAGAAGCCTTCCGTAGGATGACAACCAAGTCCATGGAAGCAGAATTTTCCATAAGACAACAATCAAGTCTATGGAAGCAAAAATTTTCCTAAGGCAACAATCAAGTCTATGAGAATAGAATCTCTCATAAGACAACACCCAAGTCTACGAAACGAAAATCTCTTGCGAGACGACAGCCAAGTCTACGGTAATAGAGCATTTCATATGGCAACAAATGAGTCTATGAAATCGAAATATTTTGCATGACAACAACCAAGTCTGTGAAATCAAAATGTCTCATATGATACCTAATAAGCTCACACAATCAAAATGATTTACACGACAACAACCAAGTCTGTGGAATCAGGATATTTCAAATGACGACAACCAAGTCTACGAAATGAAAGTTTTCATAAGATGACAACCAAGTCTATAAAGAATAGAATTTTTCAAAAAAGAAAAAAAGAAAAAAGAGAGAAGAGGTTAGGAATTCAAACTCACCTATATTCTCCAAGTGATCGCTACCAACAAGCATGTCTGCCGCAAAAACACCAGCGTCCTCAGCCTGAGCACCATGGTCTGCGGTACAGTCAACATTGCTACTGGCTTCTGGAATGACTCCCAGGTCCACCACGGACTCACTTTCTACGAGGCCTTGTGCACGAATCTCCTTAGGTATAAAGGCACCACCAGCAACTGGAGGGGCCTCGCCAGCAATGCGACTAGCTGATATGACAAACCCACCAGCCGGAATAGCTCTAAAGCTAGGGGTAGCGCCGAAAAGGGAAATTCCCTCCATGATGTAAGCCATAGAAGCATCAGAACCTGCGGCAGATCAATACGCAATATGCAGAATACACATGAGTATACTCCTCATCTACACAACTCAAAGAAATAATGATAGAATGAAGCATACCTGTGACTCTGCTAGTTAAAACTGTCTGCGGCACCGAAAAAGATATAGGGTCAACGTCAGCGTCCATGGCGCTGTCATCATCACGTCCATGGCTAGCATGGGGAACAATAGCTAAGTCATCCCTCATTGTGTCAGCAGGTCCTATACTTGAATCATCAGCTCCAGGCATGTCATCATCATCTGCGGCAGGCCCCGCAGACATTATTTGTTCTTCAGGTACAGAACCTAGAGCACTATCAAAAAAGGAATCACTGGAGGAAGAATGACCTCCTCCCGTGGACTCAGCACCAACTTCAGAACTGTCTGCCACGCTTTTCCTCAAATCTTTACCCTGATCCACGGCGGCAATCTATAAATCGTCCCCCTCCAAAGGATTTGCGACAACGTCATCAACAACCATATCTGAATCCTGGAGAATAAACAAATAACAAGAGTCAGATAGTATGAACACAACTCCAAAAGAGAGGAAGAAGTGTAAAGAGGCAACCTCAACAATGACCACACCACCGCTAGATCTACCAGACCCATGTGTTGCCTGCCGCAGACTAAGACATGAGAAAATACAAGAAAAAGGTGGAGTGAAAGCTATTAAAAAAAAAAGGGGGGGCGACAAAGAACTCACCTTAGAACTACTCTTGCTCCTTGTACGGCTAGCAGCACCGAGAGGAAAGAGGGGAGTAACGAACTTCTTTTTCTTAGAAGGCGAAGGAGTCAATGCCGCAGATGGTTGTTCCTCATCCGGAGAGGAGGAAGAGACACTAGTCTTCTTCTGACCCTTCGATGGACGAGAAGCAGCACTCTTTTTGCCTGGCTTCCTAAAAGGACTTGCACTCGCACTCTTGATTTTAGAAGGAGCAACCGTAGACTCAGTTGGTTCTTCCACGGGAGCTGTGGTAGGCTTCTTTGCAGGAGATGGCACTAAGAGGGTGGACTCACCTTTCTTCCCAGCCTTTGTTTTCTTAGAAAGAACCTTCTTAGAGGAAGGAATGGAAGGAGTCGGCTTCTTAGATGTCTTCTCAACAGCCAGGTCCACATGAGCGTCCCTCTTGCTCCCTTTGCCGCGCTTAGAAGGCATTATAAGTCGGTCCTCCACAACATTAACAGAATTTCTCCAACTTTCTGGCAGATGTATAGTATATGCAATCCAACCTCCTCTGACTCCATCCCATTCAGCAAATTCAAGTTTCTGACTATTGGCATAAGATATGGCAGACTGAGAGGGAGGAGCAAGACAAGGATTAGAAACCAATGGTTTACGGTGGACAGACATGGGAGTCTTGTCACTCCTACCAGCATTCACAAACTCCACCATAGACTGAGTGAATTGCTGCCAATAAGCATTCACGGACGAAGTATTGAAGCCGAGCCTATGTCCACTAGGGATCATTACACGGTTGGTCTCACCTCCCCAACGAGCAAATGCACAGCTCTTAATGAAAGCTGTCAGATCAGCAACACATGTCGTGGTCTCCTGTGGACCAACGGGCACACCTTGATCAAGTCCAAACTGTCTCTGCACTCGCTGTGGATAGTAAGGTACGAAAGAAACACCTGTGG
>OU015762.1:43509080-43525591 GCA_907173295.1 Fagus sylvatica
AAGCATCTTAAACATTTTCAAGCTAATTAAGATCAAACTGACATTGTTTACAATTGCAAAACAGCTATTATACCTTCTCACGCTTCCCTTTCCTCCAGTGCGAACCGCACTGGCCATCTTCAGAAGCTTCTCCCGATTCATCTGGCATAAATAAAGACAAAGATCAAAATCAGTATAGTGCTACTACAAAGTGATAACCATTACGAAAACCAAGCAATATGATAACATTTAAAAAAACCCACACACAAAACCAATAATCAGCTCCAAAAAACCAAATCAAGCAATTATATTTAACAAAAACAAGACTATGAAATAACATAACATTTTAAGGGAGCTTTGAAGTAAAATAATACTGAAAATGATATTCTTACTAAGTAAAAAAAAAAAAAACTACAGATTTCGAAACGAAAATCGGAAATCATTTGACACCCATAAACAAGAAGATTGATTTTTATATAAAGAAATTAAAAAAAACGTAAAATACCTTTCAGAGAGACGAAAACCCTATTAATGAAAATTGAAAAACAGAGACATACAGAGAGATAACATGTACAGCATTAAAAGGAAGGATTTGAGAGAGAAAGAGAAAGGAAGATTAAGGGTTGCTTAGAGTTGTTACCTTTGGGTTTGGTTAGGGTTTTAGGTGGGGATAAGATTTGGGAGAAGATGGAGAGAATAAGATGCTCTTCAGAGCTCAGACGGCGCTAAGGTTTTTGCCCTGGCTTAGTCTAAGAGGCTGTTTGCTCGCTTGGTCGCTGGAGACATTATATACGTGGGTTCTCATCTGACGGTCCAGATCTCTTCCTTGTGTAACGAGTTGATAGGGTTCTATTTTGTGATTTATATGATGCATCAGGCACCTACAATTTCTCAATTACAACTTACAACCATATATTAAAGATGGGCCCTCATTCTTGGTCGTCTGATCTTAATAAACTTTAACTTGGGACCAAAATCAACACACCTTTTGCCAACCATGTCTTGATTGTTCATTTTTATGCTGAATTACAAATCACATCCTTTAAATTTTGTCAATTTTCAATTCGGTCAACTAATTTTTGATTGTTTTAGTTTAGTATTCCGAATTTAGTTTTTGTTTCAATTCAATCATTTTATTTAAGCCTATCACTAATTTGTCGTTAAGTGTCCCAAAAATCACACACACACACATATATATATATTAGAAAAATGAATTTTGTTAAAATAATTGTTTCAAATAAGGAAGCTAGTGTTTAGTTTAAAAAGGATGATAACGCGATGGACAGGTGTCCTATAAGGTTTAGGATGGCACGCCACATGGCACGAGTAATTGAAGTTAACTGTTATTAGAGGCTGTTTTTCCGTAAGCCTTAATATAAAACAATTAAACAAGACTCATGTCAATTAAACAAAGTACTTTATAATCAAGCCCAAACCCTTAAAACCCGATACAATTTAAGAAGTTACAGTTGGACTTAGACCTAGACTTTTATTTGACCCCACCATGTGGACCAAGCCCACATGTGGAAAAAGGCCAAGAAATGGGAAAAATTAGGATGCGTGATTTGGAGGGCATAAGGGACATTTCTTACTGGTTTTGGGTTCAATAATAAACTCACGTGTTGGCTTCAAATAGCTGTGAGATCCATTAAACCCTTAGCTGGCATAATGTGCAAAGTTCAATTGTTATTAAAATGGTTCATATATATGTTGGATAGAAAATTGCATATTGTTGGGTAAAAGGCAAATCTGCTGAATAAGATTAAATATTTTATGGATAAAAATAAACACCTCAACAACCATCCCTTATAATTGTTGGATTTTAGCAAATCCACCAACTACAAAATACACTTTGCCTCTTAGGAAGGCAGCAACTCACTTTTTGTAAAACATATTATCTTCATTTAGTTAAAACCATGTTAATCCAATTCTTCCAATAGTCAGGGTTGGCCTCGAGGTAAGCTTGGCAAGACCTCGAGCTAGGGCAATCCCCCATAGGGGGCAACCACAAGAAAAAAAAATTAGTATACCCAAACAAATAATGAAGAAGAAGAAGAGAGGCTTCAAGGGCAATTAGTGCGGCAATGCACTACTCTTCTTCTACTACTGGCTTGCTGCTGCGTTTGTTCTTCTTCTTCTCTCTTCTTTATCTTTCAAGTTCTTTCTCTCTCATTTTTAAATTTCAAGGTGCTTTTAGTTTAAATGAAAGACAAATACGCTTGTATTTTTTTCTTTTTTTCTGCTCTTCTCTCTATCTGCGGTACGCGTGTATTTTTTTTTTTGTACTCTAAAATGACTTCACCAAGATAACAACCTCCGTAGTTATTGGCTCCCTCTCAAATACTTTTTACTGATTATCATAAAAAAATAAATAACAATTCTATGCTACTTCAGATAGCCTTAAACCTAGAGTCCTAGACTAACATTTGAATACAAAGAGGTTACAGCATCAACATAAATAGTTGTATATTTATTTATTTATACCGCATCTAATAATAAAATTACAGTCAAATAGTATGAGCATAGAAAAACTTTTTTTCTTTTTCTTTTTTAGTGTTTGGGAGTTAATTTTACAGTTCCACTAACATGCAATTTAAAAAAAAAAATCTTAATATTTTTACTATGATAGAATTTGTTGTGCTGTGCATGGGACGATTTTTTTTTTCTTCAAATTTTATATTGCCAAAAGAGTTGGACGTTGGCAAAATAGAAATTAGGAAGTTGATTTTTACAATTGATGGAGCAATATTGCAATAAACTAGTGGATTGTTTATCAAATTTTGTTAACTCTACCGGTTACAAGAGAGATTAAGTAGATTGGCTATGATTTTCAAGTTAAAAGCACAATATAACCTTTCTTTTTTATAATTTTTTTATGGGTTTTTTTTTAATATTAAATAATAAGTAGGCAATTAAAATTTGGACAGACTTGAGCAACCCAAACCTCGGGGCTGGCCCTGCCAATAGTTCATTGCATATAACAAGTCCTAATATTACCCAACAAATAAAATCTATTATTCAGGTTATTGGAATGACCTAACCAAATCTATAAACACCATACTGAATTCCTACATGAGGGGACCTTCAACTAACACTTTTCAGCCAAGACCATCAACCAAATGCTTAGAGAGAAAATAGTTTACTCCAAGCCAAAACCAAAAAGAAATACATCCAACAACTCACCAGATACATACACCTGCTTCTAAACTATATACACCAACTGCTAAACCCATATAACAGTTCCCATACATATACAATAACTTTCAAAACTCATATAGCAGCTAAGAAATATATATACCGCAATTTCAAAAACCCAAATAGAAGCTACAAAATACCTCCAGCAGCTCCTAAAACTACATCCAGCATATGGGATAAACAACTGAGTACACAAATGAGGAAGTCCTTTTTTCTTCCATTCTTCATTCTTAATATCCTATTTTATGAGTTATTTTTGCATGTTTTTTGTTTATATAAATTCTTTGGAGACTTTGTTTCTCACTTTAGTTATTGATAGAGTGGCTATGTCTCTCAAGATGCACCGCTAGCTTTTGCTATTACTGTGGTGATGTAAGTAGCAGACTCGACTTCCCCAAACTAGAACCCGGGTCAATGAAGATGCCCAATCAGACCTCGACACGTGGTGTGGCAAAAAAATGACCCCTAACAACTGTTGAAACCTTAAATATAAATAGAAACTCACATTTCAAGCAAGAAGAGACACAATCACTCACATTTATACTCGTTAGTAATCTTGTCATTTTTAAAATAAGAAACTTTGTTATATGTTTTTTACGTTAATGCAAGTAAGTAGTTTTGTTTTATTATTGTGGTTTAATGCGTCGAGAGTAGTTGTTTTTCTGTAGTTATTGCTTCGATTTTTAGTGTCATTATCTTGATAGTTGAGGGTCATTCTACGGTACCCACACTTTTTTTGTGGGTACCATACCCACTTAAAATGTAAGCCATTCATTTTAGGTTTTTTAATCGTGAGCATCCATTCACAAACTTGTTACTAGAAGTGAGCCGGTTATTTACTTTCTTTTTCTTTTCTGATTTTGATTCAAAACTTAGAATAATAAAAAATTTAATCCAAATCCCCAGCTCCCCAAAACCCAAATCCCTAAATTCCCAAAACCCAACTTCTGCAAATTCCGAGCACCGCCGAGTGAGAGAACCTAAACTCCCATCTTATAGATATTGTTTAATGTTATAAGGGTCATTGCCTAGGAGCAAATACATAATCTTCCTACCTCCAATTTTGCAACCACTTTGGAACTATGGCTATCTGATTGAACTGCTTTACCTCAGCAAGTTTCTTTAGAAGATGCAAATTAAGTTGGGAACCATAGTTATTTTAATTTTTTTTGGTTATAGGGAAAGCAACTTTTTTTTTGGTTTTTTGTTTTTGTATTACTAAAGGAGAAGTAATAATCTTGTTCTCTATTAGCTCATGATCTTAATATTCGCAAACTCATTATCGAAAGTGATGCTAAATCTGTAGTGGATCTCCTCAAGACCAAGAATCTTGGTAACAATGCGTTTCATCCTTACAGTGCTTTAATTAATGATTGCATGTACCTGATTCTGTCGTTTGAGGAGGCCTTTGTTCAACATGCTCATCGTGAGAGCAACTTTTGTGCGGATATCTTGGCTAAGGAGGGACACAACATTTTGACTCCCTTCTCCCTTTATATCTTTTCTCCTGCTTTTGTTGTAAGCCAGTTACTGGCAGATATTTGGGGAGTTTCGTACCCTCATATTGATGTAGGCTCTCGGGTAAAAGGGTTTGTGTTTAGGAATGGGGTTGGAGTGTGAGTTAATTTGAGTAGTAACTAGGCAGCATAAAGCCTCTGCATAGAGAAGTCCATCTCTAAAAGAAAATAGCACAAAAGGCTAACAATTCTCATTAACAAAATTCAACTCTAAAAAAAACTACCTTTACAAAGGCAAGACCATGCATTATATAGCATGCCTCGAGGTACAATTTGATTGGCTGCTAGATGTAGCCCTATGATTGGTTATCCTATGCTAAAAGCCCATTGGCTAAACTATTAACAACCCCTAACAAACTAACCAACTCAGCCAAGCCTTCCTATTGGTTGTACATGACCTAAATGTAACTAGTTACAAGAAAAGACCAAGTACTAGGTTGTTAAGCTTTTGAGACAACAAGTACAAGGTTGTCTCAAAACTAATTACAAGCCTAAAACAGAAATGAAAACACTAGCTTAGATGCTCCTGCATCATACTCTCCCTCTTAAAAAGCATTTGACCTCAAATGGTCTCAGGTGCATGCTAAGTATTTGGCCCCAAGTGTTTCAAGCCGAGTAGTCTTTCTTGGCTTATCTTCTTTATCTTGACCATGGGCTTGGACTTGGTTGTGTCCTTTGGTCGTAATGTATAATGGTGTTCTCTCGTATGCAAGCTACAATGACTCCCCTCAATCAACAAATCACAAGCTCTGTCTTCCCTGCTGCAAGTGGTGTGAGAGATTTTGCTTGCAGGCCTTTTCTTTTCCTCCATCTCTTCCTTAGAAACCTGCAAAATATTTGTTGTAGCATCCATATTTTGAAGCACAAACTGGTTAGACACAGATTTAAAGGTCATCATACCTTCCAATGTTATGCCTTTTTTTTGGTCATCACCAATTTCAGCTTCAACCTTTATGTCATAAACAGGTGGTTGTTCTACAATTTCTTCAATCATCAAGATACCTTCACTCACTTCCTCTGCTTCTTGATATTGATCATAAACGGGTTCTTGAAGGTAGTCCTCTTGATTTTCTTCAATCATCAAGATGCCTTTCATCATTCCTTCACTGCACTGGAACGCTGCTGTACTAGAATGTTGCTGCCAATTGCTGCATTGGGCTGTTGTTACCAATTGCTGCATTGGAATGTTGCTGCCATTTGCTGCATCACTTTCTTCTTCCATTGTTTCTGTCATCAAGGTCTTATTTTTGGCTTGCAAAGCTGGCTTCTTGCACTCAATGGACTTGTGACTCTCTTCACCATACTTATAGTGTTTACAAGAAAGGTTGGAGTTATTTGGTTTACCAACAAATGAAGTTTTGGTTGCGACATTGTTGGAAGTGTGGGCTAATGCAACAGGTTGTGCATTCTTGGATTTCCAAGGTTGCTGCTCGGGCTTGTTGGTACTGCCAAAGCTTCTGCCAAGACTTTGGTATTGCAATGTCCTCCTTGCAAACTGGGTTTGAAGATAGTTGAAAGGCATAAACTGTTCTTGAAGCTTTGTCTTCATCTTGCTCCAATCTTGAATTTTCTTCTTGCCAAATCTGACTCGTTGCATTTGGATCTACTCCCACCAAGCTGATGCTCTCCCTTTGAGCTTGGTGCCCACAATCTTCACCTTCTTGTGGTTTGGAATGTCATGGTATTCAAAGACATATTCCACATGATTGAGCCAATCTATTAAGTCATCAGGAATTAACCCACCAGAAAATTCTGGCACATCAATCTTAACACTACCTTCCCATATCTGCTTATATCTTGGTTCATATCTTTGATTCTAATTCTGTTCTTCCCACTGCTAATCAAAATCTCGATAATAACCCATGAATGGAGGAGCTTGTGGTTGTTACCTCACAGGTTCTCTTTTAGTTGTTGAACAACAGGTTCTGGTTCTTGTTGGAGGGGGTTTATACTTTTGAAACTGCTCGGTCAAGACATCAAGCTGTCTCCTCATCGATTCCATCTCAATTTTCCAAGCACACCTTTTTGGAAATTCCTCGACATTGGCTGCATTGAACTCAGTTTTAACTTCTATAGCCATTCCTTGAATTGGTTTCTTAAGCTTCTTGAACTTCTCTCCTGCCATCTTGATTCAGGCTGGGGTAAGTGTGTAGGCTTAGGATAATTGGTTCTTAGATGATTTTAGAGAGATAAAGAACAAAGAAAATACACAAAACAGAGACTCTAAGGATCTCAAGCTCTGATACCAAATGATGTAGGCTCTCGGGTAGAAGGGTTTGTGTTTAGGAATGGGGTTGGAGTGTGAGTTAATTTGAGTAGTAACTAGGCAGCATAAAACCTCTGCATAGAGAAGTCCATCTTTAAAAGGAAATAGCACAAAAGGCTAACAATTCTCATTAACAAAATTCAACTCTAAAAAAAACTACATTTACAAAGGCAAGACCATGCATTATATAGCATGCCTCAGGTACAATCTGATTGGCTGCTAGATGCAGCCCTATGATTGGTTATCCTATGCTAAAAGCCCATTGGCTAAACTATTAACAACCTCTAACAAATTAACCAACTCAGTCAAGCCTTTCTATTGATTATACATGCCTAAATGTAATTGGTTACAAGAAAAGACCAAGTACTAGGTTGTTAAGCTTTTGAGACAACAAGTACAAGGTTGTCTCAAAACTAATTACAAGCCTAAAACAGAAATGAAAACACTAGCTTAAACGCTCTTGCATCACATATGTTGTAAACTCTTATTTCGTTTAATGCAAATTCATTTTCACCAAAAAAATAAATAAATAATCTTGTCCTCTTCTTTTTGTTCTCTTCCTTTTGTTTTCACACATTGCAGGTGTTGAAGACGGAGAAGGGAGAAGGCAACTGATTTGTATGTCCCAAATGACAATGTAAACAAACATTAGTGGTGAAAGGAATGGACATATGTTTTTGTTCCTGATTCAAATATGGATGAAGAAGCTGTTTAATTTCTATACCATCAATTGTGATGTATTTGTGAAGTTGATATTATCTAATTTTTTAATATAATATATATATATATATATATATAATATATATTTTAAATTATGGTACCAATTAATGTGATGGTAGGGTACTATCATGTAATATTGATACCATTAAATGTGATGTTGGTATCATAAAATGTGACACAAAATTAAGGTACAAACCAATGTAATGTTAGGTACTATCATATATGATGTAAGGTATCATCATATGCGAGGTCGGTACCATGTATCATCATTGTGATGAAGGTATTATCATATGTGATATTTGGTACCATTACATGTAATGTTAGTACCATTACATGTGATGTTGGTATCATAAAATGTGACACAAAATTAAGGTACAAACTAATGTGATGTTAGGTACCATTATATGTGATGTAAGGTACCATCATATGTGATGTTGGTATCAAGTATCATAATTGTGATGAAGGTACTATCATATGTGAAGTGAATAAAGGTACTAAATAATGTAACGAATGTACTATCATATATAATATTGGTACCATCAAATGTGATGATGGTGTCATTAATGTGATGTTTTGGTAACCTGCTATAGCAGGCTACTCATTTAGAGATACGGTACCCATGTGGGTACTGTAGATTGACCCGATAGTTGATATATATGTAGTATCTATAGTTTTATTTTGATTAGTTACCATTGCTACTTGCTTCGATTTGTACTGTCTTATGACTATAGTTTTTTTTTTTTTTATAAGATCTATAGTTTAATTTGATCAGTTACCTTTGGTACACGTACACTCAACATTGACGTAGTTGTTATAAAAAACATTGTCGTAATTGGCTTAATTAACACATTGCATCGATAATACCATTGCAATAAGTATCAACGTAGCATATCTCATCTATAATCATCAATGCAACCATTTCTAATAATAAAAGTTGAGTATTTGGTCAAATCGACCCTAAAACTGAAAAAAGTTTCTAAAGTTTACGTAGCAAAATTTCTAGTAATTTTAGTATCAATTATCCTTTCAAACACAAATAAATATTTTATTTCACCAACAAAAATGCCTAAATATATTGTTGGTCCCTAAAAATAACATATTTAACGTTTTATTCCATAAAGTTTCAAACGAGTGTTTTAAGTCCAAAAGTTTAAAAAATAAAGATTTTTGTCCTTAAAGTTTTAAGAAATGAGCATTTTTGGTTCCTCTTCGTGTCTAACAGAGTGATTACGTGTTATCTTTTCGTTTGCTCACATCATCATTAAGTTTGAAAAATTTAACAAATTTGGATAGAGATCAATAATGCTCATTTTAAAAAAAATTAGGGACTAAATCGCTCGTTTTAAACTTCAATGACTAAAAACTAGGTGTGACAACACAACGCGAACACAACACTTTTTTTGTTTTGTTTTTTGCGGGATAGTGTTGACTATAAATGGATTCGTGTCAAAATAGGTTGATCCGCTTTGACATGATTAATAAATGGACCAGTTTCTGTGTTGACTTGCAATCAACCTAAAATAATTCGGTTCATTATTTGTTTATAATTATTATAATTTACGTTCTTATAAAATATTAAATAAATATGTTAACAATTTATGGTGAAATTTTTAAAATTGGTTGAAATTGCTCTTATCCATGTCATTCCAATACAACACATTTATTAAACATATTAAAATAATTGTAGCCAATTTACTACAAACTGGTTTGTAACAAGTTTACTACAACCCACTACGTGACAGCTTATAAGATCATCCACATGTATTATTTAAAGAAGTCACATGACTCATTAAATAGGTCATGTGACTAAAGTACATGTGAATGATCTTATTAGCTGTCACATAGTGGGTTGTAGTAAGTTAACTACAAACCAAACTCTGTCCTTAAAATAATTCGTGTACGTGTCAACCCAACACGAGTTGTTTATTAAGCACGTGGGCCGACTCACCTTAACCCGCTTAATAAACGGATCAAAAGCTTTTTACACCATTATTAAATGGGTCAGGTTAGAATTGAGCTATATAATAGAATACTCCCACTTTAACACGACACAGATACAACTCACCAACACAAATTAGTGAATTACCTTGTCATTTAGGGGAGCATAATGTCGGCCTAAGTATTTGGGATAGGGTTGGGCCGACCATCCATGCGTGTGCTATTGCCAAGCGCCTAAGCCCATGAAGTTAAAAATGTTTTTAAAACAAGACAATACCAAAAAAACCGTTTGGAGACGAGGCAGGTGAAGGATGAGGGGGTGTTGTGCGGTTATCTCAGCTCCTGCAATGCCAATCTGTCTCTGTCCGGTTTCAACTAGAAGCATTGTTAACATTAATGTTAATGTTAAGCTTAAAAACAAGGCTGTCTTCCTATTAAATCAGCGGCGTTTCAAAAAACTCTGCTCAGCTTCTCTTAGAGTTAGCCCCCCAAAACCAAACACACAACATTTCGTTGGTGAGGCAGAGGCAGAGGTAAAAGAGGATGATTTCGTTGTCGTCAATTTTTACAGTTTCGTGTTCATCAAAGACCCAGAGGCCGAGGTCGCCAGCCACCTCTCTTTCTTAAAGGTATCCTCCAATTTCCTCTTTCTTTAACGTAGTGTGATTGTAAGTCAGAAACTCAGAATTACCATAAAAAAAAATTTCTGAAATCTGTTAAGATTTTAGGCCTGGTCTAAAACATTAAACAAGTTGTCATGTTATTTATAATTTATAGTAATAGCACTCACAATTACGTTTAACACTTTGTCGATATCTTTTATTAGGATCTTGACATACATGGCCGAGTATATCTGAATGAACAAGGCATAAATGCACAGGTAATGATTTCTTCCTTTATATCAAATATCATTCATCAACTTCTCTCTTTGTGCTTTCCTGTGTGTATGTGCTTTCTTACAAATTATATATGATATATACCCACTCATGGTTGATCGATAAGCATCTTATATTGGTTTAAAATTTCATTGGAGTGACTCTCGATCCGGCAATTGGTAAATTTTTTATTAGAATTTTAGAAATGTAACACAATGAGCTTAGGTACGCATGGAAATGCTTCAACACATAAAAGATGACATATTCATATGAACCCATATGTTCAAGAAATGATGAACTAAGTATATATTATTTGAGGAACTGTATATGAATATGGAATTGAAGAGATTGTATTTGTTTTTGAAATTTCATTTGGTTCGAGTTGTTGGAAGACACCTTTCATTGATATATTAGGTACATAATCAAGATATCTTCAAGCTTAAGTAACATTCTTAATTTTTTGGGGTGCATATTCATTAAATTAGAGAGCCTGTAGGATCTCATAAAAATGTTGGTTTTCCCCATTTTACAACTCATTTGGTTTTAATGTTTTGAAAATGGATCTTTGTTGTTCAAATCTGTTGTTTGTTTTTGATAAATTTAGAAGCTATGCTGACATATTTTTATAATTATTTTTTAAGAATATTTTTTAATAAGTATACAAAATTCTTGCTCATAAATGTCAATTTTCTGAAAATTTCGAGTCAACTCCATAAATGTAAAGGATTTTTGAAGTCTAGAAAGAGAAAGTAATTGGTGTTTTCCTTGCTCATCTAAATTTTTAATGGTGAAGCTTGTGGTGCTTATATTGTTATGAGGAAAGGAAATTCTATAATTATCGACAATCACGTTCAATACCTGAGTTGAGCATTTACCCAGAAAAATTGACAAACATGCCATTTAATTGACCTGAGAGATGTTATTAAGTAGACCATGACTTAAAAAGTTATAAAAAGAATAATCCTTGTGACATCGACTTTATTCATGCATATGCTTTTTAATAATTGTGTGCTGTTATATTTTATTCTTTGTCTAACCTTGGTAACAAATGTAAAACTGTGACAAAGTTTAAAGGAGATTTAAAAAACTTCTTTTCATTATTAAGGAAAGAAAGAATGATTAGTAAGTATTACTCTCTTCATAACATAAGGGACATCATTAGGAGCATGATGTACCTGTCATGACTAGAAGCACCTAGATTAGTCGTCCTGCTAAATTTGGAAGGGGCTATAAAGGAATCACATGCAGATTCTATGATAGTGAATAATTTTAAGGTAACGGATGATGTGGGAGAGATCCACTAATTATAAAAAGAGATGTGGCAGAGATCCACTCCTAATTGTTACTAGATTGTACTTGGCCATTACAACCGTGGTACCTCTTCCCTTTTAAACAAAGAGGAGGTCTTGCCCATCTTTGTCTTAGTAGAGTCTTCAATGACATGTTGCGGCCTTCTTTCCCATTACTTAGCAAAATTGAACCACGGGTTCAGGTACAAGATACTATCATTATTGCTTGGACAATTAGACTTCCAACCCATATTTGCGATGACACAATTGCAAGATTGAAGCTCTATTCTTTTACTTGGCGCAACCCCTCTCATCAATGGACTTCTGACTTGTGACGTATACGGAGGAATGCATTTTGTTCGTGCTACTGATTGGATGCCTATGTTGATATGTACAAGATTGGCCTTTCTACATATAATATTCTGTCACTCACCCTCAAACTGTAGTATAGATTTCTATTATGCCCATTTTGTTGCAAAGATAAGGAAAACCTTTACTAAGGGGTTTTAGGCTCCTAACTGATTGTAAGAGTTGACATATTAGGTCAACTTTCTTTCTCATAATCATATCTTTGATAAAGTGATGGTCCACCTCTTAGCTATTTCATCCCAGTGAGCTTTAGCTCAAATGGAATCTCCTTCCTTTGTAAGAACAGGATGGAGGGTATGGTTGTAGATTCAAGACCCATTAGGTGCATGTGTAATTTGTCAATAAAAAGAAAAATGTTAAGTGCTCTCATGAGACAGAGGACTACTAGCAATTTGCATGGATGGTCAACAAAAGTAAACCTTTTATTTATTGCTTTCTAGAGAGTAGTTTGGTTCTTTATTCCCTACCCCATTCTCTTCTTGTGTTGATACATAGATGGTCAAATATGTTATTGTTTGAAGACATAGGGAGATTTAAATCACCATATTCTTTAATGCATATTAATATATTAAATCACCATATTAAAAGGTGAACTATGTCGCAGGAGTGATTTGAAATTGTTTATAATGCTTCCTATCTTCATTAGAGTAATTATTCACCATCTGTTTAGCATCTATCTCTTTATAACTCTTGATTTGATTTATCTTTGTGCAGTACAGTGGGCCGTCAAAAGATGCTCTTCTTTATGTTGAATGGCTAAGAGAAGATGATAGATTTTCTCATATGTTGGTTCAGATTTCTCCAGCATTAAATGGGCATGCCTTTCCAAAACTGAAGTTGCGGTATAAGCCTTCACTAGTGCAGGCAAGCTATATGTCTGTGCATCTCTCTCTCACGCACACACACACAAACGACTTCCCTTATTGATCTCATATTTGCGTGTTTGGAACCCTGAATTTCTTGATTAGTTCTATTCTTAACATTATACCCTCCCTTGTTATAGGTCTTCTTCACTTGATGTTTTTCAGACTTTTTATTTATGTTTTTTGTGTATGTATACCTTTAGATAGATACATATATTTATATGTATATTTATTTTTCTCTCCTTGATAGTTCCTTGATTGGTTCACGTGTTTGTATTTTGGGGTTGGGGGGTGACGAATGGGTGGTGTTCGGCTCCAGTACAGTTCCAAAGGGATGACTCTCTTTCCATTTTATAGGAAGTTCAGCATGTCTTTTATATTACTCTTCTTAATCCTAATTAGCTATAGAGCCCAAACTCCATATTTTTTATTGCTAAGTAATACACGTAACCCCCTCAAGTTTTTCTTCAAGCAGAGGATTGAGCCATTTACTCAATGAAATTTGCACTGAAGTTGTATTGTAAAATAATGGAATTTTGAATTGAGGATTTTGATCTTCTTTGTGTTGATATGAAAGCTTCAATTTTTACCCGTGTGTTTGTGTATGTATCAGCGATGATATGCAGAAAATCATCAGATTGTGCACTTTTAGTCTTTTAGTCACTGCTTAGTATGTTTATCTGGTTGATCACACAGACAGAGTATTTTCCTTGAGTTCTAGTTATTTCTCTAGTGTGTTGGAGAGTGCGTGCGTTCATGTGTGTGTGTTAGAGAGAGACAGAGAGGGGGGTTTGGGTATAAAAGCCCAAATGCTATTTCATACCGAGCCATTAATTTCATTTATGTGTGACTCATGGAGGATGAGTTGGTGCTTATGAAGGAGGATACGGTGGTTTAATCTGCTCTTTATATTATTATATATGAGATGTTGGTAACATGTAACTTTCCAATAAAATGAAAAAGAGATGTCTCCTTTGGGAATGGGACTACAGCTGAATCCAGCTGGTTGTGTGTTTGCTTTTGAGAAGAACTGTCACCTCATTACAATTGTATTTCTCCAGCTGGAAGGAGGCGTTTCACATCTTCCTTTGGTTGACCCTTCAATGCGAGCAACACCTATAGCACCTTCGGAATGGAGAAAAAGACTGGAAGTGATGAATGGAATCGATGAGGCTTCAAATGAGAATATTAATAAAAACTATATTCTGTTGGATGTGAGAAACGGTAGCTCCTCTCTTCTTCCAAATTGCCATTTGATTGCATTTTCTTAGCTGAATGTGCTCTCAATTTTGGTATGTTTTCATATGTGTCATGCCCTTTCTTTTACATTTGCCTACCAAACTTTGTGAAATGGATATTGACATGGATGGAACTGTTATTGTTATCCTTGAATAACTGAAATTAATCATAACTATGGAAGTGCTCCTACCATTATAATCCACAGTAAAGCACAACCAGCTATCTGGGTGAACATAGGATTTGGACACCTATAAAATAGATCATATGATTGGTAGAACAAGATGTAGATTTGCCAAAATATTTGCATTATTATTGAAAAGTGAAGAAAAAACAAATTTTATCAGGTGTTTTTACCTCCTTGCTTTAGTAGTATCTTTATAAACCATTCTGAGCCATGTTTTACACACAAATGCTATTTTTCTCAAGCTCTTGTTTCTAACCAATTCAGGCTAGGTGTTGAGTTCGCAAGAAGCTAAAGATTCACAACTCTCTGAATGTTGTTGATTTGGATTTGTTTTCTTCATTGGAAACATATCTGGTATCTGAATCAATAGATCTCTTGATACCTACTCATTGACCGAGCTCATGGTAAATCTTATCAAGAAACTCAAAGTACTTTCTTGAATTCAGACCTTAAGATGAGAAACTAATTGAAGTGTCAAAGGTTTGGGAATAGCTAATCCCATAGTAGTAGGAATAGACAATTCTTTTGGAATATCTATTCCATGCTGTTTAGGTGCAACTAAAATAGGAATAGACATAACCAACGGATAGCAATTCCATTCCTTGTTCTACTTTCACACCAAATGTGTTCGCTACGTTTTTAGAGGTTTTCAGAAAGCTTGCTCCAATTGGGAAAGCATGGAAATTTTTAGATTCTTCAAGAATCAAAAGTGTGTAAACGTCCCTTACTTTGAGGAAGAAGAATTAAAATTGTGTAAGGCAAGACTAGGGTTCTTGGACATAGGGGTAGACTTTGGGAAATTTGAGATGGATCTGAGATAATCCACAAGTGTGAGGAATTTGGGCTCATTTTATTTAAGACTTTCCATGCTGATCAGTTTTGTTTTTTGTTTTTTAGGTAAATAATTAAAAGCGCAAAAAGGGGCGCAACCCTAGTACTAGGGAAGCACACAAGAGAGATACCTAAGTAATGTCTAACCTCTACAATCTAAGAGTCATTAAATTCTAACAAATTAGAAAAAGAAAGATAATAGGTAGCAGCTATCTAATCATACAGTAGGAATCAAGTCTGCTTTCCTACACCTGTGACTTCAACTCCTTCAAATGATGCACAAGGAATTTCATTCCAATAATACTACTATGATGCTTCCCAAAACACCTTGCTAGCATTCCAACAATTCAACCTCTGTTTTAGGCATAACCCATAAAATTCCAAACATACAAAATAACAAAGTCCACAATTCTTGAGCAACATCACAATGAAGTAGCAGATGGTCCATTTTCCCCCACTCGACTTGCACATGCAACACCAATCCTATAAGATCACACGTCATTTCCTTAAATTATCCATTGTTAAAATCTTCCTTAAGGCCGCTGTCCATGTTAAAAAAAGGCACTCTAGTCGGGACCTTAACTATCCAAATGATTCTCCAAGGGCAAGAATTACCACCCTCCATTCTTTATTACTTTTTACTTCTAATCCACGGCTTTTGCTTGGTGCCCATGCCAATCTATCATCCCACTCTCATCTAACCCTTGTAGAATAAAGAATATCAAGAAAACGTACCAAAGATCAAGCTCCCAATCCTTTATAGTTCCATTTGGCTACAACATATACCCTGCCACCATAGTCTTCTACCACTAGGCTGCACCTTGACGGGTATCCTTATTACTTGCCAGTTGAAAAAGTTCAGGAAATGCCTCCTTTAGTAAAGAGTTTCCACATCATATATCATTCCAAAAGCAAATATGAGTGACATTGCCTACTTCAAACGTCAGGAACTTACAAATTGCCCGTAGCCATTCCTAATGTGTTTCCATAAGGGCTGCAAACTTTTTCAGAGCAACATCCTCCCCAAGAACTGCTGTATACTTTTTTCTATCACCTTTCGCCAAAGGTGATCCCTTTCCCGTCCATAATGCCATAACCATTTTTCCCAACAAAGCTCTTTTAAAAATTAACAGTTTGTTCACTCCCAAATGTCATATTGAATAGGGGCACAAATTGTCCTCCGATTTACCAGATGGTAATTGTATTCATTGCCCGCATCTTCTCACAAAATTATCAAGTCTATTAG
>OU015762.1:43525691-43575795 GCA_907173295.1 Fagus sylvatica
TTGTGAGTCAGGAAGAATCTGCGCGCAAGCGTGGTAACGTTAGGGGAAAAGTTCTGGAATTTTCAGCACAGACTTATTTCGTCGGCCTGTTTTCGTGTGTGTGGTAGACGTAGCTCCCGATATCAGATTTCGGCGATCTTGGTGTCACCGGAAAGCTTGTGTTACCTAATTTCTAAAGGTACAGGCCTTGTACAGAGGCGAACTTGGGTTCGCAAGATATGATCTTGCAAACAGAGGCCGTTGGAATATTCCTTATGCCAAGGGGTCATTTTCTGATCGGGATTTCGGCTTGACCGGAGGAGCTTTTGGCGATCCGGGAATTGCACGTCGTAGTTGAAGTAACCCTCTTGCTTAAAGGTTTCAGCTTGCGGACTAAGTTGCTGCTGGTTGGAAAGAATCCGCGTGCAAACGCTGCCTCCCGAATAGGCTGTTTTGTCAACAACACTTAGCAAAATTCGGCTAAATGTTAGACCGCTTTTTCACAGTTTTGCCCATAACTCCCTCGTTTCTCGTCCGTTTTTAACCCGTAAAGTATCGAATTGAAGCTCTTGACATGCTCTACACATTGGTCAGGGGGAGGTCAGTCCAATCCAGCTTTCGGTCTGGTCAACGATTCGGTCAAACCCCGGTCAAACTTGGTCAACCTTAGTCAAACTTAGTCAAACTAGGTCAAAGCTCTCTGAACTCTGGGAAATGTGTCCCGAACCACGTTTTGAGGGTTTTTGGGTATAGTGGACCCCAGTCAGGTCAGAAACAACTTGGTCAAACCTCGGTCAAACTTGGTCAACTCCGGTCAAACTTGGTTAACCCTGGTCAAACTTGGTCAAATTTCGGGAAATGTGCCCCAAACCCCGTTTTGAGGTTATTTGATGTGGCAAGCCCTCGTCGGATCAAGCCGACTTGGTTCGGGCTGCCTCATCTTGCGTGCCAACACCTGAGAAAATCTTAGGGGTAAAAATGAGGTTATGACAGTATGCGATGTAATATATATTGCTTTATTTCTTTGAAATTTTTTCACTTTATTACTTTTTGTTTTTTAGTTTTTTAAACTTATTTTATTCTATAGTTGAAATTAAAAGTTAACTTCTTAACTTCTAATCTTGTCCATTCAAAGAATATTATAGCTCATGCAGGATCTCAATCCCACTTATGTAATGTCCGTGATTTTTGTCTAACTTTTGTATATTAATTAAAGAATTGAAGGCCCCAATATGTTAGAAGGAAGCTGATCAGAAGGAGAAATTATTCAGTCCACCGAGTGACGTGGTTCACCCGTCCACCATTCCAATAATTAAATGACACGTCTGATAATTAATACAGTTAGCTTGATAATTAATACAGTCAGCTTTTAACCATTAACCCCATACTTTTAAAATGACCAAATAGCCCCAAGCTGACTGTATTAATTATCACACGTGTCATTTAATTATTGGAATGGTGGACGGATGACGTGGTTCACCCGGTGGACTGAATAATTTCTCGATCAGAAGAATGAGTTTTTGATTTGAAGTCACAGTCAAAGATGGGCCAAGAGAACTTGGAGCAGCTAGTAAAAGCAATGACTGACAACTAGGCTTTTTGGCCCATTTGCATTTACTACTCAAGTGCAGATTAATGGCTTTCATTGGTTAGATGGAAGCTGATCAGAAGAATGAGTTTTTGATTTGAAGTCACAGTCAAAGATGGGCCATGAGAACTTGAAGCCAGCTAGTAAAAGCAATGACTGACAACTAGGCTTTTTGGCCCATTTGCATTTACTACTCAAAGTGCAAATTAATGGCTTTGATTGGTTACCCTAGTTTTGCCATGTGGTAGCAGGTAGCTCATGCCACAAGAATCATGGCTTTGATTGGTGACGTATCCTAGTTTGCCATGTGGGTACGAAATATAAATACCTTGCTTTCAACTATGTTTATGCTGGTTTAAGATTTAAATAGGTGATGCCCTCAATGTTTTGGATCCAATTCCAAGTCGGTCCAAGGAGATACCTTGGAGAATTGAATCTATTTTGAAAGATATTCTCACACTTTTGAATTATTTTTGTTGTTAGGATATTTCTTTTGTTAGGCAAGATGTTAATTTTGTAGGTCATAATTTGGCTCGGTGGACCATTTCTTGTAATTAACAAGGGGTCATTCTCATCTCTTATCTGTGGAGTGCGAACTTTGTTAGCTGCTTAGTGGTGGAGATGGTTAATGACCCTTTCCTCCCTCCTTTTGTTTTATGCCATAAATTTCTTTATTCAGCAAAATAGAGAGATAATAGGTGGAGAAGAATATTAGAATTTAGATGCCCTATCAATTGTCGATTGATCCAATGGTGGATGTGAATTTGGTAGATTCCCACGTGACCTTTGTAATGTTGAGCTAGAATGGGACAAACCTTGAAGAATTAAGAGACTCAGAGCATGTTATTGTGGACTCGCCAGTGACTATAATAGGTTGAATTTCTATATTGTGAATCAAACGAGTCATGTTCCACTCTCTCACATTTACATGTGCTTTTGGAAATGTTTAACGATTATTTTCATAGAATATTGGGGTAAATTTAAATACAATGGATATTTTTAGACCTGGCAAACGGGTCGGGTCAATCGGGTTCGGGTTCGATCCATACGGATTCGGGTCAAAAAACGGGTCGTCCTAAATGGGTTACACAACCTATGACCCATATCCGGTCTTTTAAGGGTCGGGTCAAAACCGAGTTGACCCGTATTTTTACACATGAAAAAATATATATATATATATATATAATGAAAATAAACTTGATCCTATAGTCCAAAATTATCATTTAGTTTTCTTTGTCTTCCTTTCAATACAAATAAGAGAACACATAAACAAAAACACTCACAAATAAAAGAATATGGAAAAAAAAATACTAGATGTCATAAACCATATCAAATCATCAAGCTTCTTAGATGTACTTAGTCACATGAAAATTATGAAATTAAATTAAATTACCTATCAAGATGACTATATATATAAAGTTTCAAGAATAAAACATAATATGTTAGGTAAAGGTTACGTAAAGAAAAATAAGTAAATAAATTAATATGAATTGGACCTCAATCTACTCGAAGTTGGTAGTAGTTCTAGATACTTGAAAATTGCACCTCAAGTTGGTGAGTAATTTCATTAATATTTTCATTTACAATAAAAAGTTTTAATATAACTTTAGTATACAATGTAAACGGGTCAATAAATATTTAAAAGTTAATAAATATGGCTATTCTATTAATGGATTATATATTATCTTCAAATCCATTTAATTAACTTTAAGTACAAATCAAAATTTCTACACTTTTTTGAAAAAGACAAGATTGATACTAAGAATTTTACCTCCAATGCAAAAAGTTGATTCAGAAGTAAACGCAGTTATAGTAATACTCAAAAGAGCGTGTGCCATTAAATAAAACTAAGAAAATAGATTGCAATTCTCTTTCTACCAAGAGAGAATATCCAATTTTGTGTGTTGCTTTTGGTTAAGTCTAGGCTATTTCAAATACAAATTTAATTTAAGAATTGTTTTTTTAATTGGCATTATGTGAACTTTTATAATAGTCAAATTCCAAATCATTCAAAAAACAAACTCTCATAATACTTTAATTCCTAACATAATAATATAGACTCAGAAAGCCAAAAAAAAAAAAAAAGCAAAAACAAAAACAAAAACAAAAACATGAGGAAAAAAAAAAATTTCTTTTGAAAAACGGGTCGACCCATGTGACCCACAGGTTGACCCGACCCGACCAGTCATTTTACAGTTCGGGTACGGGTTGACACCATCTTTGTTCCCTGGTCAAAAAACCCCTATCCATACCCATATTTTTCCTTCGGGTTCGGGTTGAAAAATGGGTCCGGGTCAAATTTTGCCACGTCTAGATATTTTATCTCATTTCTTTTGGTTGCCCCTCTTATCTGAGCCTATGTAAGATCATGGCTTGTTTGTTTCTGTCAATGTTGAACATGTTATTCATGAAGTGTTTCGTTTGTCAAACACAGCCACAAATTATTATATAAACTTATCTATTTTTAGATTGTGTTTTAATAAATGAACTGAAATTAAAATGCAAGACAATTATATATATCATAAACAGATTAAACCTCAGCAAATCCCTATTTAAAATCGTCATGCTTCTAAGTTGGGTCTTGTCCAAATAGAATCAGGCAAAACCAAGATCCACATAGCCTAACACTTTTTATATATAGTGTTTACGATATTTCGTATTGAACTAATTCAAATTAATACCATTTGATGATGAATAAAAATCATTGGGTCGTTCGTCCAACGCTAAGGTATGGAAGACCTACAAAAACATATGAACACTCAATCGGAAGAGTACCGATGCGATGTCAGCCAAAACTTCTTCGATACTTTTGTCAGAACTCACAAGACTCAATGACAATAATTCAAAATGACAAAGTTAGTGAATATCTTCCTCATACCTAGTTTAGAAGTTTTTTATTGTTGTAAATATGATTTAAGGATTGCCGTTACTTCCGTCCATTAAGTCATGCTTCATTAAATGCAGGATGTGGGGTAACGTAAGCACGTAACTGCAACGATTATGGGATCATTTTTATGAGAAAGTGGTCTTTGTAATCCGTGGGTGAGTTCAATGGTGTAACGCCTTCTCATTTAATGTGTAATGGTCGTCTGACTCACACATTGCCTTTTGAACTACCTTATAAGAGAGGAAGTACTTATAGAATACTTTGAGAGTACATTAAATACGTACTCACTTCTTTTACATAAATGGTGGGTAACGCCTTCTCATTTAATGTGTAATGGTTGTCTGACTCACACATTGCCTTTTGAACTACCTTATAGGAGAGGAGTACTTATAGAATACTTTGAGAGTACATTAAATACGTACTTACTTCTCTTACATAAATAGTGGGTCCCGTTAATTAAATTCATGATGGGAAGGAGCACGCATTTAATGTACTTTTAAAGTATTCTATAATTTTCCAGAGGGGTGGTTTTTCAGTGGTTTGTTGGACGGGTGCATATTCCCATCACCATTGATCATAAAAACATGGTTAAGCTATTTGGCAAGATCATATTTCTTTCCCAAGATAGTAAATCCTTCACCCTTCAATATAAATTAGTTTCATAAATATAAAATTTAAAAAGTACAGCTACAAACCAATTACCAAAGGCCTTAGAATAAAACACCAACCACAATGGAGGAAATGGTTAAAATATGTGTATTAAATTTAATAAACTGTGTTTAATTTAATAATAGTGTTCTTAGATATGGTCAATGAGTGTTTGGAACTTTTTGTTTTTTGAGAAAAAAAAAATCAATTATTTTATTTGAGTGAAGATCTGTGATCATTGCTTTTGATTGTACAAAAAAGCCCTATGCTTTTCAAATTTTAATGTTTTGTTCTTTCAGCCTAATTTCAGTTGGATATTACTGTGTGTGACTGCAATCCGAGTAGGCTTTTTTGTCACTAACCTGCTGGGCGTGGGTATAGGATGTGTGTATTTTGTTTGTGCATGACCAAATTGAGGCCTCTTATTTCACCTTTTTTTCTAATTGGGTATAGGATGTGTGTATTTTGTTTGTGCATGACCAAATTGAGGCCTCTTATTTCACCTTTTTTTCTAATTTGGGTGTTTCGATTGTGATTGTGATTGTGATTTTGAAACTCTGTTCAATGAACCTACAAGCCATTGTTTATACCGGTAATTTTCTAGAAAGAGCTGTGAGAGATGCCATTATTTTGATTTCTTTTTTCTTTTTCTTTAGGGGGTTGAAGAAATTTTGAGTTCAAAATTGAGACGACTTTTTTTAGCCATGCAAAGGCCCACTCAGCCAATGGTGTGTGATAGGATATGCCGGATAGTGATAGGTATTCCACTATTCATCTGTATTTTTGTGTTAAATAAAGTTTTGGAAATCATGTAAATTTTAATGAAAGAAAACAAACTCCCTTAGCAACCAAAACCAACTATACATAATTTATACATGTCGATGTAAGCTTAGTTTGTGCGAAATGTGAAATTTGGTCTGTCTCTCACCTCTCTCACTCTTGATGATTTGTTTTATGGAAGTCATTAATGAAGATACGAATATAGTCCCAGTGGACTTACTTATAAATATATTACTGATTTGGCTCATCTCTATGGCTCTTTTCCATTGGATGATTTTAGAAAAATATCTCTTATTTTCTCTTTTTTATGTGCCTGCTGACCTGTATCTCCCTTTCGTTGATATAGGACAAAGAGGGAGATATAGGAAGATATAGGTTAGTATTTGCTGGGAATTAGTAAACAATTCAATCATGAGGGATTTAATAATTAGGCTCACCTTCATATGTGGGGAAATTGACTTTGTTGGGGTTGTTCTAATGGCGAATGATTGGTGTTTGGTGTTTGGTGTATATGTTGCCATTGTTTTTGATATCCTATTTTAATCACCAAATATTGAACTAAATCTGAAACTTAATGGGATGCAAGTGACATCCAATATGGCAACCTCTAAAGAAAATGGAATTATGTGTTGTTATATTTATTGTTTATGACTTCTAATTAATTAAGGCAATACTATCCCACCGTCTGTCCAAATGATTTTACAGGCAGATTTCCACTTGTTACACGTATATAATGTAAAGATCTTGGGTGCCCTTTCTCTTGTTGCTATTCCACTTCAGTACCATGTAAGTTATATTAAGATCAGACTCTCTGCATAAGTAGCTTTTTCTTTTCTTTTTTGATACTTTCTAAATCCTATAATAAAGGTGTAACAAAATTAAACTTTATAGTTTTAAAAGTATTAAATTAACCCCTCAAAATTTGAAAAAAAATAACAAATTAAACCCTATAATTTCAACAAAAACAAAATAAACTATGAGGTTTCAAAATGTAGCAAATTAAACTCTTATTCATGGCTTAAGATTTAATAGTTACTTTTGAAATTTCAAGGTTTAATTTGTTATTTTTTGAAACTTTGGTTTTCAATTTGTTACGTTGGAAACTATAAGGTTTAATTTGTTAATACCTCTAAACTATAGAGTTTAAAAATGTAATTTATCATATATTTTTTTCACATGGGAAAGGGGAGAGTGAGCACTCATTTAATAGACTTACCACACCAGCACATTTAAAATAGCTACCTTTTTTGTACTATGAATAAAATATAGGTACAATTTTTTAGATACATTATGTTCTCCAATTGATATCAAACACAGGTTGCATAACTAATGAAACACAAGCAATATTATCTTTTCCAAGAATAACTAAATTCAATACAGTTATGTATTTGAATTCAATTAAAAAAACTAATGTACCTGATCTAAGGAACTATAACTAAGATTTACCCCTATATTATTATTACTTATAGCTATTGATGATTTTTTTTTTTTATCAAATCAATTGATGAATTAGTTGATTAAGAGATAGGGATGGACTATGGAGCTATATTAAGACCACAGTTGGTCATTCTCCCCCCCTCCTCCCCCCTCCTAAAAATTCAAAACAAAATTAAATAGTATATATATAGATATATATATAAAAAATTAATTTTTGTAAAAAACAAAAAATATATATATATTTGGCCCCTTAAAAGTGAAAATTAGTTCAAATAACCTAAAAAAATAAAGTTGTCACCCAATCCATTTATATGTTTGATGGTCCTTCAAAAAAAAAAAAAAAAATCAATGCCAAAATATACTGTTGATCTCTAAAATTTACATATTGAGCGATTTTAGTCTCTAATGTTTCAAATGAGTGTTTTAGATCTTAAAGTTTAAAAAACAATAGTATCTCTAGCACATTCTTGGTTTGGCTCTCTTCTCCACATGTGGAGAGCCAAACCATAAATTCATGCTCTAGCAGTCTCTTCAGAGGCTCTCCACAAACTCTAAATGCTACCATAGCTCTCCACATGAATAAGCAATCGATATCTAACATAAAAGAATAATAAAAAATGAATAAAAAATATAATATTTATTGGGATAGAAGAATAAAGAAATAATAAATAAAGTATATTTAAATAGAGTAGAGAAAGAGTAAAGTGTCTGTTAGAGAGTGTATCTGAAGAATAAAACTTAGGTACAGTTCCTTAGACCAAATACATTAGGTTCCTCAATTGAATTCAAACACATGGTTGCATTAACCAATTAAACACAAATAATGATGATGTGTGAAATCAACACGGTCGTCCAACGGATGCTCTCTCTGATGGAAGACCTGAAACAGCAAGAAATGGTGACGACAATAGGAAAACACCGGTGGGGTGCCGGCCAAAATTCCTCCGATGCCTTTGTCAGAGATTTGGAGAGAATGATTAACAGGTAAGTAAAAGTGTTTAGGCTAATAGTGTGCGTACCTTATGCCTTTCTGTATGGAGGTTTATATAGATGCTCCGGAAAATAGCCGTTGAGTCTTCCTTAACTTCCCTCTTTATTGGACTTGAATGGGAGTCTTTATGAAGACGGTTACAATATCTCGGGGATATTGTCATTAATGGGAGCATAACGCTTTTGGCATTTAATTTCGTTTATGGAGATGTTCTTTAATGAGCCGAGGGGGAGATGTGGCAAGGACGATACTTAAGGTCGTCCTTACCTATGCTCGTCGTGGTGGACGGTTTGTTGATAGTCGTCCATCGGTTGGGTGGTAAACATATCCAAGTCATTCTTTAATGGGCAGGTTAAGGGGATCATGAGCTCAGATTAAAGAAGATATTGTATGGTCGTCGTTGTGTTAAGGTCGTCATGGCAGTCGAAGGAGATAACGTCGTCCGTCCATTGGATGGTGGACTCATCAAATAATGTTATTTTTTCTAAGAATATTTAAATTCAATGTATTTGAATTTAATTAGGAAGCTAATGTATTTTAATTTAACTAGGAAGTTAATGTATTTGATCTAAGGAACTGTACCTAAGTTTTACCTATATCTGAAATAGTAAATAAAGAGTAGCTTTTTTCTCTACTTGCGGAGGGAAGAAAAAAAAAAAGATCGGCTGGAATTATATGTCATTTTGTTTAATTCCGTTAATTTTCTTGTGTGCATAGCTAACTAAGCAATGAGATAACCCATTTTTAATGATATGATATCTATTTTTAATTATAAAAAACTACATAGTAGCTTTACCCAATGCCCAACCCGTAAATACCACCGACCTTGAATCTATTTGTTCTTATATGCTGCATTTGCAATGTGTCTACGGATTTCTAAGTCAAATACGCATTTGCTGCCTCTCACAACCCAGATGGTCAAATGCCCTTCCTCACAATTGGACTTTATCTCTGTCACTTAGCTCAACGACAAAAACAACACCTGCTCACATTTCTCAATCGCCTCCTTCACCTATATGGCTATATGTCATTTCCAATAATAATGTGTATTTCTATTTTGTTTAATAAAATCTCAGCTTTATCATCAGCAACACAATTACCTTTTTAGTGTTATTCAAAGTTGCCAATATTGGAACTTTCTTCCATATGCGTCAAATTTGACCCTCTTTCTTGTGTTCTTCTTCATTGTCTCGGCCAGGCTGAGGCAGATATTTGTGTGCACGAGCGGAGCCAGGGTGGCCCACCAACAAATTTTATATATATATACTTTGTTTTTTATTAGATTATCTCAAAGAAAAAAATATATCTTTTGAACTTTTTGCTCAAATCAAATAGACTCTCACGTCTTTTAATTTGAAATTAAAAATCTTTGAATTTTGATAAATAGTCAAATTACTTATTTTGTCGAAATTTCTATCACATTTTTTTTATTAAAATTTCATTTTAGAATATATTTTTTTGACTAAAAAAGATTTTTGAATAAAAATTTAATTGTTTAAACTCATTTATCCATAGAGTTTTAGACATAACGATCAATTTAAGCAATTTTCAAAATTCAAGGATTTCTAATTTTAAATTAAAAGATCATAGGATCTGTTTGATGTTAACCCAAAGTTCAGGGGTCTTTTTGATTATTTTTTTTCCCTTTATTTTTATATCATAATTAATGAGTTATTATATTATTTATCGATATTTCCTATTTATCAATATGAGAATATCTTTTCAGCTTTAAGATCTACAAATGGAAAAAATATATATATATATATATATATGTATGTATATATATATACACACGGAAAATAAATAAGTAAGAATATTAATTACAAAGAGAAAAACTTAAGAAATATTACAATTTCATTCTAGAAGTGATAAAAAAATTTGATGATAGTATATCATATTTTATTTTATGTAATAACTAATTCTTCTTTAAAATAGTTTGTGTAAAGAAATTACTTATGGGGATAATAACATAAAAAAATAAAAAATAAAAAACCTCCATATTTTTATATTATTTTTTTAATAAACTTTGAAATTCCAAGTGCAAAGATGTTCATAATATAATATTTAAAGTTATTACAATTTGAACATTTTATAAATATATATTAACCAAAATAAAATAAATTTACGTACGTTGTACGTCAGTTCTATCTAGCGTAAATTGTACTAGGGTTCTACCTAGCTATCAAAAATCGTAGTGAACTGTAAATATAATTTTGATTTTAAAATACTTGAAAAACATTTTATCTCATGTGCAAAGTTACGACGAATCAAACTCATTTTCAATAGAGATTATGCTTCTTGTATGAATTGGTATTGTGATCAATGTAAAAGTTTTGATTTGAGCCTTTAAATCTCTTGAAGAAGCTTAAAAGAAAAAGATAAGAAAGCTCGGGAAAAAAAATTAGTGAGTTTTTAAAATTATTTTTTACTAAATTTTAATTTTAAAATTATTTTTAATTTCAGGTTTTATCATGTGGTGTGGAAACTGGAAAGTTAACAAAATGATTGATAGGGACAATTATCAAAGTTCAAGGGTGTGTAGTTACAAATTAAAAGGATAGAGAGTCTACCTGATTTTGACCAAAAATTTAGGGAGTATTTTTGAATTTGTCCCTTAAATATACATGTTTAGAATAAATATGCATAATTTACTTATATAAGTATATATTGATTTATTTTTTTATGAACTACTTATATATATATATATTTGATAAGGTAATTATATTGTTTTTTTGGTTGTACTGCATTCTTCTTCTTTTATAAACTCCCACTTGATTTTCCATCTGCCCTTTACCTGGATATATAAACACTTCTGCAATGCAAATAGGTTGAATTAAATGTATAGCATTTTGGTGATCCTTCGAGGATTAAGATAAAAAAGATTGACATCATATGTGATGTTGGTAATATCTGATTTTTTATATTATATTAAATTTATAAAAATTTAAAATACTAAGCAATATGATTGTAGATACCATCATATGTGAGGTAATTACCCTATCAGTCATTAGTACCATCAATACGAGATTTTATCTATTAGAGGTACCGTACCACACAAAAAAAGTGTTGATATTATAAAATTACCTTAGTTTACCTCCAATCTGGCTTTGAGGAATCCTTCTCCAATCCAATAGGTGGCAATTAAATAGACTATCCACGTGTATTTTTAGTCACATGACCTTTTTAATGAGTCATGTGACTTTTTTTTAAATAACACATGTGGATAGTCTATTTAATTGACACGTAGTGAAGGAAAATTTCTCTAAACCAAATTGGAAGTAAACTATATTCTATATATCTGATTTATGAGATATCTTCCTCTAGGTAGGATTGCGTCTCGGATACTATCCCTTTATCTTGCATTTAAAATAATAAAACTAAACACTTGTTCACTTTGGAGCCGTGGCAACGCCACGTATTGATGAGGGTGCACACCCTGAAGTGTTAAAAGCAAAAGAAAAAAAAAAAAATTATATAAGTATTGTATAGGTGTTGAACACCCTTAAATAAAATTTTGAACACCCTCAAATAAATTTTGAACACCCTTATCCTAATAAACTCAATCCACTTAACCCAACAAAAAAAAAAAAAAAAAAAAAAGCCCAAATAACAACAAAAAATTAACTCAAACAACAACCATAATAACAAAATAAGCCCAAATAACAACAACTGGTGATGGTTTGATATGCGATAGGTTTGTTTGTTTCACTTCACAGTTTTACTGTGTCCATGTGGGTTTGTGCTTTGATTTGTGATTTATTTATTTGGTTGTTTGTGGTTTTGTCACTTTGTAGGCTTGTGGCTTTGTAATTAATATTAACAACTTAAAATAATAGTGTTTAATTAATAATTTAATTAATCATATAACTTAATTAAATTAAATTCTTTTTGTTTTTTCTATTTATCCGCACATCACGTGTTGAATGCTTTATAGTTTATTTTTTTATTTTTTTACTAGTACTATAGAGAAATTTCTGATAAAGAAATCACTTATACCGAAAGATTCATCTTCTACATAAGATAAACATGATAATTATAATAGCAGACCAAATTCTTCTATACCGTAAGATTAATATATTATTATTATTTTTTTTTTTTTGGTAAGTTATATTTAAGTTTTGTAATGAACACTCTAAAAAAAATTTCTAAAGCCGCCACTGCTTTGGAGGTATCCTCGCATCACAATTTGGACATAATTGGTCATAGTGTCCACCATTTGTAAGGGGTAGGGGCAAGCGCCAAGCTGTGCTAGTCTGCTAGACGGCCATAAGATCGGATCATGTGCAGTTGTGTATATCTTTCTTCTTCTTTTTTTGATGAGGTACAGTTGTGTATATCCCACAATAAGGTTTTCTTCATATACAGTTTAATTTGGACTCATCCAGGTCCACGCTCTCTTGGGGGATAGATCATAGATGACTAAGTAAGTAAAGTGATTGTGTTTGTTTTTTTTTGGAAAGCAAGTTGTTGATTGTTGACAGTAGGAAAGATTGGAATCTTTTTTTGCTTTGCTTTGGACCAGTCAAGTTTTTATTTTCCTTTTCTCGTCCTATCAAACATCTGAATTATCTTCATATTAAATCCATTATATCCCATGGCATTGATTAAATTATTAATTTAGTCTTCAATTATTGGATAAAAAATTTAATTTGAACTCTCAACTATTAATTGTGTCACTAGATCTCATCTCGGTTCAATATTAAAATTTTGGAAATTTTCATTTTAAATCCTATAGTTTAGGGATGTAATAAATTAAACCATACATTTTAAAAATAAAAAATTAAACTTTGAAGTAAAGTAACAAATTAACCCTTATAATTAAAAAATAAAATAAAATAACAAATTAAGCATTATCTCATTTAAGTGAAATGCTCTTGTGTTTGAGGTTTAATTTGTTACTTTTTAAAACTCATCGTTTAATTTGTTACTTTTGAAACTATAAGGTTTAATTTGTTACACCTCTAATTTATAGGGTTTAAAATGTAATTTTCTCTATAAATGAATTGATGTTACTAATAGAAAATACAAAAATTTCAAAATGAGGTTAATTTTGATTATTAATTTCATTAACATTCTTAAAAATAAGATCCAAATATACATTGACTTGATTTGAAAATTTTTAATTTGATAATTTGATAATTGAGGGAAAGAAATTTGAATCCTGAATGTTTCTCAATGGGTTTATCCAAGGCTCTTGGCACTTGAATTTTTTTAAAGTTAAGTGATTAAATTAACACAATTAATACAGTTGAGTGACCAAATTAAATTAATTTTAATAATTAAAGGTTCAAAATTCAAATTAATTATTTAACCTAAAAAAAAATTATTAGGCGAAAAGACCACATATTGAGAAACGGACAAAATAAGCTCTTTTCTCCAGTGTCAGGATGAAATGATCAGGCAAGCACTTTTCCTATGCCCAAGCCGGCAAGCCCGTTAATGATGCCACACAAAAAGTAAGTGAAGTAATACCGCTGCTTTGGACGTTTATAGTACTTGAATAGTGTACTATTTGGCGACAAATAAAAAAACAGAGGAAATAATGGCAAAACGTAGTGCTGTGGTGGATGAGAAAACAATGATACACAGCGAGTGGGTGGGTGGCATTGGCTGAGTGATCAAATCTGTCATTATAAAAACTAAAAAGCTTATCCATTGTTTATCACCAATCAATTTTATTAAGAACAAAAAAGTGGGGTTCAACTTTTGGCTTAATGGGTGCTAACCACGTGGGTAGGGGTTCGAATCTCACCAACCGCCTTCTGGGGAGGTGACTTAATGGAAGGAAACCCTCGTGACCCATCACACCTGCGAGTCCGGGAGTTGCGGGTTCGGGTAGTGGTACGCCCCATTATTGCCCAGATGTGCCCCACACCATGTCAAAATCGGGTTTAAGTGGGTCGGGACAATGAACGCACCTGCGAGTCCCTTTTTTTTTTATTATAAAAAAAAAAAAAAAAAAAACAAAAAAGTAATGTGGAATCTATTGTTAATTAAAATTGCAGCCTAGTTATTTGGAGGATTTAAAAAGAAAATAGAGTTACCATAATATTTTAGAAATGGATCAAAGAGAAAGAAAAATAAAACCTTTTCCAAATTGAGAGTCAATATTGACATGAGTGCTATATTTTATTGGCAGATACAATCTTAGACTCCTGGGAAAATTGATTATAAAGAGTTAGATAAACATAAAGATAAAAGTCATTGTTAATTTTTAATAGCATTTTATTTTGTCTCTTTATACTCATGTTGCAGTGGGAACCGGGAAGGAATCTAACTCATCTGCGGAGTCAATATATGTGTTTGTGTTTTTTTTTTTGGCTAGGTTATAAATTATAATTTTGATTAAATTTCAATTGAATCCTCTAACTTTTACTATTTCAATTTAACTCTTTAATTTTCAATTTAGTCCTTCTGTTAAGCTCTGTTCAAATTGTGTTGTTAGACTCCTCTAAAATGACAACGTTTTAGTATTTTTTAGATTTTAAATAAATTAAAAACCAAGAAAAATACTATTTTTAAAATAATTGTTTAAAAATATATAAAATCTTTAAAAAAATCTTTATTTTTATACTTATTATTTCATCTCTCTCTCACTTTTTCGATTCAAAGAGGAGTCGTCCCACATACTATACCTCGCGAGCAGGGGCGGCTTTACGTTATAGCCAGGGTGTGCAGCTGCACACCCTGACTTTTAAAAAAATCAAAGGAAAAAAAAAATTTTATATAGATATTCTTGACCAAAAAAAAATTCTGAACACCCTCAAATAATTTGTGAACACCCTTATATAATAAACCCAATTTACCAAACTCAAAAATAAAAACCCAAATAACAATATTTATTTAAGCCCATAATACAAAATAAGCCCAAATAATAGTTGTTTAAACCCAAATGTTTGATCCAGCCCATTAATGAAATTTATTCTTCAAGAAAAAAAAAAAAAATCCAAAACTTACCGCGTGCGGTGTGCGTGCAGCGTGCCTGAACAAAACAAAAAAATCCCAAATTTTTCTGAATAGCTGAATGGAGAGACAAAGAGTCAGAGAGAGAGAGAAAACCCAAAAGCTGAAACTGAAACGGTGAAACCCCCCTGCTGCGAAGTGCGAAGGCCACCACCGGTCACCGTCCAGACCATCCCTCACCGCACCGCTTACGCCTGCTGACTGCTGCTGCCGCACGCTCGCACGCCACGCGCCGTTCGCCTGTCTGCGGTTCTGCTCTCAGATCCGTTCTGTTGTTTGTTTTTTTTTTTTTTCCACGTTTTCCTCTCTTTCTTTTCCGGTTCTGCTACTTCACTACTCTTGACAGCCTTGCCTACTTGTTTAGTTGTTTTGTTACTTAGTTGTTTATTAATTAGTTGTTTAGTTATTTTATATTTGACCGAATCTTAGTTAGTTAATATAATATTTATTTATTTATTTGATAGTTTATGTTTTATGTTATTACTTAGTCTGTATATTGTCTAATCTTTGTAGTGATACTGACTGTCCATAAAACTTCAAATTTAATCTCACCGTAATCAAAATACACCCAGGTTTAATTTTTTTTTTTTTACCTTTTCATTATTGTTCAGTACAAAATTGACCAAATTTACTGAGCATTGAGCATAATGATGATGTTGTATTTTATTCCTTTGTTTATGTGGTGATTATGTAACAAAAGTGAACGCTCATATTATCACCAATGAGGGTGCCCTCATGATAGACTAATTCATTATTAATGCAAGTGATATGTTATTACAGCAAATTTGCAAAGTGAGCTGACTGTCCAACTAAAATTCAACGGATGGTACAGACTACAGAACCATCCATCTTAATAGTTTCCAAATTTACTGAGCATGATCTCCTGTTGTATTTTATTATTGGTGTAACCGTTTTCATATTATCATCAAGTTTCAAGCTTTGGTTCTTTGTGATGTATTACAGAACCATGATAGCATTGAAGTTTCAAGCTTTGGTTATTTGAAGTGATGTATTTGATAGCATTGATAATGAAGCTATCATGCAACGATATCAAGCTATGAAGACTCGTAGGAGGATTTTATAAAATTTCATGTATTTTTTTTTTTTTTAGTGATGTTGTTATATTCGAAGACTTGTAGAAGGATTTTATAAAATTTCATGTAATTTTTTTTTTTAGTGATATTATATTCAAGTTTTGTAATGAACGTTGAACACCCTGAAAAAATTTCCTGGAGCCGCCACTGCTCGCGAGAGTGCTCCTGGAGAGATTGATGGGGTTGGAGGTGGGAGTGAAAAGAGAGGTCATAGATCTGGAGACTCTACGGTGGGAGGAAAAGAGAGGTCATAGATCTTGCGAGACTCTACGATGGCAACCATAGGGAGAAAGTCATTAGACGTGAACCAAGAGAGGTCATAGACACTATCAGCGGTGTTGCAGGGTGCAAGCTCAGTGAAAGGGGATGAAAGAAAGGGAGGAAGGTAAAGGATGTGGATGCGGTTGTTGCCAAGGATGCCAAAGTTGTAAGAGGTAGCCAATACTAGACAATGCTTGTTTTAGGTTTGTCGTGTATTAAGGCCAAATGAGTCAAGTTAGATATGGACCTACGAGTTTTATGGGTTACTGTATGTTGATTTGGTTTGGTATGAGTTGAGTTTGGAGTTTATTTGACAGAGTTGGTTGATTTTGGGGGGGTGAAGTGGGTTGTGACGGCAAAGACAACCTGGCCGATAGTGGATGTAGGCAAACACATTGAGGGTTTTTATATATATATATAAAGGTGCCATAGTTTTCATGGGCATTTTGCTGGTTCAATTTTGTATCCTCATGAAAGCAAATTTGCATGTTCAATTATGGTTTTGACGCCAAGTTTGTGGGTTTTTGGGTTTCATGTGGATTTGTGAATTTTGCTACTTTAATTTCTTCTTGACCAAATTATTTGTATTTTACCCTCAATTTTTAAAAATAAAAAATAAAAATTGATCGACGTTTTGGTTTTTGGTCTGGTATGATGTTGTGGATTTGACTTCTTCTTTTTTAATCAGGAATTTGATCAAGAAAACGATTTTTATTTGGAAAATGATTGTTTTTATTTTCTACAAAAAAATATATAGAAATTAAAAGAAATTAATATAGAAAAATTAATCTTTTCTTTTTTTTTTTTTAATATATATGGAAAACACCAAAACGACGTCGTTTTGGAGGGACATGACGGCCCAATTTGGACAGAGCTTAACGGAATGAATGAATTGAAAGTTAGAGTACTAAATTAAAACGATCAAAAGTTAGGGGAGAAAATTGAAATTTAACCAAAGTTAGAAAGTGCAATTTGTAATTTAACATTTCTATCTTCTTTCCTTAATTGCCTTCGTGGAAACACGAATAAGAGTGCTAGACACTAGCACCTTTCTTCTACCCATTTTCGTTAACAATGGTATAATAATATATTTTGGTTATGGAAATGCAATATATGTATTGGGAACAAAAAGGGGAACTAGAAATAAAAGAATAATTTTTTTTTTTTTTAAAGTTACTTATATAAAGCAAGGCATTTGGTAAATATTTGGTCATAGGAAAATAAATTAAGATTTTGAGTAAAGTTTTCCTAAAGACCAATGATTTTTAATGTTAATACATGATTTTACTTAGATGTTGCAATAATTTCGATGCATTGTTATCGGGGGTTGGTCTCTTATTAAAGCCTAAAGATGGGTATCTTGTTATGGGATCAAAGATCATTTAGAGTTCTCAGAAACCTCTACCATTTAGAGTTCTTTAAATCCCAACCTCCTGAATATAATATAAGATTAAGATTGTGCTATATCATCAATCCAATAACACAATCCAAGAAAATAGTTTCAAACACAAAACCTCAAGAAGATTCACATCAATTTCATTAAACCAAAATGATAGAGGCAAAGAACAAAAAGAATTCCCCTCCCTCCCCCCTCCCACTTTAGGGAAAAGGTGGTGACTAAGGATAAGATATGAATTTTAAAATGTAGGTACCTATTTTATAAGTTGTCAAGTTGAAGGTGGATTCCTTAGAGGTAAACTTTGTCCATATAAGAATACACTAATAGCTAAACTCCATAATAATAGTTAAAAACAAAAACCTTGGTATTTCCAATAAACTACACTATTAAACCGACTCAAATAAGAAACTCAATGTGGTCAAATGAGAAGTTCACCCATGAATCTTCCTCCAACGGGTTTGGAGGTAAACTTTGTTCAAATAAGAATACACTAATAGTTAAATTCATGAAAAAAAAAACTCAACATTGCCAATAAACTACACCATTAAACTGATCCAAATGGAGAACTCAAAGTGGCCAAATGAGAAGTTCGCCCACAAGATTCATTAATTTGTGCCAAATTTGTGCCAAATTTAATCGTCGTATATTAGGTTAGAGAGTTCGTTCGAATATAAATGAAAGCATAAAATTAATCATCATTAAATTTGAAAAATAAAAAAGCCTGGCAAGAGGAAGAAAAGATAAATGAGAAATGAGAGATTTTTGGAAAAACAAAATAGAAAACAATAGAGAATAAGGAATAAGGAAAAAAAGACTCAAAATTTTAAATATGTAGCTTGTAAATAACGAAAACATTAATGTCATAGGGATAATGAAGAGGTTTGAAGGACATAGTTAAAGGCTTAAAGAAAGAAGAAGCCACAATCGTGGACGCATAACAATTAGACATCAAAATTAAGGAGGATAATTGCATGCTCTCATCCTCTATTCGCAAACTTTCTCCCATATTCAGAAATAAGCATATTATTCTTATTAGTTTAAGAGGAAGATATTGAAATCAATATTAGTAAGTTTACTTAATGATGTATGTAGCAAAACACAAACATATTTCCAAATTTCATATAACTCTAAAAAGACTAAACTTAGCATGAGCACAAATAGTTAAAAATAAGAGAGAGAGAGAGAGAGAGAGAGAGAGAGAGAGAGAGAGAGAGAGAGAGAGAGAGAGAGAGAGAGAGAGAGAGAGAGAGAGAGAGAGAGAGAGAGAGAAAATGCAAATATGAAAATATATATAGTTTGGGGAAAAAAAATTCTTCATCCATTGGAAATGTTTAGAACCTATCACTCTATTATATTTATATCATTTATAATTCTAAGTGGTGAGGAAAGAGAAAGAGGTAGAAAGATGAGAAGGCCTCTTAAGAATGTGTAAGAATCAGTAATAGCTAAACAAAACCCATAGCCATTGCCACCAAACTTTACTATTAAACCTACCCAAATAAAAAACTCTAAGTGGCCAAAGGAGAAGTTCACCCACCTAATTCAACAATTGGCCAATTTTTATTTTTTTTTTGAAATAACAATTTGTCCCAAATTTAATCACCATTAAATTGGGAAAGGTTTAAAGAGAAATTAAGCATCAATTAATTCCATGAAATTGAAAAAATGAAAAGGCGGGCAAGAGGAAGAAAAATAAATGAGAAATGAGAGATTTGTTGAGAACAAATAGGAAACAATAAAAGAATAGTGTAAAAGAAATACAAACAGAAAATAAAATGTAACATGTAACTATGGAAAAATATTAATGTCATGGGGCAATGAAGGGTTCTGAAGGACATACTTGGAGGCATTAAAGAAGGAAGTTCACAGTTGTGGAAGGATTAAATCAATAGACATCATAGTTATTTATTTTATTTTTATTTTTTATTAAATAGACATCATAGTTTTTTTGAATGAAAAAAAAAAACTATGATGTCTATTTAATAGACATCATAGTTAAGGAGAGTGATTGTTCTCAATTAGATTAGACTAGAGTAGTTTAGATTAAGTTAGTTTAAACGTCACTAATATATATTTAACATTATCCGGCCAAAAAAAAAAGAAAATACGGGTAAATATGTAAATTCCTAACTTATTTAACATAGAGACTACCCTACGACTTTTTTTTGGTTGAATGAAAACGATAGACTCCCCTACGACTTTTTTATTTTGAAAGTAAGACTCCCCTACGACTTTGATATGCCAAGATTGTCCTAAATTTCATAAACTAATTAAAACTATATCATGTATTCCAAATAGTACAAAAAAACATTGAACCTTCAATTATTTTTGCATAAAATATGTATTATGCTTATAATGCAGTGAAACATGCATTATGCAATTTGACTGATTTAAATAATTTTAATATATGATATACTGTCATTAAATCATCTCATTGAATAAATGCATAAGCTTGAATTGGATGAATGATTTTTTTTTTTTTTTTACTTAATTAGAAGAAGAGGAGCCTATGAAGCTAATAAATATATTAAAATGTCAAACAATTCTATTTCCAAAGTTTCAAAAGCTTAAATTACTATTTTGATAAATAATTTTTATTAAAAGTTTGAAAATTTATTTTATTTTTTAAAATATTAAATCATTAATAATAATTTTTAGTCTTACTAACAAATATAAATCTGACATGATTTTTTCTTTAATTTTTATTATTCAATCTTTTCTTTACTTTGCATTAAACAAAGTCGTGATGATTTTTTATTTTATAACCTAAATCTCAGATTAGGATAAACACATAGAGAGTAATAGAAATTTAGAATCCTTAAATGACACATTTGCAAGGTTTGCTCCAAATTGAAGTGAAGCCATGAAGGCATAGGAAGCAGTGGTGACAATTCTATATTTATATATTGCAAGCTAGCGACAACAAGCTTTTTAAGAATGATACTCTGAATTTTGAAGTAAGCACCACATAAGAAACTTCTAGAAAGCATCGTCAAAATTTTTAATTAATATTTTACACTCCTATATATAAATGCTGCGAATATCGATGGTTATTATTAGTAGTAATTAGCTTGATTGGACAGTGCTTAGCAAATAATAAATTAATAATACAATTGACCTTTTTGATTACCGGTTCATCAAAATCTGACACGCGCATCAAATACAAGGTTAATTTCGTAATTACACCACACATTATTACTAGTGTTAATTACCGTAAACTTACCTGTTGTTTGACCGATTTTAACATTACTTAACATGTGGTTTAAAAAGTGTCACTTTATCCACCTGGGGTTTAAAACGTTAGCAAGTGTTATCCACCTCATCCAATTTCGTTAAAAAAACAAGTCGAGTATAAAAATAACATTTTCCAATCGATTTTTAGGGTTCTAACTCAAAAAATTTGCTCCGATTCAATTCTCTTCAACCCAATCTCGGATTTTTGGGTAGTATTGGGATTTTTTATGGTTATAAGCTTTGGATTTGAATTCAAGTTAAAATAAATTTTTTTTAGAGATTGAAGAACATAGTTTCACATACTGAAGAACATAGTTTCACATAAAACCAACTCTAAATCAAGCATAAGCGGCAGTCATTGATAACAAGTTGGTTCAGTAACTTGGTTCACATAAAACCTACTCTCTCTCACTTGGTTCAGTAACAAATTAAGAAAATGGACCAACTTCTTCTTAGTAACAAATCAAGAAAATGGAGCTCATTCAAGCTTCAGATCTCGGTTCAGAAAGAGGGAAAAACGAGATCAAGAGAGAGAGAGTGTGTGTCGCCGTTGGAGGCCGACGGTGGTAGGCAGATGGATCAATCGTTCGTGGTGAGGCGAGGCCACCCTGAGACGACGAAGCTAGGTACAGCGGTGGTGAACTGTGGTGGATCCCGGTGAGGTGAGCCCTCTCCCTCTCTCTATGTCTCATCATTGTTTGCTTGGGTGGTAGTGGTGAATGGCGACTCGCAATTTGTGGGTTTGGGTGGTGGTGGTGAAAGGTGGTGGATCCTAATCTTGGGTTGATGTTGCGTGTTTTTTTTTTGTAATTACTGGTGGTGGTGTTGATTTGGGTTTTGTGCTTGTTTTGATGTTGTTTCTTGTGCCATTTTCTGCTTGGTTTGGTAACTGCTGCTATGAGTTCACACATTGAGGTGAATGGATATTTTTTGCAAGTTCAAGCTCATGATGTTCTTGTTGCTGGGACGGAACAAGAAGCCCAAAATCCAGGCGAGTCATCCTGGGCAAGATATGAACTCTCACTGCTTCAAATCCCTTGATTGCCTCGAGAGTAAGGCTGGAGATTTGTGTACCGAGATTCTCAATTTTTGTTGAGACGGAAACGGCAGAAAGAGGACAGAAATGGGAGTGTAGAGAGATTGTTTGTGGCCTTTTTTTGTTTTTTGTTTGTGTTTTTTGGGAGTGAATTGAGAGAGTTGAAGAAGAGGAGGATAGGATAAGAAACCCTAGATGTTCTTCAATTTTTTGGAAAAAAATTGTTTTAATGTGAAGTTTGATCTAAATTTTTTTATATTTTAAGTTTTTACTTGTTTTTATTAACGGATAGGGGCTAGGTGGGTAACGGCCGTTAACGTTTTAAACCTCATGTATGTAAAGTGACACTTTTTAAATCACGGGTAAGCAATGTTAAAATCAACCAAACCACAGGTAGGTTTACTGTAATTAACCCTTATTACTATTGTTGTCAAAGGAACCGCCAAAATAAACAGGTGTCGATCAGAGAAAGCAAGTAGATGGATAGATGGGGGAACATGCGAGTGGGGAAAAAAGCTTAGGGTTTCAAAGTGTTAGTGGTGGTGATTGAGACAAGTCGTGGCCAATCATGTGACTCGCTCCCCGTTGTTGGTTGCTGGCTGAGTCACGAAAGTGAGACCCGTCACGTCAACCAAGAGGCTAGTTAAAATCCAAGAAAAGTCCACATAGGAAAACACGTGGCAGTTTCCAGAAGGTTTATTGATCTGAAGAGTGGGACCCATTTGGTCCACCCAGTACAAGCAGAGAGAGTGATGCGTCCAAATCTTCAAAACCGAGAGAGAGGAGGGCAATACTAGTTTACACTCACTCATACAGTAATAATATGGACCAGTTAGGGATGGCAATTTGCATCTGACCTGTGGGTACCTGCTCCGTCCCGCCCCTAATGGGGCGGGTTTTACCCAATCCGCTATTATAATGGGGCGAGGGTGGAGGTGGGGGATGTTTTAAAAACCTGTGCGGGTTTGGGGCAGGGTCAGGGGAGGCATCCCCCGCCCCGTATATAATGGATTAATAAAAACATGGTTTAGTCTTTTAACCCTACTTAGTTTACTCACATATAAATGCTTACAGTAATTAGATTTTCATGTATTTTGATGTAGGTAAATAGATTATGAGATTATTAATATTATTTTGGAATATTGGTATTTAGTAGTGGTATTTTGGAACATTTAGTCATAATATTATTAAGAGATTATTATCTTTTTAAATATTCAAGTGTGAATTGTTGTTTCATGTAAATTGATTAGTGACAAATTGATTAGCTAGTAAATTGATTTTTGTCATACTAATGAAATTTTTTCGTTTCATATAATTTAGCCAAAAAGAGTGAAAAAAAATAATAAAAAAAAGAGGCGGGGCGGGTACCCTGTGGGGCGGGGATGGGGGAAGAAAGTTCCCCCGAGAGCAGGGCGAGGCAGGGATGGGGGATGGGGTAGGGATAACGGAGCGGGGGCGGGGGATAGGATCCCCGCCCCATTGCCATCCCTAAGACCAGTCATTTTCAATGACCTACCACTCCTTTTTTAAGGCGTGGATGGCATTATTTAATTTTGGATATAATTTATTAATTAGTTTACAGCAACGTGATTGTTTTAAATATTAAAATAGAGTTTTGCTACAAATTTTATAGCTATCCTACTACAACCCACTACGTGATAATTCATAATACCATTCATATATATTATTTAAAGAAGAGTTTAGCTACAAGTTTATAGTCGGTTTACTACAAAGCATTACCTGACAACTCATAAGACCTTCCACATGTATTATTTAAACAAGTCATATGACTCATTAAATAGGTCATGCGATTAAAAGTACAAGTAAATGATTTTATTAGTCGTCACATAGTAGGTTGTAGCAAGCCGACTACAAACCAGAACTTTGTCTTTATTTAAAAAAAATCATATAACTCATTGAATAGGTTATATAAATAAAATATACTTAAATTAACTTATAAGTTACTACGTAATGAGTTAGAGCAAGATAACTATAACTATAAACGTGTCCTAAATATCACGTATACATGATCTAATGAGTTGTCAAAAATGAGATTACAGCAAGATGACTAGAAACTGTATGTCCTAAAGCAAGAACTCTTTGACGGTAACCAAACTCAATTTTTTAATTTTTCATTTTCATTTTTTAAATAAAAATATTTAAAGAGAAAGAATGAGGGCGTGGATGGCATTATTTAATTTTGCATTTTCATTATTTTTCTTTTTAAACCAAAATATTTAAAGAGTTAGTGTGACTAGTGTGATACTCCACCATCTCCAATTCTCTCTCTTTCTCTTTCTCTTTCTCTTTCACTTTCTCTCTCATACTCATACACACACTCTCTCTCGCTTCGCTCTTTGCAGTGAAAAGCAGAGAGCGGCTTTTCTGTATCCTGTGTTTATTCAGCGGAAGAGGAAGACAAAACGAGGTTTTCCGATTAGCGGTTTCTGAGGTAAATACTAGTGTTTTTAGGGTTTCTCTTTTGTTTTTTTCGTTACCGTTTTTTTTTTTTTTTTTTTTTTTTTTTTTTTTTAGTTTTTAAATTTTTGTTCCTCTTGTCAATGTTAGGGCTTGTGTTCAGTTATTTAAATATATTTTTTGTTTTTTGTTTTTTAAATTTGTTTTTTCTTATATAATGCGTGTAGATCTGCCCTATTTAACTGTTTTTGATGTTGTTGTGAGTGATTTTAGACTCTCTTTTCACTCGGATCTGTTTTTGCGTTACTCTCTGGGTGAGAAATGATATTTGTGCTTTTTGATGCGTGAGTGATTTTTTGGGTTCTATGTACTTTTGGACTTTGATTTTTATTCTTATTATTTTTGATGGGTTTTGTGGGTCGGTTACTTTGATTCGGAAGTTGGGTTTTGGGTTTTGAGGCTTCTATTTTTGGTTACGATACCTTGCTTTGGTTGTGTATGTAGATTAATGAAGGGATTTTTATATTATTTTTTTAAAATTTTATTTAGTATGTACTTTTTTCACTTTGTTTTTTTGTTTTTTGTTATGGTGGTTTTTTTTTTTTTTTGGGTGTGATTATGTTTATATTTGGAGTGTTTCCGTTTCCTTGCTTTAAAATCATATTTAAAAAATTTGTCTATATGTGCTGGTAATTTTTTCTGCTTTTTTTTTTTTTTTTTATTTTGTTTGTGTGTGTGTGTGTGTGTTTTTTTTTTGTTGTTGTTAATTAAAGGTTTTGTTCTCTCTTTTTGGTGATCAAGATATGAATGATTATAGTAGCCTGTATTTGTAAATGGATAAAAATTGAATGCATATTGCCATGTTGGTTTTAATGTAGGACAATATTTGTTTCATCTAAGTTTCACAGTAAGAACACATTGTGTTTTTTTCCATAAAGATTTAAGGTAAGAAAAGAGGGACTTTCTTTTATTGCATTATAATCTTTGATAGCTTATCTTATTTAATAAACATTCATTTTTCCTTTGATGACAACTATGGAACGGCTGCAATGATGATGATATCAGTGTTGTAGATGGTCTAGGTGTTTGGTTTGGTGTTGCTTTGTTTTGTTTTGTTGTCCCTGTGCTAATGTATTACGGTTTTCTGTGTGCAGACATCATTATGGTGAGGAAGAGGAGAACTGAGCTTCCTAGTGGAGGTGAAAGCTCTGAGTCTCAGCAGGAAGGCAGTGGGGCTGGTAGTGGTCGGGGTTCCCAACCACGCCCGGCTGAAAGGAGTGCTCCACCCCAGCAACCTCAACAACCTCAGCAACAGCAGGGAGGAGGATACCAAGGGGGTGGTAGAGGTTGGGGCCCTCAAGGAGGTCGAGGAGGTTATGGTGGGGGCCGTGGTGGTCGTGGAACGCCACCACAGCAACAGTATGGTGGGCCCCCTGAATATCAAGGCAGGGGAAGGGGAGGGCCGCCGCAGCAAGGTGCTCGTGGAGGGTATGGTGGTGGTAGCCGTGGTGGCCGTGGCATAGGGCCTTCTTCTGGTGGCCCATCCAGGCCACAAGTTCCCGATCTGCACCAAGCAACCCAGGTTCCGCATCAGCCTGGGGTGATTCCGTCTCAGTCCATGCCATCTGAGACAAGTTCATCTACCCGACCACCCGAGTCATCTCAAGTGGTTGAGCAGTTTACTAAACTCACGATCGAAGAAGGAGCTCCCAGCCAGGCGATTCAACCTGTGGCACCATCTAGTAAATCAATGAGGTTCCCTCTTCGTCCTGGTAAGGGTAGCACTGGAACAAGATGTATAGTCAAGGCTAACCACTTCTTTGCGGAACTACCGGACAAAGATCTGCACCAGTATGATGTGAGGCCCCTCACCATTTACCCTTTATGTTTGTGATATAGTGTTTTCTCTGATAAATTTTAGTTGATAAATGTTCTTAATGCATGTTAGGTTACTATCACACCGGAGGTGACATCACGAGGAGTCAACCGGGCTGTAATGGAACAGCTTGTGAAATTATACAGGGAGACACATCTTGGAAAGAGGCTTCCTGCCTATGATGGGCGTAAGAGTCTGTATACTGCTGGGCCGCTACCATTTCAATCGAAGGAGTTCAAAATCACACTCATTGATGAAGATGATGGATCGGGTGGACAGAGGTTCATATTTGAGTGTTTTTTAATCTGTTCTTTTCTCCCCTTGAATAGTTTTCATATTGTCTTTTATGATTTATTATGATGATCGTTTTGTTGTTGCAGGAGAGAAAGGGAATTCAAAGTTGTGATAAAAATGGCTGCACGTGCGGACCTTCACCATCTAGGACTCTTTTTGCAGGGTAGGCAAGCTGATGCTCCCCAGGAAGCCCTTCAAGTTCTTGATATTGTCCTGCGCGAATTGCCTACTACTAGGTAATAAACCTGAGTTTAACCTATGAATTTAACACATTTGTTAGCACATCTTAAGTTATTGAAATGTTGGAGTTCTAATATTATGTGATTGATCACAGGTACTGTCCTGTGGGTCGTTCATTTTATTCACCTGATCTCGGGAGGAGGCAGCCATTGGGTGAGGGTTTGGAGAGTTGGCGTGGTTTCTATCAAAGTATTCGTCCAACTCAGATGGGATTGTCTCTGAATATTGGTATGTAATGTCTTTCAGTAACAGCTTTTTTTCTGGGTTTTGTAATAATTGTTACCTTCTGTTTCCAGTCTCTTAACAATTTGTTTTATGACCGTCTCCCTGTGAATTCTTCCTTTTTCTTTTTATTTTTTTGGATAATTAAGTTCTAGAGTTTCATATGTTTCCTTAGTATAATTTGTTTTCCTGTTAGAGTGACAATTTATCAATGTTGCAGATATGTCTTCTACGGCTTTCATTGAGCCATTGCCAGTAATTGAATTTGTGACACAGCTGCTGAATCGGGATGTCACTTCTAGACCTTTGTCTGATGCTGATCGTGTAAAGGTTAGACTTGTTTGTTGCTTTAGTCTTGATGATTGTTATGCTTCCTTAGTGGACTTCCATGTATAGTTCTATGATCTAATTTGTATGCACTTCTATTGTTTTTCCATTTCCTGGCATCAGGTCAATTTCATTTTTAATCATTTTAATCTATTCTTGGTGTTGTTTAATGGATTCTGAATGTTTTATGTGGTTTCTGTATGTTGAACTTTAATGTTCAAGTTATATGTTGATGCCTCTTGATCATTGCTTTACTCTTGTTTGAACAGATAAAAAAGGCTTTGCGAGGAGTCAAAGTTGAGGTTACTCACCGTGGAAATATGCGCAGGAAGTACCGTATATCTGGTTTAACGTCACAGGCCACACGAGAGCTGACGTGCGTATTAGTATCTTATGTTGTCTTCCCCCCGTCCACCCTGTTTGGTTGTATTAGAAAAATGAACTTGCTTATCTGACACTGTTTGTTTCTTCCTATAGTTTTCCAGTTGATGAAAGAGGTACAATGAAATCAGTGGTTGAGTACTTTTACGAAACTTATGGTTTTGTCATTCAACATACGCAATGGCCTTGTCTGCAAGTGGGGAATCAACAGAGGCCGAATTATTTGCCTATGGAGGTAAAGACATATTTATAAGTGTCATTCTTCCTGTGTGGAATGAATATATGTAGTTCTAATAGATAAGTATAACTGACACCGTATGGATGTGGATACTAATAAGTTGCTGTTGGGCATCAGGTCTGTAAGATTGTTGAGGGTCAGAGGTACTCCAAGAGGTTGAATGAGAGGCAGATTACTGCTTTGCTGAAGGTGACCTGCCAGCGTCCTCAAGAGAGAGAATATGATATCATGCAGGTCCGTTTATGTGGAAATTGTGGGTTTTTATTTGTCATGTGCTTTTTCTCTTGGTAATCTCTTTTATCATTTTCCTTTCTTGTTAATTGCATGGGAGGTATTCTGTCTCGTTACACTTTTGATGTGCATGGTTGGTTTGTTGCATATTACCATGAAGCTTACCTTCCAGTTTATGCCCCCCCCCCTCCCCCCCCCCCCCCCTCTCTATTATAAAAGGTGTATTTCCATGTTTCATGTGTAATTTAACCCTTTCGTGATCTTTTGTTGGATTGTGTCATTGTGTTTAAGAGTAGTAAGGCTTTTCTTGCCAGAATTTACTTTCACTGCAATTCGCCTCCTATGTCCTTTCTTACAATTGTTTTCTAACTCTGGATATTGGCGTTGGATGTTCAATGTATTTATTGGTATTGGAAATTTAATTTTGATCACCATAGTACCCAATGTTATGTTTACAGTGTAATTGAGAGCTTTTGATGAACGAGCAGCTTTCATGTACAACTTGTTTCTAAATGTTTTAATGTTTCAACCTTTCAGACTGTTCATCACAATGCTTACCATGAGGACCCTTTTGCAAAGGAATTTGGAATCAAAATTAGTGAGAAGCTTGCTTCGGTTGAAGCTCGCATCCTTCCTGCACCATGGGTATTATATCACTATTTTCCTTTACTGTTAGGTCTCAAAATTTCACCTAAAGCTTCAAATGAGCTTTAATATTAAGTCAAATTGGATGGGTCCCATTGCATTGTGCAGCTGAAGTATCATGATACAGGCAGAGAAAAGGATTGTCTACCCCAAGTTGGACAGTGGAATATGATGAATAAGGTATCTCTTTACTATAATTATCTACCTGCATTTTAGAATACCTTGATGTAATATACCTATGAGCTCTAGCTCAAACGCATATTGAGTAGACATGACAGAACTTCTCCCCCCCCCCCCCCCAAAAATAAAGGGTTAACTTACAGGTGAGGCAGTATTTGGACTGGAAACTAACTAATCAATTTTATATATATATATATATATATATTTTTTTTCTGTTGGGGGTTGGGATGGTTGGATTTGGTCGAGAGGGAGAAGAGTGCATGGGGCCAGCTGTTTTTTTTTTTTTTGGGGGGGGGGGGGGGGGGGGGGGGGAGTTGGGTTGGGGGGTGGGGGTGATTTGCATGAGTTATGTGGTTTATTTGGTAATAGTTAGGGATATATACGCTAGTCTTGTAGTTGGGTCATTCTCTTCCGTAGTGCTTTGCTATAAATATATTAATGGTTGAACATTTATCTCTTAGTATGTTTTCACTCTGTTATCTTTTTTATTGCAGAAAATGGTCAACGGGGGAACAGTTAACAATTGGCTATGCATAAATTTTTCACGGAATGTGCAAGACAGTGTGGCCCGTGGGTTTTGCTATGAACTTGCACAAATGTGTCACATTTCTGGCATGGTATGGTGCTGAAAGACATGTCTTTATCAATTGTAACACTTGTTGATTTGTTTGATCCCATTAACTATTGAATATGGTGTGCATCTAGGCATTTAATCCTGAACCAGTGCTTCCAGCATTGAGTGCCCGCCCTGATCAAGTGGACAGAGTCCTGAAAACTCGGTACCACGATGCCATGACTAAAATCCAGCCTCAGGCGAAGGAGCTTGACCTGCTTATTGTTATTTTGCCAGATAACAATGGCTCTCTTTATGGTAGGAAACTTGACCAATTAACGAACCACATTTGCTTCACTGGAAACTGACTGTCTTGTTGTCCTTTCTATGCTGTTTTAAATTTTTGTGCAGGTGATCTGAAACGGATTTGTGAGACAGATCTTGGACTTGTTTCCCAGTGCTGCTTGACAAAGCATGTATTTAGAATGAGTAAACAATACCTGGCCAATGTGGCACTTAAGATAAATGTCAAGGTGGGGGGCAGGAATACTGTTCTTATTGATGCATTATCAAGGCGTATACCTTTAGTCAGTGATCGACCTACTATAATTTTTGGTGCTGATGTTACACATCCTCATCCAGGAGAGGATTCAAGTCCGTCAATCGCAGCTGTATGTTAATTCAGTTTATTACTGTGTTGTTTATGCCTGTGTATTTTGATCTTTATTTTGACTACTTTTAACTGTAACATACAATAATGATTTTGAAACCCAGGTTGTGGCTTCGCAAGATTGGCCAGAAGTCACAAAGTATGCTGGTTTGGTTTGTGCGCAAGCCCATCGACAAGAACTGATCCAAGATCTGTTTAAGACATGGCAAGATCCTGTCAGAGGGACAGTTTCTGGTGGAATGATCAAGTATGATTGAGCCTCTCTCTACTCTGTTTTGACTTTTTTTTTAATGATGTGGTTGAAACCATGGCAGGATCCTGCAAGATGGACAGTATTTGGTCAATATATATATATATAATTTTTGGTAGGAGCTTTTTGGTGTATAGATATGAGTTTTATTTGTTCGTTATTTCTTACAGGGAACTACTCATATCTTTTCGGAGAGCAACTGGGCAGAAACCAACACGAATCATATTTTATAGGTCTTGTCATATTCTGCTGTCTCTGTGTTCTTCCTAGATTCTCTATTTTGCTATCTAAAAAAATGTCTATTATTTGTAGGGATGGTGTGAGTGAAGGGCAGTTCTATCAAGTTTTGCTGTATGAACTAGACGCTATTCGTAAGGTGAATCTACTTTTCGGTCTTTTATTTCCTTCATACCTTTTTTTGCATCTTTATGTTGAAGTTAGAATATCTTTTGGTCATACTTAGTCCATCTTCCCTGCATGACTTATTTTTAGGCATGTGCTTCTTTGGAGCCAAACTATCAGCCACCTGTGACGTTTGTTGTGGTTCAGAAGCGCCACCACACTAGGTTGTTTGCCAACAACCATCATGACCGCAATGCAGTTGATAAGAGTGGAAACATTTTGCCTGGTAACTAATTAGGTTGAATTTGAAATTTGTATTTTATGTTGCCAAAATCATTTTTGTGATGTAGAGCTCTTTAATTTTACAGGAACTGTTGTGGACTCTAAAATTTGTCACCCCACTGAATTTGACTTCTATCTTTGTTCTCATGCTGGAATTCAGGTTATACTCTAATATATTCTCCTGTAGCCATATTCCCTTATTTGTGATGTTTGAGGATGAGGATTTTGTAGCTAAACTGTGTCCTTTTCTATATACTGTAAGGGAGTGGACTGTTGCTGTGGGAATTATGTCCAGCCCTCATATGATAGACTTTGTTGATCTTTGCTCTTTTACTTTGTAACACTGTCAATTCTACTGTACACACTTTGTGTACATGGTTTTGACCCTTTTATTTTAACGAATATTACTTAAAAAAAAGGATTATAATTCTGATATACCTAACATGTCAAACAGGGAACAAGTCGTCCAGCTCATTACCATGTGCTTTGGGATGAGAACAAGTTTACAGCTGATGGGCTGCAATCTCTTACAAATAACCTTTGTTACACGTAAGTTCCTTGATGGTTCTTTTAATATTGGTAGACTTCTTGATTTTCCTTCTGTTCTCCCTAAAGGAATACATTTACCATCTTTCATTTATTGTTTTATGTGCTTTCTTGTTTGAGGCTTTAGTTGCAGTGATTATCATATTCTTTCTGATTTCGTGTTCTTAAAAAATGGTATTAATGTGAATTCTCTCATTTATTTTTTCCCCCAGATATGCAAGGTGCACACGTTCCGTTTCTATTGGTGAGCTCTCTCTCTCTCTCTCGTGCGTGCACACACAGAAGCGTGTGTTGTGTAAATTGTAAATTTTTATACATGTTCACACCTGCACATGCACACTCATTCCTATCATGTGCTCTTGATTGTTGTGTAAATTGTAAATACTGTCCATATATTGATTTGGTCTTTTATTTTGCAGTGCCCCCTGCATACTATGCCCATCTTGCTGCTTTCCGAGCTCGTTTCTATATGGAGCCAGAGACCTCAGATAGTGGTTCAATGACAAGTGGTGCTGCTGCTGGACGTGGTGGCATGGGCGGAGCAGGTCCACGAAGCACCCGTCCACCAGGTGCTAATGCTACTGTGAGGCCATTGCCTGCTCTAAAAGAGAATGTGAAGAGGGTTATGTTCTATTGTTAGGCTAGCTGGTTCCTTCCCAGCGGGAGATTAACTTACGGTTTTTGTTAAAAGTACTTGTGAAACTTATCTGGTATTTATGTGGAAGTTGTCACTGCAGTTGTTAATTTCACTTGATAAACATGGTACTTGAGATGTTGTGTTTAACTATATTTGCAGTCTGTTTCCTGTGCTTTTGGGGCTCCTGTTCCATGCTGAGTTGTCGTGACTATTTATACAATTAGTCGGATTAGGTGCAGCAGGCTGGTGAGTTCTTAGTCACACGACATTATAGTTGCAGTGTAGAAGTCATAAGCTGGGGGTTTGAATTTTGTTAATGTCAAGTAGGAGAGGGGAATGTCTGCTATATTTCCGTTTCTTTTTATTGTAAAATGTTTTTATTTTGGTACTTGTTATCTATCCCACCTCTCTGTGTTTGGGGGTGGTATTAGTTTTCAGACTAACTTTGAGAGTTCACTTAGGTCCCTAGCTTTAAAAGTTTTTAATTTTGGTCTTTTAAGCTTGTTTAACTTTTAAACGAGCACTTCCATCAAAATCTGTTACTAAATGTCAACTTAACTATCCAACTCATCATCTTTTATTATTATTTAATCTAATTTGATGTATTTAATTAAAATAATAATAAATTGAATTACATACTTACATAAAAATTAAAAATTAAAATTCTATCTGCAATTTCTCAGCATAGTTACCAGATTAAAATCACTATCTGGCTAGAGTTAAATGAAATGAATTGTGTATTTAATTTGTTTTATTTTATTTTTTAATTAAAAAATATACATTAAATAATACTAAAAATTGCTGAATGAATAGGTGATTTGACATTTAACGAAAATTGGATAACAAATCATGGAAAAACTCGTTAAAGGTTAAAAACAAATTTAAAGGCTCTAAGTGAACTTTTAAAGTTAATGGGTCAAAATGGAAATACTGGCAAAATTAAATAGTTATTTTCTAATTTTAGTCTAGTTTTCATTAGTTGGATTGCAGTCCCACTTCGAAGGTAGGAGATCTGCCTTAATGTAATTGTTCATTCGGGAATTATTGCACATGGGGGCACTTTTTATTCCTCTCTCGAAAAGAGCGCCACCATTTCAAGAAATTTTTCATTAGGGGGTCTTGGGCTTGAGTGATAGGCTCAGGTTGGGCCCAGATTGTGGTGGCTATGTATTAATGAGCTTTGATGGAGAGACTGGTGTTGAGGAAGTTTTGGGCAAAGGAGCAAGAGAATGGATGAAGTTCGTGTGTAAGTTGTTTTTGCGGTTTTGGGGTGATTGCGATGGAGGAGAAAGTAGCTTGAGAGAGGAATGAGATTGGAAGTTTGCCATGTGGCATAATTCAGCTATCATGTGCCATGATCTGAGATGAGCAAGTGGGTCACATTGCCTTTTGTATTCCTATAGGAAAATTCATGGTTTTTTTTTTTTTAGAGGAAAAGCTTCTATGGGGAGTCAGTGGGTTACAAGTTGAAACTGAGACCACCACATGAGGAATTCATGTTTTTTGAAAATTAGTTTGATTTCAAGCTTTACACAATAACATCATTGCAAAGGATCTTGGCATGGAATTGTCGGGGTGCTGGCGCCCGGCAGAGCCCTGACAGTGAGGGCCTTCTAGGCTCTAAATCGAGAGATTTACTCGGATGAAACCTTTATAAAAGAATAAAATTCCTCGTCCCAAATGACTAACTCAATTAGGATGATGAAAGGTTATGAGAAGGTTTTTAGTATAGATGCAGAAGCTAGAAGGTAAAACTAAAGGCCTAGCCTTACTTTGGACAAAGAAAAAAAAAGTGGGTTGAGTTGGAGGTTGTGTTCTTCAATAAACATTCATGTGTAGTGCTTGTTTACTCAGACACTTATAACTATGTTTGGTTGTTGATAATGATTCATGGTCCCACCAGCAATGGGAAAAGAAGTCGCTTTTCAAAGAGTGGACTCCATTCATTGGAGAAATTATTTAGTATTTCTGGTATATTACGATTTCTTTTCACATCTGAGTGGACACTATATATGGATTATGCACATGAATCAAGTTACCTATCTTATACATTGGATATATGTATTCATTTAATGTCTCATTATTCATGAGATAAGTGACTTGATTCATTTTAAAGACTCTGAATATAAATTAATTTCCGAACCAAAAAAATTATGTCGGCATTTTTTTTTATTCCCTCCTTTTGTACTCCTCGTTACTATATCAATTATGTCGGCATATAGTTATGTTTAGAAAGAGAGAGAGACAGAAAGATACTATACCTACAGAGTCTAATGATAAGAGAAAAAGATAAACGTAATCTTCAATAAACAATACAAAAGAAGGAAAAAATACAGACACAAAGACATTGTTAGAGAAAAAAAAAAAAAAAGGAGTCGTGAATTTGAGTTCTCGTAAGGCTTTGTACACCAATGGTAATATTAAGATGCATAACGTATTAAAAGCCAGACTCTGAATATTGGAAATAAGTGCATAGTCAAAAGTAAACAGCATGCAATTTTGAGATGGGAAGAAGAAAAGAATACGAAATTACTCTTAGTCCATCTCAAAGGACAACCAGAAATTCCTTCAAATTCTTTCCCTTCACTTTCAAAAACATTGGCAGTGAAAAGACAAATCTCAATTTGCTTCTGTCAATGATAAATTCCTTTCTTGCTTATCAGTCTCTGGCTTCCCCACAAAAGGGATTAAAGAATGTTCCTTCTCCTCCTCCCATATCTTCAGTCTATGCCATATGTTACACTCTTTCTTCTCTATAAATACATCAACACAAAATACAACAAACAAAAAAACCACTTTCCGAATTCAAGAGGAGAATCTTGTGCTTATTTATTTCTTTAGTTTTGGGAAGATGGCTTCTACACCGGTCCTCAAGCGATCAGATAGTATTGCAGATAACATGCCTGATGCGTTGAAGCAGAGCCGCTATCATATGAAAAGATGCTTTGCTAGGTAATCTTTTTCATGTGTGTTATGTATTCTTTCTAATGAGCCAAATTTTCTATGCAAAAATTAAGAGCAAGTCTAAAGCCACGTTATCTTATATTAATACCTCAACATCTTTATTTATTTTTTCTACGTGAGACTTTCACTCACACGTGTATTTTCAATACTGTTGAGATAACTGATTGTGATTGATATAACGTAAAAGTGATGTCAGTGATGGTTCCATGTAAGAATGATTTGTATTAATCACAATTTTCTATCCCAACAATTGTGAAATGGGAAAAATTAATCATCTTTTATTCTCTTGTGGTGTCAAAAAAGGTTCGTTGCAACGGGAAAGAGGTCAATGAAACGGCAACAGATAACGGAGGAAGTGGATAAATCAATAGAAGACAAGAACGAAAGAAGCAAGGTCTTGGAAGGCTTACTTGGTTACATCCTGAGTTCCACTCAGGTATATATATCAACTCTCTCTCTCTCTCTCTCCCTCTCTCTTTCATGCACACATAAACAAGAGCAAGATAGGCTAAGTTTTTTCATCTAAAAACTATGCAGGAAGCTGCTGTGGTTCCTCCATATGTAGCTTTTGCTGTAAGACCAAATCCTGGATTCTGGGAATTCGTTAAGGTGAACTCCGAAGATCTCTCAGTGGAGGGTATCTCTGCTTCCGAATACTTGAAATTTAAAGAAATGATCTTCGATGAGAAATGGTAATTAACTGATTTTTTTGAGTAACAAGTTATATATACCACATAAAATTAAGCATGGTTTTGTATAGTCTTAATAAGTATGTTACTCTGAAAAACATGTTATTTCATGTTGTTGCTCAAGATAAATCTAAACGTGATTAATTTGATGTGCAGGGCGAATGATGACAATGCTTTGGAGCTAGATTTTGGAGCCTTTGACGTCTCCACTCCCCACATGACCATTTCCTCTTCTATTGGAAATGGGGCCAGCTTCACCTCAAAGTTCATGACCTCAAGGCTACATGGGAACTGTGGAAGTGCAATGCCGTTGCTAGAGTACTTAAAAGCCTTAAATCATGATGGAGAGGTACAAGCATAGCGCGCACACACAAAGAGAAAATGGTGGATACCAAATATATTAAGATGGTCTCCATTTGAAATGGATAGATTTCATGGTTGAGATTAAATATTACAAATCTAAAAGTGTATTCAGGAAATAAAATTTAAAATTTTACATGACATGACATTTTGTATACTATTAGATTCAGGAAATAAAATCTTAACCCTAAAATAGGCTCTTTCCATTTCAAGTGAAATACTTTGTGTTAGAAACTAAACGGCTGTTATGCATGCATGTTGTTCCAATTTTGCAGAGTCTTATGATAAATTCAAGTCTGGATACAGTGGATAAGCTTCAAAATGCCCTGATTGCTGCTGAAGTATACATCGCAGTACTCCCAAAAGACACACTATATCAGAATTTTGAGCAGAGGTCACTGTTATTTCTGTTTTTTTGTTTTTGTTTTGTTTTGTTTTTGTTTTTCCTTCATAAATTCCATGGATAGGTTGAGATGGAATAGTAAACTTTTCAAGCAGGTTTAAAGAATTGGGTTTTGAGAAAGGATGGGGGGATACAGCAGAAAGGGTTAAGGAGACAATAAGGATACTATCTGAGGTACTCCAAGCACCGGAGCCGGAAAAATTGGAGTTGCTCTTTAGCAGGCTGCCCACCATATTCAACATTGTAATCTTCTCTCCTCATGGCTACTTTGGGCAAGCAGATGTCCTCGGATTGCCAGATACTGGGGGCCAGGTTTATACTGCATCCAAGTTCCAAGTTCCAAGCATCATTAATATTTAATAACAATGATAATGATACTAGTATAATTAACTACTAGGGAAAATCTTCTACTACATTGACTAAGGTATTAAGTTTGACTGCTGTCAATTTAAAATAGGTGGTTTACATTTTGGATCAAGTAAGAGCTTTAGAGGAAGAATTGCTTCTCAGAATTAAGCAGCAAGGCCTTATTGTGAAGCCTCAGATTCTTGTGGTAAGCTATTAACAAATTAAGGATTGTAAGCAAATTTTTTATAAAATAATAAATCAGGGTTAGCTTAGTGTTACACTTTCTTACTTTTATTTTACAGGTAACAAGACTAATACCAGATGCTAGAGGGACAAAGTGCAACCAGGAGTTGGAGCCTATTGACAACACTAAGCACTCTCACATCCTTAGAGTCCCATTTAGGACAGAGAATGGGGTTCTCCGCCAATGGGTTTCCCGTTTTGATATTTACCCTTACCTTGAGAGATTTGCACAGGCATATATCTATATATATTTGCTATCAATCTAGCATTTATTCACAATTTATTTTTTCAAATCAAGTTTCTTATTCTAGTCTTCTCCCTTTTCTCCTTCTCATAACTAGGATGCTACTGCTAAGATCCTTGAACACATGGAATGCAAACCGGACCTCATCATTGGGAACTACAGTGATGGAAACCTTGTTGCATCTTTGATGGCTAGCAAACTTGGAATAACTCAGGTTTAATCCATCTTTTGTTAGATTTTATTTTTCAACTTTTATCTTCTATAGGCTAAACAAACATAAACTTTCCTAGTCTAGAAACATTTGATCAATTTATGTCTATATTGGGGAATCAATATCTCCAAAATTGGGGTAAAGCTGCCTAGCTACTAGTCACTTCTCTCAGACCTCTTGTTGCATGTTTTACTCTAAATCTGAACTTTGACATGTTCCAAATCCAGGGAACTATTGCTCATGCTTTAGAAAAAACCAAGTATGAAGATTCAGATGCCAAATGGAAGGAATTAGATCCCAAGTACCACTTTTCATGTCAGTTCACAGCTGACATAATCTCAATGAACGCAACTGATTTTATCATAACAAGCACATATCAAGAAATTGCTGGAAGGTTAGAGTTTCATTACTATCTTGAACAGAAACACAAGGCTAAGTACTAATGTGACTGTCATGTTGTTAACTCAAGAAATGTTTATTCTTCAGCAAGGATAGGCCTGGACAATATGAAAGCCATGAAGCATTTACCATGCCAGGACTTTATCGGGTAGTCTCAGGCATTGATGTCTTTGATCCAAAGTTAAACATTGCCGCCCCTGGGGCTGACCAGACTGTATACTTCCCCTACACGGAGAGACAAAAACGGTTAACCTCTTTTAACCCTGCCATTGAAGAACTACTATACAGTAAGGAGGATAACAATGAACACATGTAAGTCTTGGTTCCATTTATCTTATGCATATCACATTACTCTAACGAATATCATTATTAATAGTCTAATATGAAATTAACATATGCCTGGAACAGAGGATATTTGGCAGACAGGAAGAAACCAATCATCTTCTCAATGGCACGACTCGATACAGTGAAAAACATTTCAGGGCTAACTGAATGGTATGGAAAGAACAAAAGGCTGAGAAGTTTGGTAAATCTTGTGGTTGTAGCAGGATTTTTTGATCCAGCCAAATCAAAGGACAGAGAAGAAATTGCAGAAATAAAAAAGATGCATGCCTTGATTGAAAAACACCAACTTAAGGGCCAGATCAGATGGATTGCAGCTCAAACTGACAGATATCGCAATGGAGAGCTGTACCGCTATATTGCAGATTCAAAGGGAGCTTTTGTGCAGCCTGCACTGTATGAGGCTTTTGGTCTTACTGTCATTGAGGCAATGAACTGTGGATTACCCACCTTTGCAACAAATCAAGGAGGCCCAGCAGAAATTATTGTTGATGGGGTCTCAGGCTTTCATATTGACCCCAACAATGGTGATGAATCCAGCAACAAGATTGCTGATTTTTTTGAAAAATGCAAGATGGAAGCTGATTATTGGAACAAGATGTCAAAATCTGGACTCCAGCGTATATATGAATGGTAATTATATCATGCCTGGATATAGAGAACTGGCCATGTGAATTTTCATTTTATATCTGGTTATTTTTTCCTTGCAGCTATACATGGAAGATTTATGCAAACAAGGTGCTGAACATGGGAGCAATCTATGGATTTTGGAGGCAGTTGAACAAGGAACAGAAGGTAGCTAAGCAAAGATACATTCACATGTTCTATAATCTCCAATTCAGGAAGTTGGTAAGTTCGTTTTGACAATTATTTTGGACATATTCAAATTATAGACAATTGATGAAGTACTAATATTCATTGTGTCACAGGCAAGAAATGTGCCTATCCCAAGCGAAGCACCCCTACCACCAACACCAGCAGCACTTCCTGCACCCAAACAATCAACACCAAAGGCTATAACTGGACCCCAACAACCAACACCAGCAGTGATATCTAACCCTCAGCAACCAGTTGTATCTCACACAACAGCAAGGCATTACAGCTAACTTTAAAAAAAAAAAAATTGGTTCATTTTGATAAATCTTTTTGCTAACTTATTAACCTTTTTGTATGTTTTTCAGTACTGATCAGCAGCCTACTCAATCTACGACTCTAGGGTATGACAACAATCCCATTGGACTTAGTGCCTGATAGTTCATACTTGACTTTACATTTATGTTCGTTAGTTAATTGCTGAAAGTAAAATGTTGTTACACTTACCATTCTGTTCTTTTACTTAAACTCAAAAGAGATATTCATTTACAGGACTACTGATGGTTTCCCGAAGCAGCTTGGCCCTCCACAAGTACGCTGTCCTTGGAGTTGGTGGTGCTTCATTCTTGGTTTTCTCTTTGTCATTTATTACATCCTAATGAAGTTGTATTGTCATTTCACATAATTGAAGTGACAAGAAATATCATTTAAATTCCTCATGTTGTAAAGGTCTCTATATAATAATAATAAGGTGTCTTGGCATCATTGTTTCTATCTGAGAAAAGTTCATTGGTTATTCCTCAATTTGAATACTAATCTTGCCTAGTTTAAGATGCAAAGAGATGTGTCAACATGATGATGAATACAAGAGCCTAACATGGTCAAGGAACCAATCAAGGGGTTAACCTTTTACGTCACAAATATAACTGTTTATACTAAAAAATAAAATTAAATGAAAATAAAACCACCAAGTGAAGCCACACGTGACTCCTTGTTCCAATTATGTTGGGAGCACCATAAATAATGTCAGACTTAGGATGTTTGCAAGATTCAAATAATGGCGTGAATTAAAGGAACACATTATCAACGGCCTATAAATACTAGGAAGCCAATATGAAGGATCCTGGACATTTCAACAACACTTAATTCTTTATTTCATCAGAATAACTTAGGAATATGAGTAATGTAACAGTTGTTCAAGATTTGTACTCAACATTTGAGCGAGATTACTCACTGTTTCCTGTTGTATTATTCAAATAAACTTAATGCAAGTAAGTTTTTATTCTTCTTAGTGTGAATTTTTTTTTATTTGGTCTATTTTATTTATTATTGCTGGTCAAGTCCTCTTTATTAAGACAATTTCGAAACCACGTAAAATAAAAACAATAAAATTTGGTAAACAAAGTTTGTGACCACAATGGGAACTCGAATAAGAAGTCAGAATGTGGAAAGTAGAGAAAACAATATTGCAGTACAAAATAGGGAAGAGTCTAAAATTGATGTATTGGCAGAGAAAACTAAGAATGGATTTCAAAAAGAAAAATTTCCACATAGATTGGCAAATATATTGAGGGCATGTTTACACCGATTATTCGCATCTATCAGGATTGGCTCTATGCATTGAGCCAACACTTGAGATATGGGAGACTACCAATTTAAGGGCACTTGGAAATGAGGGACACATAAGGCCTTTGGGTTATCCTGAATAGCTACAGTAGACATCCCATTTTGCAACCTTAGTTTAACATTGTTCTGTGGGTAAAATTGTCTTTTCACACCCCAAGGGCAAGGATGTAATGTTGACTGTTAAACTGATATGGACATAATCCAAATCAAATCTAGATGTCACTACGATTAAAACATGTCGTGCGTTTAAATCAAACCATGACTTTAAAAGTTATCTCTAAATCAAGATTTAACGGTGAAGATGAATATTTAAAATTAAAGTTGAATCCATAAGATTATTATCCATTAATTGTGATTGGTTCTTAAATTAATCAATAATTGGTGTCTACGATGAACCAGTGCTTGTTGGTCAGAGTGGGCCAAATGATAAAAACTGAAAAAATGTTGAGATAGAGAGAGAGAGAGTTGAAAACCAAGAGTTCTTATTTTAATTGATGTCTATTAAGTATATTGATAATGTAATTTAAAAAAGAAAATAAAGCTATGCCTTTTCATATAGATATAGATATAGAATATAGATAAACATGGATATCTTTTTCAGGTTATGCTACTGAATACTCTAAAGATAATATACTTCACTTAGCAAAAACACAGAAAAAGAAAATTATAAAAAAAAAGGAAAAAGAAAAAAACCCAGAGAATATGCTGTTAAAAATCAAGGGCCAACGAAATTGTTACTTTGAACAATTTTACTTAACCTAACATTGAGCTGTCCACAACTGTAGTCTTAGTCAAAATGACGTGCCTAAAAAATAATGTCATTATACACAATATTTTCACAACAATATTGAGTTGGCAAGTTTTTATTAGTTCTCTTCCAGCCCACCAATTACTGCATTTTATTATTTGCCATTCAAAGTATTGTTGTGAAAATTGTTGTTTTTACTAATCAGAATCAAAGATAAACACAATTAATGGATTCATTTATTGTAGCTATTTATTAAACAAATTAAGAATGACAAGCGAAAGAGACTATGTGAGGAGCTATTATCTTGTATTTTGGATGTATATGACATCTCTCTCACAAGCAAAGTGGGACCCACATACAAGCGAATGACATTATGGGAGGGTATTCCAAAGCCAAGAATGACAATCTAATTGACAAGAAAGGCAAGATAATAATAACATATATACAGCAAAACAATTACTTCAGTTACCATATATATCTTGATTAGTTGTCTTGGTCAAGAACAATCACATTTCTAGTTGCCCTCCCACAGTTGTCTGAGTGATTAAGGGATATAACAAATAAGATATTTATATATTGGGTCTTGTTAACGAGTGCCCTTAGGACAATGGTTAAAGAAGCATTTAATACTTCTACTTTATAGGAAGTAGTACAATTTTAATATTAAAATAATACAAAAACAACTTTTAAGGGTATTTTAGTCTTTTTATTTATTATTTTAATATTAAAAGTTTATTATTTTTCATAAAGTGTAAGCATTTAATGTTCCTTAACCAGTGCCTTTAGGTTAATGGTTAACAAAATCCTTATATATTACCATGTATTGAAGTCATATCACATTGATCGTTAAATATTCATTTAATATTTACCAATTACTACTATTTATGTGTATCAGTGTACCATATTCAATGTGTTAAAATTCAAATATCCTTATATAAAGACGGTGTTATGTTCAAAATTTTCATTTATTGGAGGATGAAAAGAGTATTAACTAATTATCTTAAAACAAATACAGCCAAGCCAACAAGGTTTGTTGGACTTTCATGAATTTCCAGTATGGCAATGTGCACATTGAATAAAATATCACATAAAATCCAAAAGAATCATATTACTCAAAGTTTTATATTGGATTAGCAAACACATTGGAGCATTGTTTCTTTTTTAATTGTTTTGGCATCTAATTGAATCGAACGAAATTACTCCACCATTCATAATAGGCAGAAATACACTTTTGGTCCCTATATTTAGGGGGTGTTTTCAATTTGGTCCTAGTGTTTTAAAAGCATTCAATTGGGTCCCTGTGTTTTTAAGCCGTTATCAATTTTACCCCTGGAGTCAACTCCGTTAGAAATTGCTTACGTGGCAAACGGAAATTGCTGACTGTGTCATTTAAAAATAATAAAAAAATATTTTAATTCAGCCATGTCATTATTCTTTTTTTTTTTTTCTTTTTTTTTCTTTTTTTCTTTTTCCTTTCTCTTTTATTTTTTCTTTTCTCTCTCCTCTGTTCTTATTCTTCCCCAGATTTTTTTTCTCTCTCATGGATGGTCTTCGCTTAGATGGTCGTAGTCCCATGGAACCCAAACCAAGAAATGCCCTCCTCTTTACCACCCTTATCTTCTATCTCTGCACTTCTTCTTCTTCTTCTTCAGCCTCACTTCAGTACCAAACCCAAACCCTAGGCCTCAACTCCCTCCCTACTCCACAAACCCTCTCATGGCCTGAATCGGAATCTCTCGACTCCACAGAACCCAACCTAGATTCCACTTCCACCCTCCAATTACACCACGTGGACTCCCTCTCCTTCTCCTTCAACAAAACCCCGGAGCAACTCTTTCACCTGAGGCTCCAACGCGACGCTCTCAGAGCGGAGGCCCTTGCTGCCGTGAATAGCGGCAAAGGGTTCAGTAGCTCTGGATCCAGTGCGCACCGTGTAAGAAATGCTACTCCCAGAGTGACCCAGTCTTCAACCCAGCCAAATCCAGATCCTATGCTCAGGATCCCATGTGGGTCACCCTTGTGCAGCAAGCTCGACTCTCCCGGTTGCAACAAACGCAAGACGTGTCTCTACCAAGTTTCCTATGGAGATGGATCTATAACAGAGGGAGATTTCTCCACCGAAACCCTCACCTTCCGACGCAACAAAGTGCCACGCGTCGCCCTCGGTTGTGGCCACGATAACGAAGGTTTGTTCGTGGGTGCTGCTGGTTTATTGGGTCTAGGGCCGAGGGAAGTTATCGTTTCCAATCCAAGCGGGTCAAAGCTTCAACAGAAAGTTCTCTTATTTGGGTTTGGAGACTTGGTTTGAATGGATTGATTGGGTTTGGATTATTTGGGTTTGTCAAATTTAGAGGGTTTGAATGGATTGGGTTTGGAGACTTGGTTGGTTTGGATTGATTGGGTTCGGGGATCTAAACTCTTTCTCTCTCTGGATCTAAACTCTCTCTCTCAATCTCGGAGTTAATCGCCCATTGTTGCCGGTGGTTGTTAGGTTCACCATCTCAAGCTTCCCCGAGCTCGCGGATCTGTTTGGTTCCCGAGAAAATGAAGTTAAAGTTTGGATCTTTGATTACATATTCTTCTCAACAAGCAAATTGGTTTGATTTTTGTTTGGTTCCGGATTAAATGAGGGAAAATTAAGGGTTTAGATTTTTGGTTTGATATCTGTGTAGTGTTTGTTTTCCAAATGTTTTGTTGTGATGTTGTTTGGTTGGCCAAAAATTGTGGAATTTGGGTTCAGTGATGTTGAATATGTATTAGAGAAATTAAGAAGAATGAAGATTAAGAAAAAGAAGAAAAAAAATCTGGGGAGGAATAAGAACAGAGGAGAGAGAAAAGAAAAAATAAAAGAGAAAGGAAAAAAAAGAAAAAGAAAAAAAAAAAAAAAAAGAATAATGACATGGCTGAATTAAAATATTTTTTTATTATTTTTAAATGACACAGTCAGCAATTTCCGTTTGCCACGTAAGCAATTTCTAATGGAGTTGACTCCAGGGGTAAAATTGATAACGGCTTAAAAACACAGGGACCCAATTGAATGCTTTTAAAACACTAAGGACCAAATTGAAAACACTCCCTAAATATAGGGACCAAAAGTGTATTTCTGCCTTCATAATATAATGTACTTGTAGACTTGTAGACTGGTAGATTTGGCAAAAGTATAAACCAATGAAAACTCCCATAGCCCTCCCTGGATGAAGACTTCCCCATTTGACTTGTCACATAGATCAAGGATCACAAACTTTTTGCTTTTCATTAAATATCCACTTATACTAATAAATTCAATATGAAAAATCATTATCTAATTTATTTAGCAATCCCAAAGCATGAATTGACAAAGAAACCGAAAACTCAGGAAGTCTTTCAGTCTTCTCAATTTCTCTATTTTTTTTTTGCAACTTGCTCTTTCTCTCTCTACACTAGGAGTATCCAATTTTTAATATTCATTATGAATATATAATAGCATATTTAATATGAAAGAGTGCATATGCAATGGACAGTAAGTAAAAGGTTGGGTTTGCTTAGCCTATAAAAAATTGACTTCTACCTATATAGTCATATATATACACATACAGTGGCGGCTCCAGGAAATTTTTTCAGGGTGTTCAACGTTCATTACAAAACTTGAATATAACATCACTAAAAAAAAAAATTACATGAAATTTTATAAAATCCTTCTACAAGTCTTCGAATATAACAACATCACTAAAAAAAAAAAAAATACATGAAATTTTATAAAATCCTCCTACGAGTCTTCATAGCTTGATATCGTTGCATGATAGCTTCATTATCAATGCTATCAAATACATCACAAAGAACCAAAGCTTGAAACTTGAGAAAACGGCACCAATAACAAGGAGATCATGAAACTATTAGATGGATGGTTCTGTAGTCTGTACCATCCGTTGAATTTTAGTTAGGCTTTTGCTTTGCTGTATCACTTGCATTAATAATGAATTAGTCTATCATGAGGGCACCCTCATTGGTGATAATATGAGCGTTCACTTTTGTTACATAATCACCACATAAACAAAGGAATAAAATACAACATCATCATTATGCTCAATGCTCAGTAAATTTGGTCAATTTTGTACTGAACAATAATGAAAAGGTAAAAAAAAAAAAAATTAAACCTGGGTGTATTTTGATTACGGTGAGATTAAATTTGAAGTTTTATGGACAGTCAGTATCACTACAAAGACAATTAGACAAATATACAGACTACAGTAATAACATAAAACATAAACTATCAAATAAATAAATAAATATTATATTAACTAACTAAGATTCGGTCAAATATAAAATAACTAAACAACTAATTAATAAACAACTAAGTAACAAAACAACTAAACAAGTAGGCAAGGCTGTCAAGAGTAGTGAAGTAGCAGAACCGGAAAAGAAAGAGAGGAAAAGAAAAAAAAAACAAAACAAAAACATACCAGATCTGAGAGCAGAACCGGACGGGCGAACGGCGCGTGGCGTGACCGAGCGGCGGCGGCGGCGGCAGCAGCAGTCAGCAGGCGTAAGCGGTGCGGTGAGGGATGGTCTGGCGGTGACCGGTGGTGGCCTTCGCACTTCGCAGCAGGGGGGTTTCACCGTTTCAGTTTCAGCTTTTGGGTTTTCTCTCTCTCTCTCTCTGACTCTCTGTCTCTCCATTCAGCTATTCAGAAAAATTTGGGATTTTTTTGTTTTGTTCAGGCACGCTGCACGCACACCGCACGCGGTAAGTTTTGGATTTTTTTTTTTTTTCTTGAAGAATAAATTTCATTAATGGGCTGGATCAAACATTTGGGTTTAAACAACTATTATTTGGGCTTATTTTGTATTATGGGCTTAAATAAATATTGTTATTTGGGCTTTTTATTTTTGAGTTTGGTAAATTGGGTTTATTATATAAGGGTGTTCACAAATTATTTGAGGGTGTTCAAAATTTTTATTTGAGGGTGTTCAGAATTTTTTTTTGGTCAAGAATATCTATATAAAAAAAAAATTTTCCTTTGATTTTTTTAAAAGTCAGGGTGTGCAGCTGCACACCCTGGCTATAACGTAAAGCCGCCCCTGTAACACATATATATATATATAGTATATATTGATGAAGAAACCAAAGTGGAGAAAGTGAAGAGAGAGCATTTTTAGTCTAAAGACATATATCAGCAATGAGCTATTCAGCAGGTGGCGTTGACGGCTTAAACAACGAGAATAAGCAATCGATGTCCGGCAATAATCATCACGTAGTCCGCCGGATTATCGAGGTGACACTTTTATTCGTGGGAGTTGCAGTACTAAGCCTTGTTACTAACAAATCCGCCTTCCCTCTTCGATTTCTGCCCAAATCTTATTATTATCCTTCTGCATCACCACCATCGATATCACCAATTCCGGTCAGTTACTTTTTCTTTAATCTTCATTTTTGTTTTCTTTCCAAACAAACATATGATATGTGTTATTATCTTATACAGTGGTAGTATTATTATTTTGTTTAATTTTAATTTGTTAATTTCCATGAATTATTTGAAACTTGTTGTAAAGTTGACACCATTAAAAATATTTGTTGTGTACTTTTTTATTATTATTTTATATGTTTGTTTGGGAACACACATTCCTTTCAGGGATAGCAAATGCATACCTCACCTTTGTGAAGGGTATACCCTATCTATAGGAGAGTGATATTTCCACACTTAAGTGTGATAATTCCACACTAAAATAAATTGAAAAAACCAAAATACCCTTAATGCAAATGATCAAAGATTAAATATTTGTTGAGTATAAGGGTAATTTAGTCTTTTAATAGCACCCTTTTCTATATTAGTGTGGAAATAGCAATTTGAAGTGTGGAAATATTATTTTCCTATTTATAATGATGAAAACAATAATAGTAGATAAGGAAGAAAAGGCATTGAGTGTAAGCAGGATTTTTTATTTTTGTGGTCTACTGTCTAAGCAAATTCTGTACTATTCAACGAATGTGCGGATCTAATCAATTTCAAAATCAAAATCAAACGCAATTATGACAACGTTGTCCGAATATTATTTAGAATGCATTTTCTAAAATGTATTTGGTTAAAAATAGTGGGTTTGGTAAAATACTGAAATTATTTCTAAGAAGTGATTATGCTGAAAGGAATTATGTTTGGTTGGTATTTTAGAGAATGCATTCTTCCTATTAAATAATATATTATTAGGATACATTATGTAATTAACATTTTTTTTTTTTTTTTTTAAATATCTCAATACAAGGCTAAAAATACATTTACTACCAATACAAAATTAACAAAAAAAAATCCTCAACAACGAAAAATAATCCAAAAAATAAAATTTTACGTTGTGATTTAAATTAATGTCTATTAATAAAAAAAAAGGATCATAATTTGTACACATCTCCTTGCACACTTTTACAAAATTTAAACAATGTAATAAAAAAATATAGACAAATGCATATTGTGAATGCAATAGAATATACACAAACCATTTATGATAAAAAATATCATAAACTTCTTCTAAACAATTTTTCACAATTCTACACTTTGTATCAAACAAATTGAACAAACAAATAATACCAATTTAGTTTTTTCGTTTCCATTTTTGCTTTTCTTACTTTTCTTACTTTTCCCCTTCCCTCCCCTCCCAATTTCTTTTTTCTTTTTTCTTTCCTTTTTTCCCCACTATCCATGTACCACACCTCATCCATCTCATTTTTTACTCTCATTTCCTCTTCATAGTTCATACCCCTTTCCCATATATATATATTCTCTCCCTCAGGCCTCAAAGCCCCCTCACGTCTCTCTTACCCCCTTTTATTTATTATTTTTTTTTCCACTTTGTTTGTTATTTCTTCATCACGTTTGTGTTCTTATTTATTTATTTTATATTTGTGATTCTAGATCTACAGATCTAGTAGAAGTGGATCTATTGGTGGTGAATTTTTTTTTTGTTCGTTTGTTTTTGTGTGTGTGTGTGTGTGTTTTTTTTTTTTTTTGTGATTCGATGCTCCGTTTATTTGTTGCTACTTGTGATTTTTTGAATTTGTTTCATTGACTGTGCTGTGATTTGTTTATATGTGATGTGTTATTTTGTTGTGATTCTTGGTCTTGGATGTTACTGTGAACATACAAAGGGAATGGAAAAAAATCAACGGAAAAATGAGCCAAAAAAAATTTAAAAACCGAGTGGTTGGAGCAATTAATGCCTCCTGTTGGGTGGGTCCCATTTGCTTTAGCAAAATGAGAAACATAATTCATATTTTTTTGGATTCTGACTTCTACTCTAAAAATGAGAATTTGCAAAATGCATTTTATTTTGCATTTTCTAAAATCTCAACCAAACACCTCAGATTTTTTGCAGAATGCATTTTATGCATAGAAATCTGTGAAATCACTTTTAAGTAGAGGATCCAAACACCACCTTACTATTTGCAAAAAAGATAATGGTCCGCCCTTAGGGCATTTGTTAAGGAAGCTTTTAATATTAGTTTTTATTGGGAGTAGTGTTATTTTAATTTTTTATATTAGTTTTTATTGGGAGTAGTGTAACTTTATATTTTTATATTAGTTTTTATTGGGAGTAGTGTAACTTTTTGTCTTGAAAGTTTTTATTTTTATTTTTTATTCCATAAAGTCAACCTTTAGGATAAGCATCCGTTAACAAATTCCTAAAAAGCTAATGGGATTTTGAAGTAGTGGTCTGGATGGAAAATAAAGTTACCTATTTAGTGCTTACCCATGAGAAAAAGAAAAAGAAAAAGAAGTTACATTCATTCCTCCTCTCTCTTTTTTTTTTTTTTTTTTTTTTTTTTTTTTTTTTTTTTTTTTTTTTTTTTTTTTTTTTTTTTTTTTTTTTTTTTTTTTTTTCTTTCATATTGTGCTTTTAATTAGATGGCTGGATTAAAAATCCTATTAAGGTTTGTTTTTCTAAAATTTATGGCTGATTTGATCGGCAAAAAGTTTAAATATGACATCTTCAAAACGGAGCATATCAGCTGCAATTAAATTAGCTACAATTACTGCAATGTAAATTAACTGGTCCAATTAGACGGTGCCATATCAATTAAAATGACACATCAAGATCTAAGTAAACAAAACTAATGGA
>OU015762.1:43575895-43687450 GCA_907173295.1 Fagus sylvatica
CAAAAGTATAAACCAATGAAAACTCCCATAGCCCTCCCTGGATGAAGACTTCCCCATTTGACTTGTCACATAGATCAAGGATCACAAACTTTTTGCTTTTCATTAAATATCCACTTATACTAATAAATTCAATATGAAAAATCATTATCTAATTTATTTAGCAATCCCAAAGCATGAATTGACAAAGAAACCGAAAACTCAGGAAGTCTTTCAGTCTTCTCAATCTCTATTTTTTTTTTGCAACTTGCTCTCTCTCTCTCTCTACACTAGGAGTATCCAATTTTTAATATTCATTATGAATATATAATAGCATATTTAATATGAAAGAGTGCATATGCAATGGACAGTAAGTAAAAGGTTGGGTTTGCTTAGCCTATAAAAAATTGACTTCTACCTATATAGTCATATATATACACATACAGTGGCGGCTCCAGGAAATTTTTTCCAGGGTGTTCAACGTTCATTACAAAACTTGAATATAACATCACTAAAAAAAAAAATTACATGAAATTTTATAAAATCCTTCTACAAGTCTTCGAATATAACAACATCACTAAAAAAAAAAAAAATACATGAAATTTTATAAAATCCTCCTACGAGTCTTCATAGCTTGATATCGTTGCATGATAGCTTCATTATCAATGCTATCAAATACATCACAAAGAACCAAAGCTTGAAACTTGAGAAAACGGCACCAATAACAAGGAGATCATGAAACTATTAGATGGATGGTTCTGTAGTCTGTACCATCCGTTGAATTTTAGTTAGGCTTTTGCTTTGCTGTATCACTTGCATTAATAATGAATTAGTCTATCATGAGGGCACCCTCATTGGTGATAATATGAGCGTTCACTTTTGTTACATAATCACCACATAAACAAAGGAATAAAATACAACATCATCATTATGCTCAATGCTCAGTAAATTTGGTCAATTTTGTACTGAACAATAATGAAAAGGTAAAAAAAAAAAAAATTAAACCTGGGTGTATTTTGATTACGGTGAGATTAAATTTGAAGTTTTATGGACAGTCAGTATCACTACAAAGACAATTAGACAAATATACAGACTACAGTAATAACATAAAACATAAACTATCAAATAAATAAATAAATATTATATTAACTAACTAAGATTCGGTCAAATATAAAATAACTAAACAACTAATTAATAAACAACTAAGGAACAAAACAACTAAACAAGTAGGCAAGGCTGTCAAGAGTAGTGAAGTAGCAGAACCGGAAAAGAAAGAGAGGAAAAGAAAAAAAAACAAAACAAAAACATACCAGATCTGAGAGCAGAACCGGACGGGCGAACGGCGCGTGGCGTGACCGAGCGGCGGCGGCGGCGGCAGCAGCAGTCAGCAGGCGTAAGCGGTGCGGTGAGGGATGGTCTGGCGGTGACCGGTGGTGGCCTTCGCACTTCGCAGCAGGGGGGTTTCACCGTTTCAGGCTTTCAGCTTTTGGGTTTTCTCTCTCTCTCTCTCTCTGACTCTCTGTCTCTCCATTCAGCTATTCAGAAAAATTTGGGATTTTTTTGTTTTGTTCAGGCACGCTGCACGCACACCGCACGCGGTAAGTTTTGGATTTTTTTTTTTTTTCTTGAAGAATAAATTTCATTAATGGGCTGGATCAAACATTTGGGTTTAAACAACTATTATTTGGGCTTATTTTGTATTATGGGCTTAAATAAATATTGTTATTTGGGCTTTTTATTTTTGAGTTTGGTAAATTGGGTTTATTATATAAGGGTGTTCACAAATTATTTGAGGGTGTTCAAAATTTTTATTTGAGGGTGTTCAGAATTTTTTTTTGGTCAAGAATATCTATATAAAAATTTTTTTTTTCCTTTGATTTTTTTAAAAGTCAGGGTGTGCAGCTGCACACCCTGGCTATAACGTAAAGCCGCCCCTGTAACACATATATATATATATAGTATATATTGATGAAGAAACCAAAGTGGAGAAAGTGAAGAGAGAGCATTTTTAGTCTAAAGACATATATCAGCAATGAGCTATTCAGCAGGTGGCGTTGACGGCTTAAACAACGAGAATAAGCAATCGATGTCCGGCAATAATCATCACGTAGTCCGCCGGATTATCGAGGTGACACTTTTATTCGTGGGAGTTGCAGTACTAAGCCTTGTTACTAACAAATCCGCCTTCCCTCTTCGATTTCTGCCCAAATCTTATTATTATCCTTCTGCATCACCACCATCGATATCACCAATTCCGGTCAGTTACTTTTTCTTTAATCTTCATTTTTGTTTTCTTTCCAAACAAACATATGATATGTGTTATTATCTTATACAGTGGTAGTATTATTATTTTGTTTAATTTTAATTTGTTAATTTCCATGAATTATTTGAAACTTGTTGTAAAGTTGACACCATTAAAAATATTTGTTGTGTACTTTTTTATTATTATTTTATATGTTTGTTTGGGAACACACATTCCTTTCAGGGATAGCAAATGCATACCTCACCTTTGTGAAGGGTATACCCTATCTATAGGAGAGTGATATTTCCACACTTAAGTGTGATAATTCCACACTAAAATAAATTGAAAAAACCAAAATACCCTTAATGCAAATGATCAAAGATTAAATATTTGTTGAGTATAAGGGTAATTTAGTCTTTTAATAGCACCCTTTTCTATATTAGTGTGGAAATAGCAATTTGAAGTGTGGAAATATTATTTTCCTATTTATAATGATGAAAACAATAATAGTAGATAAGGAAGAAAAGGCATTGAGTGTAAGCAGGATTTTTTATTTTTGTGGTCTACTGTCTAAGCAAATTCTGTACTATTCAACGAATGTGCGGATCTAATCAATTTCAAAATCAAAATCAAACGCAATTATGACAACGTTGTCCGAATATTATTTAGAATGCATTTTCTAAAATGTATTTGGTTAAAAATAGTGGGTTTGGTAAAATACTGAAATTATTTCTAAGAAGTGATTATGCTGAAAGAAATTATGTTTGGTTGGTATTTTAGAGAATGCATTCTTCCTATTAAATAATATATTATTAGTATACATTATGTAATTAACATTTTTTTTTTTTAAATATCTCAATACAAGGCTAAAAATACATTTACTACCAATACAAAATTAACAAAAAAAAATAAAAACGAAAAATAATAAAAAATAAAATTTTACGTTGTGATTTAAATTAATGTCTATTAATAAAAAAAAAGGATCATAATTTGTACACATCTCCTTGCACACTTTTACAAAATTTAAACAATGTAATAAAAAAATATAGACAAATGCATATTGTGAATGCAATAGAAATATACACAAACCATTTATGATAAAAAATATCATAAACTTCTTCTAAACAATTTTTCACAATTCTACACTTTGTATCAAACAAATTGAACAAACAAATAATACCAATTTAGTTTTTTCGTTTCCATTTTTGCTTTTCTTACTTTTCTTACTTTTCCCCTTCCCTCCCCTCCCAATTTCTTTTTTCTTTTTTCTTTCCTTTTTTCCCCACTATCCATGTACCACACCTCATCCATCTCATTTTTTACTCTCATTTCCTCTTCATAGTTCATACCCCTTTCCCATATATATATATTCTCTCCCTCAGGCCTCAAAGCCCCCTCACGTCTCTCTTACCCCCTTTTATTTATTATTTTTTTTTCCACTTTGTTTGTTATTTCTTCATCACGTTTGTGTTCTTATTTATTTATTTTATATTTGTGATTCTAGATCTACAGATCTAGTAGAAGTGGATCTATTGGTGGTGAATTTTTTTTTTGTTCGTTTGTTTTTGTGTGTGTGTGTGTGTGTTTTTTTGTGATTTGATGCTCCAGTTTATTGTTGCTTGTAATTTTTTGAATTTGTTTCATTGACTGTACTGTGATTTGTTTATCTGTGATTTGTTATTTTGTTGTGATTCTTGGTCTTGGATATTACTGTGAACATACAAAGGGAATAAAAAAAAGTCAACAGAAAAATGAGCCAAAAAAAATTTAAAAACCGAGTGGTTGGAGCAATTAATCCTCCTTGGGTGGGTCCCATTTGCTTTAGCAAAATGAGAAACATAATTCATATTTTTTTGGATTCTGACTTCTACTCTAAAAATGAGAATTTGCAAAATGCATTTTATTTTGCATTTTCTAAAATTTCAACCAAATACCTCTGATTTTTTGCAGAATGCATTTTATGCATAGAAATCTGTGAAATCACTTTTAAGTAGAGGATCCAAACACCACCTTACTATTTGCAAAAAAGATAATGGTCCGCCCTTAGGGCATTTGTTAAGGAAGCTTTTAATATTAGTTTTTATTGGGAGTAGTGTTATTTTAATTTTTTATATTAGTTTTTATTGGGAGTAGTGTAACTTTATATTTTTATATTAGTTTTTATTGGGAGTAGTGTAACTTTTTGTCTTGAAAGTTTATTTTTATTTTTTCATTCCATAAAGTCAACTTTAGGATAAGCATCCGTTAACAAATTCTAAAAGATAATTATCTTTGTAAGTCTGATGTAAAATGTTACCTTCCTTAATAAAAAAGAAAAAGAAAAAGAAGTTACATTCCTCCTCCTCCTTTTTTTTTTTTTTTTTTTTTTTTTTTTTTTTCTTTCATATTGTGCTTTTAATTAGATGGCTGGATTAAAAATCCTATTAAGGTTTGTTTTTCTAAAATTTATGGCTGATTTGATCGGCAAAAAGTTTAAATATGACATCTTCAAAACGGAGCATATCAGCTGCAATTAAATTAGCTACAATTACTGCAATGTAAATTAACTGGTCCAATTAGACGGTGCCATATCAATTAAAATGACACATCAAGATCTAAGTAAACAAAACTAATGGAAATGTATTTTTATCCCGTCAAACTCCTTTTTCCCTTCTCTCTCCAAAATCTTTCCCAACCTTTCATCTTTATCACAGCCACCAGTTCCTTCACCGGCCACAACCACCACCAGAAAATTTTCACCTTCTTCCCCACATCCCCATCCCATGAAAACCAATCTCAAACGACCCCACTGTGACATGCCTGGTTTCTCAACATGGAGCAAGCCGCACCTCCTCATCTTCTTCAATACCGTCTCGGCGTCTCGTCTCATCTCCGCTACTCAAATAGTTTCTCACAGACTTCTAACTCCCACTCCCACTTCAATCTCACTAAACCACCGGAAGCTCCTCAGAATGAACACCATACCCATTTCCTGTGCCGCTTCGGCTGAAGATAATGGCTCCACCACCACAACCGCATCTCCAATCGCTGCTGGTAAAAATAAAAAATAAACTGATCCTCATGTATTTGTGTTGGTTTTGATTTTCAGCCTTTTTTTTAATAGAAATTGTTACTAATTTCTCAGTGGCTTGGATTGGTGAGGTGAAGAGGGTCACGAAGGAGACCCATTAGTGAAAATAAACTCAGATGGTTCAGCTTTTGCTGATAATAATACTAGGATTCCCTTCCTTGGATGTTTAGTACTCAAAGAGACTCGAACTGATCCAGAATCAAACAAATCCAACACAAATTTTTCTTTTTTACAATATTTGACAAAGATTCGAAAACTTATCTGGTAAACAAAAGGATTTGAATGCTTTGGTGTGCGGTGATAATATTCAATGGGTAAATCTAGTAAACAAGTTGTGGGTAAATAGAAGATGGGGATGTGGGGGAAGAAGGTGAAAATTTTCGGGTGGTGGCCGATGAAGGAACGGTTGTCTGTGATAAAGATGATAGGTTGTGAATGATTTTGGAGAGAGAAGGGAAAAAGGAGTTTGACGGAAAAAAAATACATTTCCGTTAATTTTGTTTACTTGGATCTGATTTGGAAGTGAAGTGTGATTTTAATTGATGTGGCACCGTCTAATTGGGCTAGTTAATTTACATTGCAGACTTGTAGTGATTGTATCTAATTTAATTGCAGCTGATATGCTCCCCTTCAAAACTAGACACATCAACAAACATACCAAATTTAAAATTTAAAATTTTGCATCTCTTTGCTTTATATGGAAAGTTGAAGCATTAAATCTTGCATATCCAAAACTCAGCATTCCAACAAATATACCAAATTTAGAATTTACATATACAATTTTAATAAATAAAATTTTGCATCTCTTTGCTTCATATGCCAATTTAAAGCCTTGCATTATATATGCCAAATAACATGTCTCAATTTTGAAATCTCTTTTGAAATTGAGCAGGCACTAATTAGGCCACGCTTGGTACATTGTAATAGGTCCTCTAATGTAATAGTTATTCTTAAGAAATAGTTATTCGATTGTTTGGTTACGTTTTCATTACAAGGAATAGCTATTCCTTAGGAATGACTATTCTTCAAAATGAGGAATAGATATTCCTTATCAAAATGACTATAATAGTTATTCCTTAGATCACGTGATAACTAAATAAAAAATTAAAAAATTCCAAAAACTATAGTTGACTACCCCTTTTTTAAATCTCTCTCTCTCTCTCTCTCTCTCTCTCTCTCTCTCTCTCTCTCTCTCTCTCTCTCTCTCTCTATATATATATATATATATATATATATCAAAATTCAAGTAAAAAATGTTTTAAAATTATTAATACTATATTTATCAAGTTGTAAGTAAAATATAGAATATAGATTCAGGGTTCTATTCATGTGTTATCACTAAATAAATGAATAGTAATAGTTATTACATTATAACTTCTTTTATTCCTTGTAATACTGATTCCTATTATAGTGTACCAAACGTACCCTTATAATTGTTGGGTTCGGCCATGTAGATTTTTTTTATAAATAAAATGCTCTTGAGACTCTATTTTTATTATTTTGAGATATCTTGATCCATTTAAGTTTGACTTAGCTTTGCCTTCCATTGAAGAATACCTCAAAAAGTAGGTTAAAGTAGTTTTACCTTTAAATTGGATGTTAAAATAGAGTAGTTTTCAAATTTTTTTACCATGTTAAAATTGGGTTTGATTCTTCTTCTTTAAAAAAACAAAAAGAAAAAAAAATTTAGACTCTTTTTTTTTTCCTTCCTTTAAATGATTTCGCGATATCTTCCTCCATTTTAGTTTGACTTAGCTTTTGCCTTCAATTGAAGGAAACCTCAAAAAGTGGGTTAGAGAAGTTTTACAATTAAAATTATTTTTGTTTGAGATATACATTGAATCTAATGTAATTGTATTATTGCAGTACTTATACAACACATCATAATTTATATTACGCAAGAACAAATCCAAAAATCGAAACTATCATGCAAAACCCACAATCAAATATGATCGGCGCCATCGTCGTGGTATTGCCCCAAAACAACCACTCACAACCCACGGCAAATCACAACCCACAACAACTACAACCCACGACAAAACCCATAACTAGTTCAACCCATAACTCTATTTTTATTCTTTTGAGATATCTTGATCCATTTAAGTTTGACTTAGCTTTGCCTTCCATTGAAGAATACCTCAAAAAGTAGGTTAAAGTAGTTTTACCTTTAAATTTGATGTTAAAATAGAGTAGTTTTCAAATTTTTTTAGTATGTTAAAATTGGGTTTGATTCTTCTTCTTTAAAAAAACAAAAAGAAAAAAAAAAAAAATTTAGACTCTTTTTTTTTCCTTCCTTTAAATGATTTCGCGATATCTTCCTCCATTTTAGTTTGACTTAGCTTTGCCTTCAATTGAAGGAAACCTCAAAAAGTGGGTTAGAGTAGTTTTACAATTAAAATTATTTTTGTTGGAGATATACATTGAATCTAATGTAATTGTATTACTGCAGTACTTATACAACACATCATAATTTATATTACGCAAGAACAAATCCAAAAATCGAAACTATCATGCAAAACCCACAATCAAATATGATCGGCGCCATCGTCGTGGTATTGCCCCAAAACAACCACTCCACAACCCACGGACAAATCACAACCCACAACAACTACAACCCACGACAAAACCCATAACTAGTTCAACCAATAAATCGAGAGAGAGAGACCAGATCCGATTGGCGAAGCCCACCGCCTCCACTACAAGACCACGTTGGTCATAACCACTGCGAGACCACTTGTTGTAACCACCCTAAGCCCTTGTGGGTCCCAAATCTGCTCGGCGGCTTCTGTACCAAACCAATATACCAAACCAAGAGATGGGGGTTTGGGCGAAAGAGACAAGAGGGGGTTTGTGTGAGAGAGATGAAGGCCGGTGGGGGGGGGGGCTTGTCGTGCGAGAGAGATGAGAGGGTGTAGGATTGCCAGTGTGAGAGAGACGAGGGGGGGGGTGTTGTGCGAAAGAGAGTGCAGGAGGGGGGGTGTGAGGCGTGCATTTTTGGAAAATGGTTTACGAAAAAATCGGGTAAACCATTTTCCAAATTTTTACAAAGGATTTTCTGGTCAATGGAAATGATTTTCAGTTGACCACCATTTTATAAAGAAACAAACACCCGCAAATACTAAAAACATTTTCCGAAAAATATTTTACAACGAAACAAATGGAGCCGAAGATGCAATTTGTGGCTACAAAATCAAAGAATTGTGCTATAATTTGGTGGCAACAATACGAGTGTAGCAGAGATCGAATGGGAACCCCAATAGTCAATACTTAGGCTGAAATGAAGTTTAAGCTAGATGAGAAGTTTTGTGATTGGATTATTGTCAAAACTTTATTGAAATCCCACTAATTGTAACAACAAATTGATCAATCTGTGGTAGATTATACAGAGCAATTTTACAAGCTTTTGAGTTGTGTCAACTTGCATGAATCTGATGATCAGCTTGTGGTAAGGTATGTGAGTGGATTGAAGTAAAGCTTAAAAGGAGAACCTATGATATATTTTCTCCATTCTTTTAAGGAGGCATATGAATTGGCACTAAAAGCAGAAGAAAGGTTGAAATGAAGTTCATATCTAAAAGATGAAAGTCGAAAGTAAGCGTTGGAAAAATCTAAGAAGGAGTAGCAACCCTTCTTGATTGTCGAACCCCATAATATGAAGGTAAAACTAAGGTGTGTGAAAAAAGTTATTTCATGATCTTTCAAATGTTTTCGATGTGGTGAAGCAGGGCATAAGTCCTACAAATGTCCTAAGAAGAAGGTTGAATTACATCTAGTTGATTAATTTATTAATGATGAAGAAACAAAGGGAGATTTGAATGAAGAATATTGTGACAATATTATCTATGATATTGGAAGCCTTGTAATTCAATGTGTGATTACCTACTCAAGAAAATGATCAATGGTTAAGGAACACTATTTTTAGAGCTTATTGTGTTTCTTAAGGAAAGAAGTGTGTTCTAATAATTTTGGAAGTTGTGAGAATATGGAGACATAGAAGGTGCCTTGGTCCATGAATGGAGGTGAAATTATTGTGTCTCACAGATGCCGAGTGAAAATTCTCCATTGATAACTATGAAAATGAAGTCTATTTTTAGGTCCTTCCCATGGATGCTTGTCATTTGCTCCTTGGCAGGCCTTGACTATTAGATAGACATGTTCAGTATGATGGAAGGAAGAATACTTACTCTCTTGTCAAACATGGAGTGAAGTATGTGTCGACTTTGTTAAAAGATGTAGCCCACCAATGTGCCTTAAAGTATCCAATTCAGCTTATCGTTTTATAAGGAGTTTGAATAGTCCTATAAAATAGATGAGATTGTCCTTGTATATGATTTGGTTGCTGTGGGAAAGAGTGAAGAAGTAGCAAGTGTGGTTTCAAACGAAGTTCGAAACTTTTTGAAAAGATTTGAAAGCCTAGCTCCAAAAGAATTTCCTGCTAGTTTGCCTCCACTTTGGGACATTCAACATCAAATTGATTTTATTCTTGGTGATATTCTTTTTAGCTAAACTCATTATAGAATGCTACATAATGAACAAGTTGAATTGTAAAGGATGGAACTTGGGGGATGTGTATTGATAGGAAGCCTCTTAGTTCTTGAGTTGTTCCAACTTCCAACCCTTAGCTCCCAAAAACGACGAAACTTGGGTGATGTATATTGGTAGTAGAGCTATCAATAAAATCACTATTTAAGTATTCTTCACTAGTATAAGTTCTTCAATAAAATCACTAATTAAAAAAAAAAAGTATTCATACTCATTTATACAATTCTCAAGGGAAGAGAGAGTGTTATTTCATCCACAGATTGAATATGATTTTATTTACTTGATTTTCGTGCTTAATTTTGGGAGAATTATTATTTTGTAAAACTTTAAAGGAGGTTGGTGTAATTTATCTTATAAAAATTGAGAACGAAAGTTAAGAGTAGAAAGAAAAAAGAAAAGAAAAAAGGATATTATACAATTTTTTAAAAGAAATATATAAAATGTTTAAGTATATATATTGTCAAAATTATATTGCTGAACATTGATTTATGTTCTGAATTTAGTCTTAAAGTACATCAAGTTATCTATACAAATTTCATATATATTTGGATTACTCCTTTTATTTTTTATTTTTTTTGGTTGATGAATATATATTGATTATTTTTCTTTATTTAGACACTAGGCATGAAAAAATAAATTGAAGTTTATATTACGATAAATTCGGTATAAAGATTAATTTTATTTTGAAATTTGTCTTTTATGCCTGCTCTTCTTTAGCGACTTTTGAAAAGTGAAACTGTATTTTTAATAATTAATAATTCATTTTAGTTTCGTTTCCTCTATTTTTTTATTTACTTCATCAGGAGGAGAATGATGTCAAGTTGGATGTTGTTCTAAAAAACGCATCAATGGTGGACCGAACCGTTATCTTGACTACTCTAAATGATGCATGGGCAGAACCAAATAATATATTTGATCTGTTTCTGGAGAGTTTTCGGATTGGGAACCATACACACTGGCTTTTGAAACATTTGGTAATAATATGCTTGGACCAAAAGGCATATGCTCGTTGCTTAGCTTCACACCCTCATTGTTATAATTTCCAAATTAAAGGAGACAATTTTACAACTGAGGCTCTCTTCATGACCCCAAGCTACTTAAAGATGATGTGGACAAGGATTGATCTTTTGAGAACTATCCTTGAGATGGGATACAACTTTGTATTCACGGTAATCTCTTCTCTTTCTGCACCTTATTATTATTATTATAGGGAATGGATTGGGTTCAGTGTACTCAAGGCCGGCCCAATCATTTTGGGGGCCTAAAGCAAAAAATATAAATGAGGCTTGTTTGGCTTAATGAATGGGCTGGCAGTGAGTGCACTGGAGCATTGGACCCAATCCAAGCCCATTATTATCAGCATTGCAAATTTATTTTGGGTAAAATTTAAAAATATTTTCTGAAGTGTGTCAAAATCAAACTGATCTCCTGATATTTTTATTTCAAATTAGATACTATTGAACTTTGAACAATACTTAAATTGATTTTTCTGTTTAAATTTTTGTCTCTCTAGATTTCATTTTTATTAAAAAAATCATTTAAGAATATATTTTAATAAAAAATCTGTTAAAAAAAATTTCATTAAAGTTTTTTTTTTTTTTTTTTTTTTTTTTTTTAATGCTTTTTCTCAAGAAGGTAAATGTAAACAAAATAATCAATTTGAGTATTTCTCAAAATTTAAGATATCTAATTTCAAATTAGAGGATCAAATGATCAATTTGATTTTGATCTAAAGTTAAGGGGGTGTCTTTTCGTTTTATCGATTTATTTATTTCTTTATGCTTAAAGTTTTACTATTTATTGGGTGTGATATCATGGAGCACTCTGTTTCCTTTATGTGCCTTAGGTGAATCTTGGAGGTTAGATTACATACAATAATTAATAATTAGTACCTCACATTGTTTGTATTTGTAGAAAATGTTTTGTGTTAATAAATGATATTAATTGGGGGATTCGGCTGGTGCTTTGTATATCAACAAGCACTCAAAAAGTACTGTTCAGAACAGTTTCGATGTGGGCCATGAACGCAAAGTGAGTAGAGGCCTAATTGGGGGATTTGGAGACTAGGGGGTGCTTAGGCTGTGCACCAACATACACAATGGCCTTAGCCCTTAGGTGTGGCCAATTGGGAAATTGCAGGGTCTGTGGGTTGGAATTTTCCCTTTTTGTGATGATGATTTAATGTTGGGGGCCGATTGGTGGTTGTATAATTGTTTTGGAGTAAATGGGTAACAGACTGAGGTGGTGCTAGCACATGGGGTCGATTTGTTGGCCTATCTTACTTGGGCAAGGCTTGGGTCCAGTGCACAGGAGTACTGGACCCGTTGAGATTCTGCCATGTGTCCAGTTTTGTACAATTTTTGTACACGTGGCAGTATCTCAATGGGTCCAGTGCATGATGCACTGGACCCAAGCCATTCCCATCTTACTTAATCTTACCTAGAACTTCTTAGGCATCACACATAAAGGTCAAATAATTTTGTGCATGCACAACTTTCTAGCAGTGAAATGCTGTGAGTGACTAACACTCTTTTCATTAGGGATCATCGCTGGACTTATCTATATTTTTCACCAACCAACACACACCACATCAACGAGTTCTGACAAAGGTTGTGCATATTAGATGTTCCTAGACTTTTTTGTTCTATTATAACTCAAAAGCTCCATACCACTTGTAGAAATACATTTGAGTATTGTTGAGTAAATATTCCAAGCACTTTAGGCATTGAGCTTGGTTAGCACATTTATTCTTACTTTTCCTAAGTCTACCATAATATAGCAATTTGACAATTTTGATTAATTTAATTACCAGGATGCTGATGTTATGTGGCTCCGAAATCCATTTCAACGTTTTTATTCAGATGTGGATTTCCAAATTGCTTGTGATCGATTCCTAGGGAACCCTGATGATGTACGTAACCAACCAAATGGAGGGTTTAACTATGTAAAATCCAATAATCGGACAGTTCAATTTTACAAGTTTTGGTACAAGTCGAGAGAGGCTTATCCAGGCAACCATGATCAAGATGTTCTTAACAAGATCAAAGGAGACCCATTCATCACGGGGATTGGAATGAAAATGAAGTTCCTTGATACGGCCTACTTTGGTGGGTTTTGTGAGCCTAGTAGAGATCTTAACCTAGTCTGTACAATGCATGCAAATTGTTGCATTGGTCTGGATAATAAAGTTAATGACCTGAAGATTTTGCTCGAGGATTGGAGGAAATTTATTTCATTGACCCCAAGTACGGAAGCATCATCACCATCTTCATGGAGTGTTCCACAACATTGCAGGTATCTTCCTATGTTTCAAGTGGGCCATAACATTACATTTACATTAAAATATTCTTTTCTATTTCTGGTGATGTGTAGTCAAAGATCTTTTTCGACCTAAAACATTTATTTTTATAATTAAAATTTTAAGGATAAACTATTGTTTTCATTCCTAAATTTTATATGAAGTTCGTTATTCGTTTCTGAATTTTGAAAAATTGGTTTTTACACATAATTTTTTTTTTTTTTTTTTTAAATGACGAAATTCATGTGTAAAAATAAACTTTTCAAAGTTCAGGAACGAAAAACGAAATACATGCAAAGTTTAGAGATGAAAACAATACTTTTGCCAAATTTTAAAATGTTCCATATTTCATCTTTTGGTTTATTTTGCTTAAGATTTTTTGTTGATGTGTCTAATGAAAGGGACAAAAATAGAACCTAGACCATATTTCAAGGAAAAAAATCAAATCTAAATTATATATTTTTTATCCTTGAAGGTTCTATTTCCGTCTTTAAAATATGCATTCCGTTAGACATATTGACAAATTTTTTCAAACAAATTGACTTAATGACAAAATTAAAGACATTTAAATATTTTATCGACAAAAATCGAAAATTTTAAATTTTAGAAAAATAGAACAAGAAATATATTTCATGGACAGAAAGAATAATTTGTTCTTAAATTAATATATATGGACATGATTTGCTAGAAGTAATCAACCAAAAAAAAAACGGTTGTATGATTCTTTATGTTTGTTGTTGTTAATTGGGTTTTGTTCTTTTTCATTTTTTCCTTTCATGTGGTTATTATCAAGGACATCATTTGGTCAGCATAGTTGACGAAGAAGCAACCTATAGATAATCCATGGCTGGCAATGCATTTGTATATTTTTAGGGCTTTGGATCATATAAATAGAGGTAAATTATTTTATATTTTAATTATTAAGAAGGTTGCATTCTAATGTTTTCCAAAAGCTCTATTTATTTATTTATTTATTTTTGTGAATGAAGAATTTCTTCAACCAAATGAGATCTACAAAGCTGTTATAGTAGCAAACAAAAAACCAAGCAGCTTACACTACAAAGGATCACAAAAACCATACTCATCCTACTTCAATAGCAAACAAATAAATTGGCAGTTAAAATAGCTGCAAAACAAACGGGCAAAAAACAAAAAGCTGCTACCTACATGTGTGTTTCAATGCAAATTTTATTGATTGCCTATTCACTTATATTTTAAAAATTAGTTAAAATATAATTGTTTGGAAAAAAACTAAATTTTGAAAAACTGTACGTAAACAGATAAACTAAACAAGAACAAGAAAAAAAGATGGCAAAACAGAACTTTTTAGTTTTATGCATACACTCTAAATTGAATATTCCATTTGCAGCACAGGTATATTCCGAATGGGGTTCTTGAGTTTTCTGTGGGATGACAATTAGGACGTTGTTATTTAATTAGAGATGGTACCAATCTTGAGATTTTCTAGATGAATCTTGCTATGTACCTTGGATTTGGAACTAGCATAAATAGATGTAATCATGTATACAACGCAGAGTGTGGAATAATGGAAATTACTTTCTAGTTTCTCTTCTCAATCCATTTTCTCATCATTTTTCTTAGAAATTAGCGGGTTCCTAACACATATTTACATGCACACTTTATGAGTGGAATAACAAGTGTTGTATAAGTAATGGGCCTGTACATGGGCCTACAACCTAATGAGTGCTCTAATAACCAATAAAATAAAAAACCTTATGGCAGCCTCCGTGTATCACATTTGGATCGGACAAGATTCGATTTGGGGAGAACAAAGGCTTCACGGCAGCACATTATATTGGACAATCAAGCCACATATCCATTTGAAATTCATAGGTGATCATTAGGTTGAAGACAATGAGAACAAGAAATTGTTTTAACTTTTAACAAGTGGATAATGAATGCAAAATTTGAGCGAGGATTTCTTCATTCTTTTTGAGATCCATGTTGGAGCCGTGGTCAGAGACTCATACTGTACAGGGCTGTACATGACTGATCTTCTGTTTCAATAAAATTGCTCTTACCAACCACAATTTGCAATTCATCAGTTATACAATTTCTAATATGATTACAATTCAAAATTCAACTTCAATGTTTTGAAGAATGAATCCAGACGCAAAGTTACAAATATTTCTGCAAGGAAAGAACATAAACGACTTTGTTGGGTACTAAAGTAAAATATTGAAGGAAAGGAAAAGGTCAAAAACAATTGCCAAAACCCTCAGCTCCTTACCTTCTAAAACAACCTTTGCATACCAAGATATACAGTGACTTGAAGGGAAGCTCCTGTGGAGAAACGTGGGTGAAAGGAAGTTTGAAACAATCTACTTCTTTCTCAAACTACCACAAATAGCTACTGAACTTGCTCCATAATTCTAACCAAGGTCAATATGAGCAAACTCGAGCTCTTTGTCCTTCTCTCTCTTCCAAAGCAGTCACGGATGAGTTACCATCTCTCTCTGCTAGACATCTTTTGTAGGGCAAAAACCCCTTCATTGACTTGCAGGGGTTGATCCTCTCTTTAGGTTCTTGACACTGAGAATCAACAGCATCTAAATTCTTCTCTCCATTTTCCACTTCACTAACTGACAAAGAATTCGACCCACTACAAGATCTTTCATTTATAATATCCCTCTCTTTCGTTTTTTCTTCCACACAAGAATCTGTAGGTATTTGAATTGAAGTTTGGTTATGTGAGGGAAGGTGAAAATATGGTAGCCCTTGGTACAAAGCCCACCATGGTGGAGAAGCATAAGGGTTGGGTTCTGCAGAGTTGGTGTTCTCTTTCTGATGTTCCACGCATCTAACTGGGGCTTGGCATGGCAATAATTTCCAATTACAACTAACCATTTCAAGTGATAAATGTGTGTCTAATTGGTTTGAAGGTAATGTTTTAGCAAGCTTCTCAGTATCAATTTCAAGATTCTCTAGACTGGTCTTAGATGTAGGTGACTCAATATTCTCTGCACCTGGAGAATATGGTTTCTGGGAATCCGGTACCAAGACTGTCCTTCCAAAAAGCTTGATACTTAAGACAGGTGCTGCTGTGGCTTCATCTCCTTGATCATTCATACTTAAAGTTTCCTTGGAAGCTGACTCAAATTTCTGTAAGATCATAATGGCAATAGAAATTCAGTGAGTCAGACCTTTGGTTAGGATACAGGTTAAATAAATAAAATCCAACTCGGACAAAGTTGAAGATTAATATGACAGTTCATTGTATTAGTACCATGGACAGAAACTTCTCCAGGGCTGGCGGAAAAGATACTTTCTCTTCTTGGACAGAGGAATTGGATGTCATGTGTTCATTCTCTTTCTCAACAGTTGATGGGTTGATTGAGTGCATGTCAGTTGTGCATGAAATTGGCGAAGGACAAACATTGTGCTGATCTGAAACTGCAGACTCTACTGCATCTGACCCAACTGCAGATAAAACTGAAGTGGGAGATTCGGTATCTTTCTCGGCCACCAATGAATTTGTGGATAGATACCTTTCAGATTGATCAGCAACTGATATTCCATTAAGAGAATCAGCTGATTTACGAGGATAAGGATGCATGGGTTTCCTCTTTGGCCGTGGAGGAGGTATCTCAACTGGTTCAATAGAGCTTTCGGTGCTACTACTGGATGACCGGACCACCTAAAACAAATAGGAGAAAACAAATTAACACAGAGTAAATATGCTAACTATACAAACCCACAAAATAAGAGCGCTGGCACACACACATAGAGCTGTAATCGATCTAACTTAGTTTTATGATCACACGTATGCATTACAATAGAAATTAGACACTGAAATGTAAGCATTAGACCTTAGAGAAGAATTTTTGAGCATGACTTCGAATCTGAACCGCAGTTTTGGTGCCTACATGTGCTGCATGAATACAAGAGTATCTTCACTATGATTGTATAGCCAACATATATGAAAAATTGTTCTGAAAAAATCATGCTACACCAAGCTTACCTTCGATTTGACGCCAACCCCGACCATACAGTTTTAAGGCTTCAAGAAACTTCTGATGCTCTTCTTCCGTCCACTTTTCTCTTTGTTTTGTAATCGTGTAAGGTTTCCTAACCTGTTCAAATAAGAAAAACTAAGATGGTTAGGTAAAAAGAAGAAGTAACTAAAAAGTCTTTCGGCAAAACTATAACAAAAGAAGAAAAGCAAAGCATAATTTAAGGCTATGGGGAAATTATAACCTTAAGCGTATTGTAATTCCCAAAGGAATGTATCTCCTTCCACTGAACCGGTGTTTCTGATTTCACAACTGTGGCATTTGATGTTGTCCGTTCATTTTCTCCCTATTTCAATAATGAAATCAAGTTAGTAATTTCAAATGAAGAAAAAGGGCACCACTCAAAAAAGCTTGCTTTAGAAATTAAAATGGTATATACACTAAATCCATTGATTGGAAATCATAGAGATGATTTGACATCAGTGTCTCCATTGAAAATATCAGAAAATGTCATTCGACCTACCTATGACCTAAGTTGCATAGATATAGATATAGATATAATATCAGGTACGATAAAGATAAGGGTACGTGGATACATCATTTCTTAAAAAACATATGTGGACCACAATAGATAAGGGTACGAGGATACAACATTTCTTAAAAAACATATGTGAACCACAATAGATATCGTACACGTGGGTCAAATGGAGTATCCGTGCATAAAAAAGATTTTATTGACCAGTAAAAAGATTTTATGCAATTAAGCCTGAACCCTACAGGCTAAACCTAAAAGTATGCTGCATTTGCATCAACAAAATTAAACCCTTCCTTGTCTTTTGTGACTTAAAAAAAAAAAAAATTGTGAATCTTACTTTGACAATACCACTATTTATTAATCAACATAAATATCTGATAGCCCATAAAAATAAAAAAATAAAAAATAAAAAGTTCCTAATCCTTCTTTCTTTGTGTCCAAGCATTTAGATACTAATATAGTAATATAAATCTTCCAAATAATAACAAAAAATACCTGAACATCCATTTCCAGAAGATCAGAGCTAGTCCACTCTCAATGAATTAGTGTTTAAGTCAACAGAGCTGCAATACAAGCTCACAGTAATTAAACACACATTAATTATAAAGACTTCCACTATTCATCAATATAGAAAAATAAAAAATTAAAATTAAAAAAAAAAAATATTAAGAAAAAAAATTCCTTAACTAGATCAAATCATAATTCAGAAACTCACCGTAGGAAATATCGTTGGAACTGATTCCTGAGAAAAATCAAATCGAGACGAAACAGCTAGATTCCTCGGATTGTCCCTGAGAAAACAGAATCCGTTGTCTGATTCCCAGGAAAACAAGAAACCGTTTTCCGGTACTTAGAATTTGAAATCCAGAGCAAAAGTAAAACTAAAAGTGAAGAGAGAAAGAAGAATCGAGAACCGAAGTATGTTGTAGTTAAGGAGAGAGGGGAAAATGATCCGATTTTCGGAGTTATTAAAAAGGGAAAGAAGGTGTTGCCACGTCAGATGCTTCTTGTAGTTTTTTGCTTTTTGTTTTAAATTAATAAAAATAAAAATAAGTTGGGTAGAAAAATCGAGAAAGGAGGTATGGAATCTTGTGGCTGATAACGATTTAGAGCATTGACACGCGGCATAGTGTGGTGGTGTCTTCCACTTTTGACATTGTTTTTTCCTTTTAGTGAATCAGCAAGTCTTTCTTTTCTTTTCTCTCTATTTTTGTGGACCAAAATGCGGCTTACCTGTATTTGGATAAATAAAACCTTTTTTCCAGTTATTATTTGCACTTTTTCGCTAGGTGTCGGTTAAAGCGCACTCTTCACAATATTTAATGCGTTTGGACCTAGTTTTATTCTGATTTGCTGCTAGTTTTAATTTTAAAAAACTCTACATAAATTAATTAATTAAAAAACTAATAGATTATTTTATCCTTCCTAGTCTCATTTTTTTTTTTTCCCCCAAATTTTAATTTATAATTTTATTTCAACTTGTAGTCAAATTAGTAATATTATGTGTTCCCTTTTATGCGGTTGCAAAACAATTACACTTCAATGGATTATTTTTAAAACCAACTAAGTACCAACTTTATAATTGTGATGTCATAATAAATTAAAACAAAAAATATATTAACTATTAGTAAATTCTAGCTAGTTAATGTAAATAAGATAACATTTTTTTTTTTAATTATTAACAATTTTATATGTCACATGGCTACATTTACTGTCGACCTCTCAATAGTCAAATTGTCTCGAGACTTCAGTGTCCTTATCTTCTAGTATTGTAGTATTTAAAAAAAAAAAAAAAAAAAACCTAGATATTTTAAGAAAATGCCAAATACTTAATTTGATAACAAAATAGAATATGATAATAATAATTTCTAAATAATCTCATCTCCCCCACACGCCAAGTCGAGTTCCACAGCTTGAAGAAACTTTATATCCCAACAAGTGTTTTTTGGACTAATTTAATTTATCTATTAATGCATGTCACCTTTAAGACTAGAGTTTAATTAAAATTCTAATATTTATTAATCTACTTATGCACGACTAATTTTATTTATTATTGTCACATTTGATATTAGAGTTTAACTAAAATTAACTCTATTATTTACCAATCCACATTGGCCTGCCATATTTCCATGTCATGTCATTCTTTTAATGTTGACACATAATCACATTTTTTTCATTTCATTATTTTAATTTTTAATAGTGATTAAATTCTATAAAGGATTCTCTGTAAGAATCTAATATATTTACAAACCCCATTAGAATAATAAATACCTATTATTCTTTAAATGGTAGAATAATAATTCTTTATACAAATACTATCATAATAAATACCTATTAATAATTACTATAATTATCTAATTTTATATTTAGAAAAAAATCATATATCGTTTAGCTTTCCCATATTACAAGGGTTATTGAGTAGTATAGAAAGAAAATAAGGATATTAAAGGAATGAATATCTTCTATCTCACTTCTTAGTTATTTTATAAGGAAAGAAAAAAGACATATGGTGAATTGTAATTGATAGAGTATAAAATGGAATACAAAAAATGAGATAAAAGATTTGATATTCATATAAAATGAATATCAAGTTACCTTTAAAAAATAATACATATTTTTTTCTTTATGCAATGACGGGTAATCATTAATTTCAAGTTTATCAATTAACTATGATTACCAATCATTTTTTTTCAATGAATTCTTCTACGGATACAATAAATTCCACAACAAGATAAGATGTCAGCCTACTATAACTAAAAATAAAATAAAATAAGAGATTATAATTGGTACGCCACAACTGACAACAAACCACCTTAACTTGTTGTGAACATGTTATGAGATTTTGTTGTGCTAGTAGATATTCTATTCTATTTTTTTTTTTTTTTTTTTAAATTATGCTTTGTAGTAGTTGAGTAGCATTGAATTTTTTCCTAAAACTAACTAGTAATAAAATTTTGTCATAGTAACATGTAGCAATAACTCTCTCTCTCTCTCTCTCCAATACTTTTTTTCGAAGCAAAGGCAAACATAGTCTACTACAACATAATAACGAGATCGCCTTATTTGCTTAGGAAATTATATTTTGAGTAACATAAACCCAGCAAGAGCCTTATAATTCAATTAGCATTGATTGGTCTCCCCTATGAGAGGAACTAGGGTTCAAATCCTCCACCCTCAATTATCAAGTTATCAAAAAAAAAAAAAGGTAATAAATCCAACAATAATATTTGTATAAAAGCATTCGACCTGGTTAGGTAAACCAACTTTTTAGCCAAAATAGCTACTACTGTAACAAAAAATCACAAAAATAGGCCATCATGTCTTCTATTTTTGTTCAAATATTTTTGCAAACTCTTTTTATGATCTATCTAAACCGAAGGAAATGCACCATTATCCTTCTTCGACCCGATCTCTGGTACAGTACTGTGAAGTCCGAAAAGGAGCATTACTTCGAACCAACAAGCATTGGCTTGCAGTGATTACAAAAGGTAAGATCTATTATCCACTCCTCACTTCGCTCACTCTTAGAGGTGTCGACTCTAACTTTAAGTAACTTTTTGAAAAAGCACCACATATCACATAACACTAATATCCCATCTAAACAATGGTGAAGTATGCACACACAGATAATAGAGTTCCATAGTTAATGGAAAATATGTTATTGTTAGGCAACTTGAAAGGCTTACTCGATATCCAAAGATGAAATGTCATATTTATCTTTGTGCATTGTATCCAATCTTCATGCCACTTTTTAGGAGTAAATTTTGGCCTTCAGAGCACTAATATTAGATAGAAAAACTTGAGCGAAGTAGCTAAGGGAATAGGTTGGTTATTTCAGTTCCGAGGAAAGAGAAGGCTAGAGCTAATTCTTATAAGCTAATGTGCGATACGCGTTACACGTGTTAAGCATATATACGCGTGTAACATGTTCATATGTTCATTCACATGTTCACATCAGTGGTAGCTTGAACAAACAACAATTTCTCCCTTCTCTGAATAGCCGGAGTTTGGATCGATCTTTCAATCTTTTTTTCGTTCCTATCCGAGGACTCCTTCGGACCATCTCCTCCATTAGCGCCCTATTGTCTAAGCTTTTGACTGAATCACAGACCAGGAAAAGTCAAGTTTTGCTTATTTTATTTTTTATTCTTGAGCTATAAAGGTAGGTTCAGTAGTCTCTTGCACAGATCATTCTCCTTCCACTTGTGGCCTTCTTCGACCCGATCCCTGATACAGTACTGTGAAGTCCGAAAAGGAGCATTACTTCGAACCAACAAGCATTGGCTTGCAGTGATTACAAAAGGTAAGATCTATTATCCACCTCCTCGCTTCGCTCACTCTTAGAGGTGCCGACTCTAACTTTAAGTAACTTTTTGGAAAAGCACCACATATCACATAGTACTAATATCCCATCTAAACAATAGTGAAGTATGCACACACAGATAATAGAGTTCCATAGTTAATGAAAAATATGTTATTGTTAGGAATTGATAAATTTAAGTAACTTTTTTGTACCAGTTTTTCACCTCTTGAAAAATCAACAATAGGTAGTCGATTAGTTTCATGTATGTTCAAAGAATGCTCTTGCATGCAAACGCTCTGTTAAAAACCAACAAAAAAGATTACATGATATTGAATTATATTATCACAAAATAATTACCCTGAATATAATATTTTTTTCCTACGATTACACTGGTCTTAAAAAGTTTTTTCTGGATGACACGTCCCAACCGTCAAGATCTAGGATGCTACACTTTTTACAGTTTGAAAACTGGGGCCATCGTTTCCTGCACAAGCTACCGTAAGGATGTTATTCTTCATCGTGTAGAAAGACCCAATCGAAACTCGATTGAGATATGAGCATTCTTCTGAAAGTGACACAGAAATCACATCGAGTCCATCTTGTATGACAGCTTGAAAGAATTCCTCGATATCCAAAGATGAAATGTCAAAACTTATCTTTGTGCATTGTATCCAATCTCCATGCCACTTTGTATGAGTAAATTTCGGCATTCGGAACTACCCCTTCAGCTATTATTGGAAAAGCACCACATATCACATAGCACTAATATCTCATCTAAACAATGGTGAAGTATGCACACACAGATAATAGAGTTCCATTGTTAATGAAAAATATGTTATTGTTAGGAATTCATAAATTTAAGTACTTTCTTTATTATTTAAGTACATTTTTTGTAACAGTACTGTGAAGTCCGAAAAGGAACATTGCTTCGAACCAACAAGCATTGGCTTGCAGTGATTACAGAAGGTAAGATCTATTATCCACCCCTCGCTTCGCTCACTCTTAGAAGTGCCGACTCTAACTTTAAGTAACTTTTTGGAAAAGCACCACATATCACATAGCACTGATTTCTCATTTAAACAATGGTGAAGTATGCACACATAGATAATAGAGTTCCATAGTTAATGGAAAATATGTTATTGTTAGGAATTCATAAATTTAAGTACCTTCTTTATTATTTAAGTACATTTTTTGTAACAGTTGTTCCCCTCTTGGAAAATAAACAATAGACAATCGATCAGTCTCATAAATGTTCAAAGAATGCCCCTGCATGCAAATGCTTTGTTAAAAACCAACAAAATAGATTACATGATATTGAATCTTTTACTCACAAAATAATTACCCTGAATATAATATTTTTTTCCCACGATTACACTGGTCTTAAAGGTTTTTTCTAGATGACACGTCCCAATCGTCAAGATCCAGGGTGCTACATTTTTTTAGTTTGAAAATTGAGGTTTTTTTTTCTTGCATAAGTTACCGTAAGGGTGTTATTCTTCATCGCGTAAAAGACTCAATCGAAACTCCATTGAAATATAAGCATTCTTTTGAAAGTGACATAAAAATCACATCGACTCCATCTCGTATGGAAACTTAAAAGGCTTACTCGATATCCAAAGATGAAATGTCATATTTATCTTTGTGCATTGTATCCAATTTCTATGCCACATTGTAGAAGTAAATTTCGGCATTTGGAGCTACCCCTTCAACTATTATTGGAAAAGCACCACATATCACATAGCACTAATATCTCATCTAAACAATGGTGAAGTATGCACACACAGATAATAGAGTTCCATAGTTAATGAAAAATATGTTATTGTTAGGCAACTTTAAAGGCTTTACTCGATATTCAAAGATGAAATGTCATATTTATCTTTATGCATTGTATCCAATCTCCATGCCACTTTGTATGAGTAAATTTCGGCATTCGGAACTACCCCTTCAGCTATTATTGGAAAAGCACCACATATCACATAGCACTAATATCCCATCTAAACAATTATGAAGTATGCACACACAGATAATAGAGTTCCATTGTTAATGAAAAATATGTTATTGTTAGGAATTCATAAATTTAAGTATCTTCTTTATTACTTATAAAAAAAAAAGTATCTTCTTTATTATTTAAGTACATTTTTTGTAACAGTACTGTGAAGTCCGAAAAGGAGCATTACTTCGAACCAACAAGCATTGGCTTGCAGTGATTACAGGAGGTAAGATCTATTATCCAACCCTAACTTCGCTCACTCTTAGAGGTGCTGACTCTAACTTTAAGTAACTTTTTGGAAAAGCACCACATATCACATAGCACTAATATCCCATCTAAACAATGGTGAAGTATGCACACACAGATAATAGAGTTCCATAGTTAATAGAAAATATGTCATTGTTAGAAATTGATAAATTTAAGTAACTTTTTTGTATCAGTTCTTCACTTCTTGGAAAATCAACAATAGGTAGTCGATTAGTCTCATGTATGTTCAAAGAATGCTCCTGCATGCAAACGCTTTGTTAAAAACCAACAAAATAGATTACATGATATTGAATCATATTATCACAAAATAATTACCCTGAATATAATATTTTTTTCCTACGATCACACTGGTCTTAAAAGTTTTTTCTGGATGACACGCCCCAACCGTCAAGATCTAGGATGCTACACTTTTTACAATTTAAAAAGTGTAAAAAGATTACATTATTTTACAGTTTTTAACAAACTATTTTGTTTGTTAAAAACCAACAAAATAGATTATATGATATTGAATCATATTATCACAAAATAACTACCCTGAATATAATATTTTTTTCCTACGATCACACTGGTCTTAAAAGTTTTTTCTGGATGACACGCCCCAACCGTCAAGATCTAGGATGCTACACTTTTTACAGTTTAAAAACTGGGGCCATCGTTTCCTGCACAAGCTACCGTAAAGATGTTATTCTTCATCATGTAGAAAGACCCAATCGAAACTCGATTGAGATATGAGCATTCTTCTGAAAGTGACACAAAAATCACATCGAGTCCATCTTGTATGACAAGCTTGAAAGAATTCCTCGAATATCCAAAGATTAAATGTCATACTTATGTTTTGTGCATTGTATCCAATCTCCGTGCCACTTTGTAGGAGTAAATTTCGGCATTTAGAGCTGTCCTTTCAACTAGTATTGGAAAAACACCACAGATCACATAACACTAATTTCCCATATAAACAATAGTGAAGTATGCAGACACAGATAATAGAGTTCCATAGTTAATGACAAATATGTTATTATTAGAAATTCACAAATTTAAGCTCTTTCTTTGTTATTTAAGTACTTTTTGTTGTACTAGTTGTCCACCTCTTGAAAAATCAACAATAGGCAGTCGATCAGTCTAATGTAGGTTCAAAGTATGCCCCTATATGCAAACGCTCTGTTAAATCTTATACTCACAAAATAATTACCCTAAATATAATATTTCTTCCTATGATGACACTGGTCTTAAAAGTTTAATTTTTTTTAGATGACATGCCCCAATTGTCAAGATCCACGGTGTTACATTTTTTACAATTTGAAAATTGGGGTCATTGTTTCTTACACAAGCTACTGTAACGATGTTATTCTTAATTGCGTAGAAAGACCCAATCTAAACTCTATTGAGATATAAGCATTCTTCTAAAAATGATACAGAAATCACATCGACTCCATCTGGTATGACAGTTTGAAAGGCTTCCTCGATATCCAAAGATGAAATGTCATATTTATCTTTGTGCAATTGTATCCAATCTCCATTCCACTTTGTAGGAGTAAATTTCGGCATTTGGAGTTAACCCTTCAGCTATTATTGGAAAAACACCACAGAGTTTTACCTCGATTCTTCTGCCAGCAGCCACGGTAGCACATTGGCTGCCATGATCAAGAACATCTCTGGTGGCGTTGTCTAATATAGATTCTACCGAATTTGTACTTTTACAACATAAACTAGCTTTATGTATGATTGTGTACATTACATATACAACTACAATTAAATGATAATAAAGTTAATTAATTAATTGATAACCGAATTTGAGAGATTAATAATTAAGTCTTATGTGTCGTTTAGGGTTATGGATACAATGTTATCCTTGAACTCTTTTAACTTTTTCTTCCAAGAAACAACTATGTTGATGATTTATAACACTATCTATGATTGCGATTTTGATATTTTTTCCTAGCTGAACAAGTACAATATGAAAGAAGTAAGTTCTTCAAGTCATCTAATGATTGACTAGCAACTTATAACTTAAATAAATTTATGATTGTATAATTTCCATATGATTCATTATTCAAGAAACAAGTATACCTGCTCTCTTTTTAAGTCCTTCTCCATAGCTGAAGACTTCAAACATGAAGATATACTGAATATCAAGTGCTTGAGGCTAATATTAAATACTTTGCATCAACTAAAGTATTTGATTATCATACCATGTTTACTTGGGCTTATTTAAAAAAAAAAAAAAACTGCTTTCTTTCACGGTTTTTTCGCGTAGATTCCATTTTTTAGGCCCGTTTGCTTATTCGGCGCTTCCAGGTATGAGTTTTGCTTTGGGTCATGAAGTCACTCATTTCATCACTATTGTTCCTGATGGACGCACCTTTTATCATTCTTGGTCTCAAAATATGATCGCCTTTCTCAAAGAACGAAAATTTTGGTGTTATGTCACTGGTGCCGTTTCGAAACCAATACCTTTATCACGTGCCACAAATTTTGATAATGATTCTGCATCCGAACAGTCTTTCTAGTTGATGATGATTTTGAGATATGCCTTAAGGAGTAGGAGAGCATCCAATGCAAGATCTTTTCCTGGTTCATCAACACCTTTGTCCTCGTAATCAATAGTCTTCTTCCACGACTTGAAACTGCTCAAGTAGCCTGGTCTTTCTTGACCGCTCACTACAATTGCACTCATGACTCAACCTTGGAGTTCCATCTTGAATTTAAGCTTTATCAGATGCGCCAAGACTATTGCTCACAAATTGCTTGTCTGTGGGAACAATTAGCTGTTGCAGATCTACCGCTCAAGTATGCTGAAGACATCTAACTATTTGCCAAGTACAACGACAGTCGTTGTTTCACGCAGTTTATGATGGGTCTTCGTGAGGACTTTGAACCTACCTGAGCTGCTCTCCTTAGTCGCTCTCCTCTTCCTTCACTTGATGCTGCTGTCAAGGAACTTATCTCTGAAGAGAATCGACATCCTCACCATCACTTACCCTCTTCGGATGTTGTTCTGGCTTCTCCTCGTTCTTCAGCGTCTACTTTTGATCGACCTTGTCGTCATTGCAAGTTCTATAAAAAGCCAGGTCATGACATCTCTAAGTGTTATAGTAAGCAAAGGTCTGACAAAAAGAAACTGAATCAGTCTCGTGGTTTCCTTCCTCTTCCACATGCAACCGTTGTAAGCTCTTCGGATCTCTCTGCCCCTGTTGACGATCCTCTGGTCACTGTCTCTCAGCTTGAGACCTTATTTCATCCTTCTACTGCCCTCTTTGTCACCCTAGGTAACAAATCTTTTTTTATTTTATACATATGCTCTCTCTCTCTCCACAAGCGGTGATAGGTGCCCAAATCAACGACTACGATACCCAGATCGACGACCTCAATGACTCTTAAACCACTTTTGTTTGTAGAAATGGCCTATAACAGTGATACGAAGCTTGATAAGAGGATGGAGAGCTCGACAGTGCTGGGTAAAATCAGCTCTAGTGTGGCTTGACGATGATGAACGAGGTTGTTCTTGGTGGAGTGCCAGCGATGGTGCAACTTGGGATAGATGGAGGTGAGATGGTTTGCGACGATGTGATGGGTTCACGATGGTGCTTGCTTGGCTGTGAGATGGCCTTTGTGATGGATTGTGCAACTATTGATGTGTTGTGAGTTTGGGTTTTGAAAATATGGGTTTCAAAGCGGTGGTTGTGGCAATGAGGCCATTACTACTAGGTGGTGTGACACTTTTTTAATCTAGATTTTTCCATACATTTTTAACTAGGCGTGTCCTCATCAAAGGATGTGGATCTATTGCAGCTGCTTAAAAAAAGAAAAAAAATATATATATATATATATATGTATATATATTCTATCATTTAAGAATATATGATATGAAAATATTCTAATGGGAATGTGTAAATATAGCTAATTTATAGGAGGTAAAACTTAGATACAGTTCCTTAGGTCAAGTACATTAGATTCCTAGTTGAATTCAAATACATTGAATTTAAATATTCTTGGAAAAGATAACATTGTTTGTGTTTCATTGGTTAATGCAACCAAGTGTTTGAATTCAATTGGGGAACCTAATGTACTTGACCTAAGGAATTGTACCTAAGTTTTGCCCTTAATAGAGAATCTTTATAGAATTTAAGCTCAATTAAAAAATATAGGCTAAAATACATTGTTGGTCCTTAAAATTAACTCATAAGCAATTTTAGTCAATAAAATTTAAAATGATTGTTTTTAGTCCCTCAACTTAAAGTGACCACTTTTAATTTTTAAGAGCATTCACAACAGATTGGCTAAATTAATTTTTTAGCCAAATGTATCTAAATGCACCTAAAAGCTCTTGCCTTAGGCTAGCCATGCACTAGACAAAAAAATACAAAAACAAACTCGCCCCATCTAATGAGATAGTGTAGCTCAACATTTTATTTTATAATCTTCTCTCTCTGAAAACATTATAGCAACCCAACCAATTCATTATAATCCGCGGCAACCTAGAGTCCAATAAAAAACCCAACAAGAAAATTAGTAAGCTTTACAAATTTAGAAGAAATTGAAGAAAAAATGTATATGCTATGATTTTCAGGTCCAACCTATGGACACTAAATGTTGGACAAGTCCAGCTTTTGTCATCAAGTGTCTTTTTGAAACCCAAAATAAAAATAAAAATGAGCTTTTAGCTAATTTTTATCTTTTAAATCTTGTGTTGGATCATTCTTCCTTTCGTCTTATTTGTTGAAGCAGGAGAAGGATATTGCCTTTACTGTTTATAGAAGGGGGAAGGGATGAGTTTCCCTTTTTGCAAAGTTGTTCACGTTAAGGATGTTGGGTTGGTGACAGTGATTTTTTTTTTTTTTTGGAGTTTTTTTAAAAACCATTATTTTAAGAATTTTATTAAGAAAAAAATGACTTGATTTAATTTGAACCATTTTTATTAGGTAGAAATACACTTTTAATTCCTAAAATTTTGAACTACTTTTAATTTCATCCTTATGTTTTATAATTTTTCATTTTAATCTTTGTTGTTTTGGACATATATTATATTTGATAAAAAATTTTAAAATAAAGAAAATAGAGGATAAAAATCAAATGAACTTATATCCAAAAAAAGACTAAAATGAAAACGTTATAACATAGAGACTAAAATAAAACACCTAAAATATAAAAAAAAAAGACACAAAAATATATTTTTTGCATTTATTAAAAAAAAAAAAAAAAAAAGTGATTTGGATTAAAATAATCTATCCGGTGGAGTTGTTTGAAATCTCTAGAGAAGATCTGAATATATCCAGAAATATCTTCAGCCACTAAAAGTCAAAAAGCAAGGAGAGACAAAGACGGCTGGCCAGCTGGTGTCCGTAGGGTGTGATTTAAATAGAGGGTATCACTATCACTCTTATCAGTAATGAGCTCAGCTGGTCCCCACCGGGTTTTACTTGCACTTTTTGCCACTTCAGCTTTAGCTTGTTTGCTGAATAATAAAAAAAGAGTTTTTTTTTTTGTTTTTTTGATGAGTATAAAAAGAAAAAGAAAAAAAAAGAGAGTTATTATAGAAAGTAAAAGTCTACTATTATCAATTCACAGAAAATACAGGGTAAATTTAAAAAATTGGTGGTATAACGTATAAGCACTTCAATCATATAAAGATGCATGCTGATCATATTCTGTGTATAGCAACGAAATTATGTTTTCACATATAAATTGTGTTTTTTTAATTAATTAATTATTGACATATTTATTTATAAACTTTGTCATATGAACGTGTTAGAGTTTGTATAAACTCGCAGAGTTGGCCCTTGGGTAAGCCTCACAAGCCCAAGGCTTGGGCAAGGGCAACCAATTGATAAAAAAAAAAAAAGAATTTTTTTTTTTATTAGTGTATAGAAAAGAAAAAAAAATTATTAATATACATAAAAAATTTTTTATTAGTATACATTAAAAAAAAAAATTATTCAAAGGGCAACAGATTCTATCAAACTAAAAGTATAATGTAAACTTGATTTTGTATACTTTATTTATTTATTTATTTTAAATTTAATATAAATGGATAATCATGGGTTCCAGTTAGTTTAACTGGTAAAGTTTCTTGTTATCGGGTCCGAATCCTACCTACACCAAAAAACTATTAATGTCTTAACTTGATAATAAGAGCAATCATCATAAAACGACAATTGAAGCTATGTTAGTAAGTTTGGAACCAACCTTTTATATTTTGCCTTCGCTAACATGACAGATTTTGGACATGCTGTGTATAATCTATCAATTAACATTTCTTGTTATAAACTTATTGGTTCATGGATATTAAATTCATTATAATCTATAGATTTAAGAATATAGAAAGTAAAGGAATAAAGTTAAATTCATAATTTGTTCAAATCCTTAGGATCTATTTTCACTTTACATAGAAAGTTCATATCTACAAAGGATTGAATTTGGGTACATGATCTTGACCATCCAATGAGGATTTGGTTTATCATATGTGGATCCCATCTATATTTTATATATCTGGACACTTCGATTTGCAAATGTGGAGCCCATGTATAGTTTACCCGATATGAAGTTGAAAAACCTTGAAAAATTGCCATCCACAATAATTTCTGCTGGATTTGGAGGAAGGTTTGCTAGTTTAATTGAACAGAACTAAGCTCAAAGACACTGCCACATGCCACTCCCCACTCATCCAAGTCAAAAAGAAATAATAAAGGAAAGGCTGATATTTCTCAAAGATATTCTCCCAATTCAGGTTGGAATCTGAGTGAGATCAATTTATCTATCTTCTTTTCCTCTTTTGTCTTCTCTCTCTTTATTATTAATACCCATTTTCTTTATTTGTTTTTTTTATGGGTGCGTCAGAATAAATCACATGTTTGGGAGAAAAAAATTTCATATATTCTACCTCAAATTTTCTCAGTATTTTTATTGTTAAGATTTGATCTCTAATTTTTCTCCTACTCAATATTTAGGTTGCTCAGTTTCATATATTTTCTATGTATGTTTCTAACATCCACTCCCATTCATAGTCGTTTATATAGATCTCTCATATTGAAAATTTTTGGGTTGTGTATGGAATAAACCATAATCCTCATCTCTTAAGGCGTCTTTTAGGAGGTTTATATAAAGTAGCATTTCAAATTGAAGGAAGAATAAAAAATAAACAAACATCCCAACTGTAACACATGTCTAAACGCGCTCCGCATTTTGGCAAATTTAATCATAATTAGTATGTTAAGAATAGAGTTTCTTATTTTGTATTTTTTTTTTTATATAAAGTAGCTTCAAAAAATAAACTTAATTAAATTTAATCATAATTAGTTTATGTATAATTGTTGTCAATAACCTATTTTTATCAATCATTCGGTTTTTACGCAAATGAAACTAATCGTTGAAATTTAAGATGAAAATGTGTCCCTCGTGACTAAATTTAGAAAAAGGAGAACATTTAGAAAACAATTAGATAATGTGTCCCTCATCGGTTATTAGCTTGGTTGAAATTGGATCCCATAACTCCTCTATGGTTAAAATCAAATTTTCTCATTAACAAATGTTTAGTTGGAATTATTTTATTTTATTTTATTTTTTCACATTTTACACCTAGCTAATTTATACAATAATTAGAATTCTATTTGAATTACAATGATTTATTTGAATCTTTTTTTTTTCCTGGTAATCTTATCACAAAATCTGAAGTGAAGAAACACAAGGAGGAAGGTAAGAATCCATGCAATCCCGGAAAAGACTTCTACTCTAATTAAGAGTCTAGATTAAGATATTCTCTTCAAAAATTTGTTTGTCACCGTGTACAAAAAAAAAAAAAAAAAAAAAAAAAAAAAAAACTATAGAAGACTTCTACTCCAATTAACAGTCTAGATATAGATATTCTCTTAAAAAATTTGTCAGTCAATTTTAATATTTTGTTAAAATTTCACACAATTTTACATGTAGCAATTTTATAAAATAATTACAAAATTCTATTTGAATTATGACCCTACATAGATTTGGATGGAAACAACAACCACACCGTGTACAAAATGTATTTAATTTTAATTTTTTAATTAATATCAACAAACAACAATTAAAAAAATAAAAATTAGACTAGAAAGACTTCTACTCCAATTAATTCATCTTGGTCAATAATAATAAAAAAGGATAAGGATAAGATGTTAAGAACAGTTAAAAGTTTTAAAACTTGAAAATCTTAAATTTGTGAGTAAAAGATTACAAAATCATACGTGAGATAGTGGGAAGTCAAAATTATTAAAAATGTGTAAACAAATTATCAACGTGGGAAGTGGAATTAAACATGAGAAATTTTTAAATGTGGGAACTTTTATAAGTTGTAATTACTTTTTTTAACCTTTCTTTTTTATTTTAAAAGCAGACCAATAGATTTAAAATATGAGGTTAGTTTAGTCTGTGCAATAAAATGGTCATTTAAATATATACAGATGTAACTATTATACCCTTTTTGTTAAGAAACATTATTATTTAAAGTCAATGAATAAATTAGGAAAATTGAAAGATGTGAGGGATATTTTTGAGAGTCCTTAAAAATTAATATGAGGGAAGGAATCCTTTTAATAGTAATAGATGACATGGTAAATTAGATGGTGTAAATAATAATGACATCTTAAATTAAACATGGCTAACTTAGCGATAATGAGCTCCAAAGAAACCGTTTAAACACTTGAAAAGAAAGAATATGATTTAAGTGGAGTAGGTGCAATACCAATCTAAGCACTTCGATACTTAATTTAGTAATCTTTCTAAAGGAGATTTTAAAGAGTATAATGATTATGTCATACCTCATGTTGGTGAGGAGATGGTGAATTTATACGACTTGTGATGGCACATTACCTTATTAGTGGCCCAAAATTGGGTGAAATTGGGGGAATCCCTTTAACCATGGTGGGAATCTTGGTCTCAATTCGTTTCTTCTCCTTGAGCATAGCTCCCGTGCCTCAAATGTCAAGTTGTTCAACGAGCTCACTTATTCAGTGGGCTCGTCCAAACCAAACATTCCATTACACAACATGGTTAGATAATTTCTTCTCACCAGTTGCCCCCCTCCCCCATTTCGAGTTCGTCCTAACTATAGGGTGGATAAGCTTGGGAATAATAAAAGTCAAGGATACTCTCATAATTTCATCGTGTCCAAATAGTTACGGTTTAGTTATTATTTGTAACATTTATGCAGGGCTTTTTTGGACACGTGTCAAATCCTCATTGGTCGCTGGTCCCTAGGTGTTTGATGGCTTTCTCCTTGGGCATATTTCAAATCATTGTCTATTTTCAAATCTTTTCAACACTTTTTTTAGTTCACCCAACCATATTGGTTCCTTCTTGCTTTTCCCACCTTTCCGCGATTTCCAAGCTGAAGGTTTTGCCTCTTTTTCCTCCGGATCCGTATCGCAGGCAATACCAAAACTAATTGCAGGGCTGCAATTAGATGGATCTTAGCCGTTCATTTAATCCAACGATTTCAAAGATTGACAGCTCACCAGAAGTTAAAAAGACAAGTTTACCCTTAAAAAATTTCAAAACGCGCGCGTGGAATGAGCCAGCCAATACAAAAAAAAATTCAAAACCCTTCTCTCTCTCCTCCCCATCTCTTCAGTTTTTCTCAAAACTCCTCTCTTTCTCTCTCTCTGTTTCTCTCATCCATCCCTGAAGCTTGTAAGCCGGCAAAATCGTTCCCCCTCGCCGGTGCCGAAGAGATCGGGTTCTCACCTCGTCGGAAATCCCCCAAACCTGACAGTAGTTTTTTCTCTTGCTCCCTCACTCTTTCTCTCACCTCACCAGCTCACTTGATCGTCACCCCCCTTATCTCACCTCTCTCATCTCACCGGTACTTCGGGGCCCATCTTCGCATGCCGGCACCGCTGTGCCCCTATCTTCGCTGCACCGCCCGATTTCAGTCCCCCTCGCAGCCACCGGCCGCCTCCGTGACAACCTCCCTCAAAGAATTCACAGACAAGGTTTTTTGAAGGGAGAAGAGGTACGCATAGTTTCTGATACGTGTTAATCTTGTAGGGAAATTACAAAATTGAATGCTAGGGTTTATGACTGTTCTGTTTTGGGGAATTTTAATGATAACATTGCTGTGTGTGTGTGTTTTGAGATTGAAATTCGTGTTGAGGTTGTTGTTGATGACTGATTTTATGGTTGTTTCAATGTTTTGAAACAGGTAGGTTTCTGGGTTTTGATTCAATTGGGTTGTTTTTGCTGATGGGTCCTGTAAGAGGGTTCAGGAAGAGGAAAAAGACAGAGAAGAAGCATGAAGAAAATGCTTCTGCTTCTGGGTCCCCAGAGGAAGGGCCTCTAGATTGGTGGGATGATTTCTCAAGGAGAATTAATGGTATATTATCTTTGAGATTATGTTTGTTTCTTTGTTTTACTGTTTCTGTTTTGTTTTGTTATTTTGCTCAGTTATAAAATGTTGAGGTTGTTCTTAATGATCATTCTTAGTATAATTGGTATGTTGGTTTTTGATCATTCTTAATGTCAAATACGCTTGTTATATTCTCTAAATTTCTTTTTTCTTCACTTCTGTAGTAAAATTTTGAGTCTTATGACTTTAGGTGTGCTTCTATAAGTGAGTTTTATGTTGTGTGTTTGTGATAAATTCTTAATCTATTCTAAATCAAGTGATATTTTGCAATTGGGGGAATCGATTCTGCTGTGAAAGTTCATAAATACTGCTATTGGCTTAATCTTCTGGTGTATCAGGTCAGCCTGTGTTCAGTTTGCTTGTTGGCTTGGGTCTTCTGTTATGCTGCCAAGATTATTGAGTTTCTAATTGCTGTTTGAAGACGTGTTGGTCCTATGCTGGCTGGGTTTACAGTGTTTTGAGGTTTTTTTGTAGTATTGTTCTCTTGTTGAGCCCTTACAACTTTAGGCTTTAGGCACTCATTTATTGTATAGTAGTTTGGTGTTAGCTTTGTTTTCATAGGTTGGCTTACTTATTTGTATTTGATGTTATGGCTTTTTTGGTTGAATACAATTCTGATTCATCAAAAAAAAAAATCAATTCATGTTTGACCTTAAACAGTTCTTTGTTTATTGAAAAATGATGTGGAGGTCTTATTATGAACACAAAGCAACCACCTTATTTCAAGCAAGCAGGTTGTTTCATTTGTTTGTTGGTTGAGACTTCAATTTTTATTAGCAAGCCTACCCAAGTATAAAAATTTATAATCCTAGCTGGTTAATCTTCTTTGATTCTTTTTGATATGGGAAGGATGGTTCATTTTGAATAGACCCTCATCATAATATTCATCATCATTGTTATTATTCGACCCTCTTGTGCTCATACTTTACACAAGCAGAGGTGTTTCTTTTTTTATAAAATTCTCTCTATTACCTGTATAAAAAAAAAAAGTTTTAGTGAGATAAATATTTTCATTTTGAATAGATCTGTTGCTATCGTGTTGCTTCTTGTGACTGTATAGCCTTGAAGTGAATGGTGTTTGATGTATTATATGAATCTGTCTCTTAAACCACTGTTTGGTCATATATTACTTTAGTGTATGAATCTTTTCGCTAAGTTTTAAGGAATCTAGGTATTGCCAAATTTAGGGGAATTTGCTGGTTAAAATGTTCCTTGAACCAAGTTTCCAAGCTAGATATTTGAAGTTTCACCATGTTATGAAGAAATGAGTCATTCATGATTTATGCACTTAAGAAGATACCTTGCACATCTTTTTCAAGTCTAATACTTTTAGTAGTTTTAATATTTTAAAATTTCAAATGATGCATGCACATTACTAGATATATTGGTGAGTTGAAAAGTTTTGCCCCCCATCATCCTGATATTTATAATAAATCTGCAGGTGATTGATATGCTGCTGTTCAAGGCAATGGAAGAGCTGAATAACATTACGGAGCATGCAAAGCAGCGGCATCATATAATTGGCCAGTATGTGGTGGGTCGTCAAGGGCTTGTGCAGGATTTGGGCACCAAGGATCAAGGCATCTCAAACTTTCTCAAAAAATTTTACAACAGCAACTACATTTGAATCTGTACCTTTCAATTGATGTGCCTTTGTTTTCTTTTGGAAGTGGGCTCCCAAATAAAGATGTACTTGAAATTGGATTTGTATCTCGCAGTTGGATAAAGATTCTTGTATCTTCTGTTATGGTCAGTTTGTTGGAACCAAAATACTATTGAAGCCTTGTTTTTGTTCTCTAAAATCAAGATATTTGTTGTACTGTTGGATGAAGCAAATAGCAATGTGATGCTACATTCTGTACCACCATGTTTCCATTTAGTTAGACTGGGTTTATAGCTTTATCCACATGTGGCATATGATTGCATTTGCCATGTTGGCATTAGCTTGTTTGATTTGGTATAACATGATTCAGTAGGGTCGAATGTATTTCCAATGGCGGCATTCATGAGTCATGACACCAATGTTTTCGGACTTAGATTATAACTTTTGTGATGCCAACGTGGGACAAAATGTACCCAAGCAAAAGAGACTTTGTCTTCCAAAGGCAAATGCATTTTTTGTGGCCCATTATAAATTAAGCATAAAAAAAGTAGGCAAACTTGGTAGCTGATATATTTCTTCTGAATGCCTTAATTGATGTGTCCTGTACACCTTTAGATCCATGAAATGGATACTCCACTTCAAAACAAATGAAGAGAATCCTCTTGGCTAGGCTTGTTTTCTCTTTCTCCCATTTGTTTCACAGGCATTTAGATATTAACTCTAGATGTTCATGAGCTGCTTTTCTACTTCTTACCTCATATCATTCAACAACAAAACTAGCTCCTATCATTCAAAAGGGTAAAACTTAGGACAGTTCCTTAGCAAGTACATTTTCCTAGTGTCAAATACATTAAATTTAAATATTCTTGAAAACTACTTGTTTGTGTTTCATTGGTTAATGCCAGTGTTTGAATTCAAAAAACCTAATGTTAACCTAAAGCTTTTACAAGGTTTTTGTGTCATAAAGATTTCAGGTTATAAAGATTTCCTGTCTTTGAACATATCATCTGCGTGGGTTTTTCCCGTGAACATGTCTACAAGAGTATTTGCTATAAGGCCCGTAACTGTATACTTCATCAAATTTTCACACATTGTTCCCTTATCGTACAACTACACATAAAATACATTGTAACATCTTTGTACTTCCACACCAAAAATATAGCAAAATAAAAACCATAGTTTGAAAGGAGATCTTTTACAGAATTTGGTAAGACAAATTTAAAAGCCATCTCCCAAAGCACTTGAAACAGGTTATTTTCCTTTCTTTCTTAACCAACAAAAAAATAGAATTGATAGTACAAAAGTTACTACAAGAAGCCCAAAAGTATAATGATCATTAACTTCAAGATAGAGTTGAACCTCTTCTTCTTGAATTTTCTGTTTCTGCATTTAGAAGCTTAAACTCGGATATGCCCCTGCGGGGGGAGTGCATTAAGAGCTCTGGAATGGGTTGAAGCAACTCCACTGTAATGCTTTTGGAAAGAGCTCAATAGCATATATTGATTATACAGTCTCCACTTTATAGATGTGAGAAGCTGATCCTTATGTCATATAACTTGTGGCTTCAACTCAAAAGTCCGGCCTCTATTAGCATAGTTACTTATTTCTCATGAATACGCGGTGCAGTCACTTCTTCCCTTCTTTCGTTCTTTCTTTCTTTTTTCTCCTCCTTCTAACACTGAAGTACTAGGTTCTTTGACCAAAACAAAAAAATTATGTGCATACCAATATCAAATCCAAAAAATCCAGATAAATAAGACATAAAAGTCTTAGAACTAAACCAACTAATCCCAGACTTCTTGAAAGCATATCATACAGTCATACTGGGAAAGAAACTATGCAGCAAAAGAATTATGTCCATCAATAACAAACCCGATAAAATAAACAACTAATTGGACTTGGGACCTCAAGAAACCAAGAAACTATAAAAAGATTTATCAAGAAAATAACATTCTCTAATTTATCAAGAAGCCTACATTCAGTCTCTCACATCCCATTAGTCAAAAATCATATCCCATAGATTCCATACACTCTATAATCTTCCGTAAAGTTATATCAACAACAATTACAGCAGAGTTTAGCACTTATTCTATAAATTTAATAGCATAAAATTCAAAACCCAATTCAATCCACAACCAGTTCTTACTTAAACCAATACCCAACAACAATTACATACCATCAATCAATCTACAGCCTCAAAACGCCCCACGTATCCGCTCATTCTCACAAACCCAAATAGCATATGCACACATGCCCATTGAGACACCCAAAACCAGTGCTCACAATATGCAGGGATGGTGAAATGACAAAGGACACCACATCAGACTGCTCAGAAAATAGCATCTGTGCACTATAAAAAAGTAAGCAACAAGGAATATAACTCACATCACACTTCAAACTATGGAAGTTGTCACAGATTAAAACAAATTTTCGTTTGAGGTAAGTAGTTACTAAATGCTGGCGTCACTGGAGAAAGAATTATGAATTAATTAAAGTACCTGATTCAGGCAAAAATAAAATTGTTATAAATCCCCCTATTGAACCGATTATGTTAACTTCTGCTACTGAATAACCTTAGATTTTTGTTACACACAATATTCTAGACATAAGAACTATAAAGTTAGCCAATGCCATACAAATCCAAGGGGTCAGTCATTGTTCTTTTGAAGGTTTGTGCTGTAAGGCATATTATTCTATAAATTATAAGAAGGAAAAATAATACTTAAATCACACAAGATGGAACCCATACCCACACTATCCAAGAATATTAGCAGGTTCTTCAATAGAGAATTTAATTTCTTAAGTATTTGATAATATAGCCAATGCCATACAAATCGGCAGCAACGGAGTGAGCTGGTCTCTTCGGCACCAGCGAGGGGGCGCGATTTTGCCGGCGTACTACAGTAACCTGTGAGATGAGAGAGGTGAGGTGAGAGAAAGAGTGAGGCAGCGAGGGATAGAGAGAGAACGAGAGAGTACCTGAAACTTGGAGCTTTCCGAAGAGGTGGGGCCGTTCGCCACAGGAGAGAGGGCGTGTTTTGCCGGCGTACCAGCGTCGTCGGTGGGTGAGAGAGAGAAAGGGGTTTTGGGCAGATCTGAGAAAGAGAATTGGGAAGGGAGAGAGAGAGAGAGGAACTTGAAAATTTTTTGGAAAGGGCCGGATGTTTTCACGCGGGAGCTGAAATATTTTGAAGGGTAAAGTTGTATTTTTGCTGTTTGGTGAGTTGTCAAAGGATGGAGCAGTTGGATTAAATGAACGGTTTGGATCAAACTAATTGCAGCCCTGCAATTAGTTTTGGTATTGCCTGCGATATGGATCCTTTTCCTCCTTAGTGGTTGATGATGTCTGAAAATTAGTGGGCTTGAACACGCTTCAATTGAAAGCTGGAAGGCTTGTGTTCACAGATAATAGATCAAAGAAGACATCGGAGAGAATCCGGTGTAAGTTTCTCTAATGCTAAAATCAATAATCTAATCAGAAAATGAATAGCTTTGACTAGGATCATATCATGTAAAGAGTAAGTAAAATCAGATTGTGCGTATCTTGTATTGGTGAAGGAGGGTTCCTTTTATAAGGTTTTAGGATTATTGACTGTTTGATTGGATTGAATGCCGACCTTGATTCTTGCTCGTAATTAATGGACTGTTATAGTAAATCATAACGTCTTGCTATTGAATGAGGAGAGCTGGCATAATGTTTCCTGTGATTACAGTGTCTTTAATGAAATGATTCTAACGGTCGTCCATACAGGGTTTTGTCCAGACGACCACATGCGAGATGTTTGTAATGAATGCCGATTGTCTTTTCCCTATTGTCAATGCGTATTATTTTGGTATTATTAGATGCAATTCCTAAATTGGGTTAAAAGGATGACTCAATTTATGGAATTAATGTAGCAGAGGGTATAATGGTAATTTTCTCGTTCTTTCCATATTATCGAGGTAGGTTAATGATGGGAGGCGACATTTTGGTGGCAATTTTTGACACATGCCATTGTGTCAATGGACGTACTTGGAACGACGCGACCTTTCGTTTGCCCAACGAGGGTTTCGAATTTTGAACATCAAAAACAAAATTTCTCCTTCATTTTTCTTTTATCTTTCGTTTTGGTGATTAGTTGGTGTTTTGGGTGTTCTCTCTAGCGATATTTTCTCTTTCACGCTAGAAATTTCTCCGGTGAGTATTCTATTCCTCATCCTTTGTGATTCTTGGTTTTAAGTTTTTCACATTGGATTCTCTAAGTGTTCCGTTTAAAAATTTCTTTGTGGGTGTTTTTCGGTTTGCTGATAATAATTTAGGACCTCCCCCTCTTGGTGATTATCTTCCTCCTTCTAGTGTGCTCCACCGCTTATCGGCAGAGCTTTATTCTTTGTCTTTTATGGCGATACGTACTTGGGGGGTAGTTAGGCAATTTATGGCTAACGTTGGGGCAAATTGGCCCATGGTTTTGTCTAAGGAGTTACCCGAGGGTTTATCCTCGTCAGGTAGGGAAAATGAGGAAGTGTCGTCCAAAGCGACCACCTCGATGCGAGTTTCATCCAGGCCAACTAGGGTACCCAAGCGTTGGGTGGCTTATTTGTATGTTTCTTGAATTAACAACGAATCCTTGAAACAAATTAGGACTAGATATCAAATACCTGAGGATGTCGTCATTAGGATACCAAATTTGGACGAACGGGCCTGTTCCTAGGTAGAGGATGTTGCTTTTTATGAGATGACCATGACGGCTGGACTTCATTTTCTAGCAAGTTTTATCAAGAAAGACATGAGTAGATTTGTTTAATGAAGAGGCCTAATGGACACAATTTTGACTTGGACCTTAATGAAGTTAAAAAAGTTTAGCCCATTCAATTTTAGCCCAAAGGAAATAAGGAATCAAAGAAAAATTACATAAAATTCAAATTAGATTAGGATTAGGATTCCGGTCTACATAGAACTTATTTTTTTGAACATAACTTTAGCTCAAGTATTGCATTGATGCGATTCAAGTTGTGTTAGAAATTTGATTCAAAATTATACAAAATCCAGTTTCATAAGGATTTCCAAATTCTCACGTTTAAGATATATATATATATATATATATATATATATAAGGGAAGTAATAGAAGGAAGTAGATTATTAGCTTTAATATACATAATATATTATAAGCTATTAAAAACAAACTTAAATACTCAAGCTTTAATGCAAAGTCCAAGAGACAAAACTCTCTTAATCCAATGTAGTACTGATGACGTTAATGTCCAAGTACCACAAACAATAAACTGGAATGATGTTCAACTACCTTCAGAATGGCTTTTACAAAATGAAATGCCAGTTAGTAAAATCCAATGATGCACTCATTGCTGAACTTATCCCACCACTTTATTGTGTAGTGGCGAGAAAGAATATTGTCTTCATCTTGTAATGCCACACACATCCATATATATATATATATATATATAAAGTGATTAAATAAAACTTGAAAATTAGAGATTTTTTCCATATGAAAATTCTACTTGTATTAGAATTTTTAGGCGTATTTAAGGGTTAGGTCAACTTCAAGGGGAAATAGCCATAGATCAAAATTAGGTGTTTTTTTAGAGTTATTTTTCAATTTTTAGAGTTTTGTTTTGTGTAATGGTTTTCTAGAAGTCTGGCTAAGGCAAATGGTGAAGTCCTAATCTTCCGTTGGTATGTTCTTATATTTTTTTATTGATATATCTCTCTAGAAAATTGTTTTATTCTGTATAATTTTTTGATTTACTGTAGACTTCAAGCACGTTAAACACTTGGAATTCCCTAAAAATTAATTCACTAGTTTTGTCTTACCTAAAATTTAATTAAATTCATAAAACTGCTTTTATAAAATTCATCATTGTGTTCTTATTACTAAATCATTTGACTAAGATCACCATTTGTATGAATTTTAGTTGAATTATAAAATAAAATTGTTAGAACTACCATTAGATGTGTTGTGTGTGGATGCCCAAGCCTTTGTGTTTTAAAATATTGATATTTTCCTCAAATTTAGTTTGTTTTCACAACCAAATCACAACTTTTTCTCAATTATATTTTATTGTTTTATTTAATTTTTGGATAAATTACTTTCTTTTTTTTTTATTTTTATTTTTTTTATCTTAATATCATATGATTGGTCATTAAAAATTAATAGTTTAAGACTTTAAGTGTCACTTTTTATGATATTATGACTTGTGGAGAGAATAATTCACATATTCATTGTTAATTTTGTTATCTCGCTCATTATATTAACCAAGAGACATTATTTTAATAACAAATAAGGTTGCTTAGTTTTTAATTTATATCTATAAAGAGTTGACATTTTAAAATGGCTCTCTATTTATAGAAACTTTTGTTTACGGAAATATTGTATCATATATCATTTTGCTTGGTGCATAAACATTTAATAAATATTTTTACATCCATTTAAAGTCATATATTTTAACATGATCAATTTTATTTATTCTGTGGACTTTAAATTAAATGTATTATTCGTAATTTGAACCTACCCATTTTTTCAATAATTTTTCTTCTCCTTAAATACAATTTTTTTACTAGTAACTTTCACATATAACTCTGACCATATATGTTGTCTTTTCATTTTAATGAATAGTAGGATGACTTGAACTCCATATCTCTAATATGACTTGTTTATCAAGCTTTTCGAACCAAAATCCTTCAAAACCTTTAAAATGGGTGCTTAGATCTCATATATTGTGACTATTGGATCATTCTTTCTTAAATGTTCATTTGAAGCTAATTGCACTGTTATAAGTCTACTTGAAATTTTTTTTTTTTTTAAAATGAAATGTTAATATTAAAACAATTATGAAACCTTTTGATCATAATTAAAAGACATTAGTTAGATCGGAAGCCTCCTAACTAAAAAATGCTCTTATTTCCAAAAGTCACAATACTTAAAAAAGAACCTATTTGAATTTTTTTAAAAGAATAAATCGACTTATAAATTAAATTAAATTTTATTTCAAATGTGTCTAATCATTCAATTGTATATAAGACATAAGGGTTTAAGTCCAAAGTTCTAAATTTCACTTCAAAATAAGAATATTTCCAATAATGGACAAAAATCATGGCTAGGAAATTTATGAAAAAACTAGTGATGATAGATTTGGTTATCATTATTCTCGTTGAACTACAAGCGAATGCCCTTATCCTCGCCTCTTTCCATCCCTCGTCACTTCCAGTCCCACTTCCTCTTTCCTTTAAACTTGATAACGTTCAAGGATCTTTTTATAGTTTCCTTGAAGAAAACATTGAAAGTTGTTTAGAAAGATTAAAATATGAATCTGCGATGCCAATATGTATTATAAAGAGTTATCGATACTCCCTTATAAAATACAAGATGCATAAAGATGACCTAGTGTTCCAGAAGGCTTTAAAGGGCTTTATCCACTGCCGTAAAACCCATATGGATCTCTTTCTCTGTGCACGTTGTTTACTTGAATGGTATGAAATGCATATCAAAGGGCATTGATATGTCATTTATACACAAAATCCAAGTGTCATGTTTAGATTTGGTAAGTAGTTGAACACTTCTATCTCTCACTATGGACAAAAATGCTCACAAGTATGAGATATATATCTTTGGGTAACCAATATTGTTTGTAGGTCCAAGCTACTAATAAGTCAATCCCAAACATATGACTAAGGTCACACCATTAGCTTTATGGAATAGGGTACGAGAAAGGATTTCCCACTTATAATCATCTAAGTTGATTAGATATCGGGAATGGGAATGTGTTGGGTAAAAAATATGAAAGAGTTTGGAATTCTAGAATCATGTATGAGGTTTTACTGTCAGATATAGTTGCACAAATTCAAAACAATCATATCTCATTTGTCTTTTAAATCTAAAAAATGTAAAAATTGAAGCTTGTTTTCGAAGCCTTGAATTTCTACTTACTCATTCAGTTCAATTTATTTTTATTTTTTTGGTGTTTTGTGACATATCATTGAAATAGTACTTATACATGAATTCTAAAAGCATTTTTAAATTGTGAATTGTATTGAATACTTATTAAGATGTCTCCCAAAACAATAATTTTGTAAGAAATTTTCTCACCTAGAGAACAACAACCTTATTAGTTTTGGGTGAAATTATAAATTGCCTTTTTTTGGTATTACTATAATTATAACTGGATTAAATACCTTTTTGATCTTTTAGTTTGTTGTTTCAATGTGGTCCTTATGTAACCATTTTTCCAATCATTTAAAAAAAAAAAAAAAACTATTATAATTTATTTCAATAAAGATTGTAGACAAAAATATTATTTTCATCCCTTAAATTTTCATGAAATTCATATGTCATTCCAAAACTTTAAAAACATTCTTCTTTCATCCCAAAATTATTGAAAACTTTACACTTTTTATCCTTTTGTCTACGTTCATTAACTTTTATTCTATGTATCTAACTAGGTGATGCTATTTTTAACCTTAGAGAATTTGACGATTCTGTCATGGACCATAATATTTAAAAGAAAAAAAGAGGACATGCATGAGGTGAACAAGTAACACGAAACTATTGTATCGACAATTATATTTCTTCTCCTATTTTTTCTTACCTTATATTTATTATTTTTTACTCAACTACAAACATGACTTGAAAATATTGTTTAGCCACCAAACATGAATTGAAATTCCATTTAATAAATAAACAAACATGTCAGCCTCAAATTTTTTGGAAAATGACCAAAATGATTAGACACTTTTTAGTTCTTGCATGGCTCTTTTATTTTCTTTTGTTTTTTGAAATTATAAGTCACATGTGAGTGAGGTAACTAAATAGTTCAGATATTAATATTTTCCATGACAAATGTTAACACTTCACCATTCTTCGTACAAAAGGATCATGATTTTATAACAAAACGACCACATTGACATATTTTATGAAAACTAGGACCAAAGTGATTCTTTCCAGGGACCAGATTCAAAATTCTTTTGAATTTTCTAAGGAACAAAAGTATATTTTAGCCTTAAATAAAATATAAAAAATTCATATGAATCAAAAGAATAGAGAAATAGTGTTTAGTTTTTAAAAATTAATTTGAAAATATATTTTCATATTCCTACTTATGGTATTGGAGAATAATTTGAAAATTATAATTTCTTTCAAATTGCATGGGAGAGAAATCTTTATTTTATTATTGTTTTGAGCAAAGGTTGGTTTTCACTTAATTTAGGAGTTACAATTATGACATTAATTATTTTTGATTATTTTTGTGATTCTTTCTGTATAATATGTTGTTTCAGGAATTTTGGATGATTCCCATGATCGTTTGTATAATTTTTTAGATAATAAGTTCTTTTATAAAATAAAATAAAGGAATGTATTTATTATAAAAATCTCTATTGACAAATCACTTAACTATTTTCTCCCAAATGCATATATGTTGTGTTTCATGCCGATAATCCATAATTGTGATTATAGTGGGCAAGGATTATAGCACCCTCCATTGCAAATTTGAAAAATATTTGAGGAATGATCTGATAACCTCATATATCAGTTATGTTATGGAAGTTAATTTAATCTCGCTTGAAAACATGCTTGTCCAAGGCTTTGATTTTTTATTTATTTTTATTTAGTATATTATCATTTTATCTGAAATATGGTATAGTGGAAAATTTTTTGATACAAATGATTACTTGATAATTATGATATTTTTTTGCCACTTGGGCATTCGACCCAATGATAATCCCCTTCCCCAAAAATCTCCATTCCTCTATGAGGGCGTGGGTTCAATCTCCGAGATCCCTAAAATATATGTGTGTGTGAGTTTAAATTAGAATTTCTATCATATATAATAAAAAATAAAAAATGGATTTTTTTTTTTTTTTTTCAAAATGATTATTGTGGATTTTCAATAGACATTCTTAGTGGTAACACAAACGCAATAAGTTTTAATATTTTTCTTGCTATCCTTTTTCTGCATTAAAAACATTTTTAAAAATAAATTTGACCACATACTTGTTTTATTAGAAGCTTATTCTTCTTTGTTATCTTTTTCCACATATTGATGTGTGTTTCTCATTTTTAGTGAAATATGGCTTCAAATATTCAATGGGACAAATAGCAAGATTCGTGCAAGAGCTAGACTTACGATATGGAAATTTTCAATGGTCTCTTATTTAAATTATGATGTTTTGTGATGGGAGATAATATTATTCCGGGCCACTTTATTAATAGATTTTATATTCTCATATTTTTGGGTCTTAAATTTGTTGAATGTTTCAGGCCCAAAACTGATGTCATGTATTGATTAGTGTCTTGATTGGTTATTTTTATTTAATCAAAGGGTTGTGATATTGGATACTATCAAGCAAGATATCATGCTTATGTTATACTTAAATACTGTATTGTTGAATTTAATCTCATCATCTCGTGATATTATCTAATCATTCAATTTTATATAAGGTATAAAGGTTTAAGTCCACAGTTCTAAATTTCACTTTAAAACAAGAAAATTTTCAAGTGGACAAAAATCATGACTAGGAAATTTATGAAAAAACTAGTGATGATAGATTTTGTTATCCTTATTCTCGTTGAACTACAAGCTAATGACCTTACCCCTACCTCTTTCAATCCCTCATCACTTCAAGTCCTGCTTCCTCTTTCTTTTAATCTTGATAACGTTCAAGGATCATTTTATACTTTCCGACCTTGAAGAAAACCTTGAAATTTGTTTAGAAAGTTTAAAATATGACTTTGTGCTCCTTGCAAGATGTATTAAAGGGGGTTATCGATATTCCCTTATAGTATACGGATGCATAGAGACGACCTAGTGTTTCAGAAAGCTTTAGAAGACTATGACCACTGTCTAAAAACCCGTGAGAATCTCTTTCTCTGTGCATTATGTTTACTTGAATGGTTTTGAATGCATATCAGAAGGCATTGATATGTCATTTATACACAAAATCCAAGTGCCATGTTTAGACTTGGTATGTAGTTGAACACTTCTCTCTCTCACTATGGACAAAAATGCACACAAGTATGAGATATATATCTTTGGGTAACCAATACTGTTTGTAGGTCCAAGCTACTAATAAGTCCATCCCAAAGATATGACTAAGGTTGCACCTTTAGCTTTATGGATTAGGTTACGAGAAATGATTTCCCACTTATAAACATAAGTTGATTAGATATCGAGAATGAGAATGTGTTGGGTAAAAAATGTTTTGTTTTGGGAGCACATGTCCCATGATATCGGGCAAACATTAAGATTGATTAATGTGGGAAGATATCAATGGTTTTGATTTTGTAGAATTAGGGTAAACAAAAACTACTTTTATTTCTATTTTTGTTTTTTAAAACATGAGCCGACTAAGAGTTAATGTCAACTTTTACTTGGAATCTTAACGTCACTCAGCGTAGTCACATTTGATTTTGACCTGGTCATCATTTAGACCCTATCATTCAAATAGAAATGATGTGTCCAACTATTGATGAAATAGACACGTGTAGACATCTCATTTTTTTACCCTTATTGAACCTCAAATTGAAGAGTAAAATGGACTTTATACATCTCAAGGGCAAAAACATAATTTTGTGTGTTAGACTGTCTTAGAAATAACTCAAATAAAATCTACACATCGCCCCGATGAAAAATACATATCAACTGCCCAAATTGGATCATTAGATTAAAAGTTACCGAGTCTCTCTGACCTAGGGAATGACTCTGTCAAACCCTAGCCGTCAGTAGAATAATAGTCCTTGTCCGTGTACAAGCCCTGTCCCTCACGTAGGAATACAGTTTGTGATTTTCTTGTGTGTCTCTAGTTCCATATACAAAATCCACCTTGAAGATTTCTTAATCCATCCAAAAGTACCAATGGAATCTCTTGAAGGTTTATGGGAAAAGTTCTCTTTGTCCGAACAAGAAAGCCAAAAGGTTGACCTCGTCTCCACAACAACTCAACCAAAAAGTTTTCTGGCTGCAAAGTTTCTCACACGCAGGGCACTCAATGTTGAATCGGTGGCACACACTTTCAAACCATTATGGAGAACTGATCATGGGTTTACGATCCGTGACATGAATGATAATAAACTTGTCTTTGTCTTTGAGGATGAAGCCGATCGAGAGAGGGTCATGCTGGGAGAACCGTGGGTGTATGATAAATATCTGGTCATTCTCCAACGGATTGAAGGAGACGAAGCCATAGAAGAGGTGGCTTTCGCAGAGACTCCTTTTGGGTGCAGCTTCACGGGATACCAGTTCGCAGGATGAATCCTGAGGTTGCCACAATCCTTGGCTCTTCCCTGGGAAAGATTGCCCACGTCACTGAGGGTGATAAAGCAGCAGGTGGTGGCCAAGCCATGAGAATCCGGGTAAGTATGGATCTAACAAAACCTTTATGCAGGGGTAGAAAGGCAACGCTGGAGAAGGGTAGAGAAGTTTGGATTTCTTTCAAATACGAAAGACTTCCAAACTTTTGCTATTGGTGTGGTCTTGTTTCTCATAGTGATAAAGACTGCCCCCACTGGTTGCGGAATCAAGAGAAAATGCAGTTAAAGGACCAACAATTCAGACCATGGTTGAGAGCATCAAATGAAAGACCATGGAGGAAGACTGAAATTAAAATTGAGGGTATACAAAAACCATCACACTCCAAACAGCCAAAACAACCACCATCAACACCTGTTAACACCACCTCAACCCAAACACAATCCAACTCCCGACCATTCCCCAACACTACCACTATCCCACCCTCCTCATCCATACACAACTCATTGAATCACCATTTCCCCGAACCACCTTCACCAAAAATTATATCACCCCCACCACCACTAGCAGCTGCACCGGTTGCCCATCCTCCACCAAACCAAGATGACCACCCAACCTACATGGACCTAGAGGAAAATTCGGGATTTACACCAATAATTACGGAAAGAATAAGGCAAGAGCAGATCTTCGAGAATCAATTACGGGATATTGATAATGCCTTGAATTTCTCTCCTCCCAATATGGTAAGTCTTCCAAAACCTCTGACTCCCTCAAAGTCCAGTCTGTCTCCTTCACAACATACTACACGTGTGGCATTGGGTGATGTCACCAATAAAGAATTGGCATAGCTGAAGGAACAAAAGCTACATTCTGTTAAAAAATCTTGGAAGAAGCTAGCTCGAGCCCAAGGTAATTCAGAGGACAGTCCACTTGACCCAGTCCATATCAAAAGGTCCTCAAACTCACTTGATGATGACAATCCCATGTTCCTATTCTCTAAGAAACAATGTGGAGTGAACAGTAGCTCTATATCGGCGGAGGCTGCAATGCAGTCCCGCCGTCAGCCATGAATTGCCTAGCTTGGAACTGTCGTGGGCTTGGGAACCCACGTACAGTTCAGGAAATTGCACGTTTGGTACATGCTCAAGATCCCTCTGTTGTGTTCTTGATAGAGACATGGCAGGATGAAGGTCCATTGGAGAAACTACGGTGCCAACTTCAGTTCGAAAATAAATTTATTGCTCAAAGTAGAAATAAGGGAGGAGGACTCTGTCTCCTTTGGAAGAAGGAAGTGAAACTTAGAGTTTATAGTTTCTCACATTCTCATATTGATGCAGTGGTGAATGAAAACCAGCCTGATGCATGGCGGTTTACGGGCTTTTACGGAGCCCCCGAAACTCATAACTGTGAAGAATCGTGGAATTTGCTTTGAAGACTCAATGCTCAATTTAAGTTACCATGGTGCTGTATGGGGGATTTCAATGAACTAGTGAGGATTGAAGAGAAGCAAGGGAGACATGCTAGATCGGAAAGACAAATGCAATTATTCCGAGACGTCCTGGATGAGTGCAGCTTCATGGATCTTGGATTCACAGGACCAAGATTCACATGGATGAATAATAGACCGGCTGATATGACGTGGGAAAGATTAGACCGAGTTGTGGCAACCTCGGATTGGCTCCTACAATTTCCATCTGCTCAAGTTCACCACCTAGAGGGTCGGTGGTCAGACCACAAACCCATATGGATGAATACCGAACCCACATTCATACCATCAAAGAAGCCTTTCCGTTTTGAAGAAGTTTGGACCTCGGATCAAGGATGCGAAGCAGTTATAAAGGACTCGTGGAAGAAAGATTCAGCTGGAGTACCAATGTATAATGTGTGGCAGAAGATACATGCTTGCAGGCGAGGCCTCAGTTCATGGAGCCGAACCAGTTTTGGTAATGTTAAATTCCGTATCAGGGAAGTGGAACGTCTATTGAAACAAGCTGAGGAGATTTCCATGCAAGGCAGAGATCATCACCGAGTAAGTCTTTTGAGACAAGAGCTTCATAGCTTGCTGGCCAAAGAAGAGAGATTATGGAGACAGCGTTCTCAGGCAGATTGGTTGCAAGCGGGTGACCGAAATACTCGATACTTTCACTGCCGTGCAACACAAAGACAGAGAAGGAATCGGGTAACTCGGTTAAGGTCAAGTGATGGTTAGTGGACCTCAAACTATAACCAGGTACCTCCTTTATTTGTTGAATACTATAAATCATTATTCCAGACTGTTAACCCAGAATAGATTGAAGAAGTACTGGAAAACATTCAACGGGTGGTTACTGAAGAGATGAACAACCAGCTGATCAAGGAGTTCACAGCCGAAGAAGTTGATGTAGCTTTAAAACAAATGGCCCCACTCAAGGCCTCGGGACCCGACGGCTTACCCCCAATATTTTACCAACAATATTGGCATCTTATTGGGAAGGATGTGACAACAGCAGTACTTACATGCCTCAATTCCGGAAAAATTTTGAAAGCCATCAATCACACATACATCACCCTTATTCCGAAAGTTCAGAATCCAGAGGAGGTGGTGGAGTTCCGACCTATAAGCCTATGCAACGTCATCTATAAGATCATCTCAAAAGTCCTAGCCAACAGACTTAAAACCTTATTGCCCACAATTGTCTCCGAATCACAGAGTGCTTTCATTCCGGGGAGATTGATTACGGACAACATTTTAGTAGCTTTTGAGACTTTGCACCACATGCAACATCAGAAGACAGGGAAGCTGGGATCAATGGCACTTAAACTCGATATGAGTAAGGCGTATGACAGAGTAGAGTGGAGGTATTTGAAGGGAGTCATGGAAAAAATGGGGTTCCATAAAAAATGGGTAACAATTTTGATGGAATGTGTGTCCACTGTTTCTTATTCCATTCTTGTAAATGGTGACCCATATAATTATATTAAACCTTCACGGGGCCTTCGCCAAGGCGACCCCCTTTCTCCTTACCTGTTTCTTTTGTGTGCAGAGGGATTCCACTCCTTAATCGAAAAAGAAAAAACTGCAGGTACACTCCAAGGAGTCTCAATAAGCAGAGGTGGGCCCAAAATCTCTCATCTTTTCTTTGCAGATGATTCCTTACTCTTTTGCAAGGCCACCACAAGTGATGTCACTCGCATTCAAGATATCCTATCACAATATGAGAAGGCATCAGGCCAGCAAATTAATAGACAAAAGACCACTCTCTTCTTTAGTAAATCTACTCCACCTACTGCCCAACGAGATATCCAAGACATGCTAGAAGTCCCGGCTATAAAACAATATGAACGTTACTTGGGCTTACCTTCATTTGTTGGTAGAGCAAAATATTCTAGTTTTGCGCAGATTAAGGAAAGAGTATGGAGCAAACTAAAAGGTTGGAAGGAAAAATTAATCTCCCAGGCAGGTAGAGAAATTCTTATCAAATCAGTGGCACAAGCGATCCCTGCCTATGCAATGAGCTGTTTCCGGCTCCCAAACCGATTAATAAAGGAGATTGAAGTCCTTATTCGCAGATTTTGGTGGGGTCAAGGAGGAGAGAAGGGGAAGATGCACTGGCTGCCTTGGCACACTTTATGTAAGTCCAAAAATAATGGTGGAATTGGGTTGAGGGACTTGGGGATCTTTAATGAAGCTCTCCTTGCAAAACAAGTTTGGAGACTACTACACAATCCATCATCACTCTTCTTCAAGGTATTCAAAGCTAAATACTTCCCTCGTTGCTCTATTCTAGAAGTCCAGCAGAGTACAAAAGGATCCTATGCTTGGAGAAGCATTTTGAGTGCACAAGATCTTATCACCAAGGGATCGGTTTGGAGAGTTGGAACGGGCAAAGACATTCGAATTTGGGGGGATAAATGGCTGATTGGCTCAAATAATCACCGCATTATATCTACACCGCCACTTAATACATCAATCTCCCATGTAGAGCACCTCATTGATTCTGATTTGAAGAGCTGGAAAACTGAGCTGGTGAAGGAACTTTTTCTGCCACAGGAAGCAACAACAATACTGGGGATCCCCCTTAGTTTCCGAAACCCTGCTGACTCTTTAGTTTGGGGAGCAACAAAACAAGGAGTGTACACCGTTAGAAGCGGTTATCACCTCCTGTTTAACGATCGAAACCAAGACGAACCAGGCCCCTCTGATACAACAAAAATGTCACAACTATGGAAGGCCATCTGGTCCTTACAGATCCCCTCCAAAACTCGCCACTTTCTCTGGCGTGCATGCCACAGCTCTCTCCCAACCCGAAGCAACCTCCACCATAGACATATACTTGATGACCCTAGATGCAGCAGCTGTACCGACCAGATAGAATCAACCATTCACGCCCTCTGGCAATGCAAATCGATCGTTCCACTCTGGCACTCGATACCATGGGGTCAAAAACTAAGCAAGACATCCTACACAGATTGTATTGATCTCATATATCAATGCACTCTAACCCTCTCCACAAATGAATTCCAACTGTTCGCAGTAATTTGTTGGTCCATATGGTATCGCCGGAACCGTCTCAGACTACAACAACCAGCTGACACCAACACTCAACTTATCAGGCGAGCGAGGGAAACACTACTGGAATTTCATGAAGCACAAGATAGGGGCAAACAAAGATCACTGCAGTCAAATTCCACAACGGTCATCAAATGGAAACCACCAGAGGACAGAAGATATAAGGTGAACTATGATGGGGCGGTTTTTAATGATCGTAATGAAGCTGGAATAGGAGTTATCATCAGAAACCACCGAGGAGAAGTGATGGGGGCCTTAAGTCAGAGAATTCCATATCCTCATAGTGTTGAAGCAGTGGAAGCGTCAGCTGCAAGAAGTGCTATTCAGTTTGCCAAGGATTCGGGTTTTATGAACATCGATCTGGAGGGGGACTCCACATCAATAGTGGAAGCCATCCTACTCACTACACCCTGTTCCACCATCTACGGCAACATTATTGAAGACATCAGACAAATTGCAAGAGGACTTCAATCTGTCCAATTTTTGCATGTTAAACGGGAAGGCAATGTAATGGCACACTTGCTCGCCAAAAGAGCTGGTATTAATAAGCCTTTCGAAACCTGGATGGAGACTGTTCCACCAGAGCTAAGTCATACACTCTGTATTGATTTCTAGTCGGAATAGAATTATTACTCTTCATTCTCAAAAAAGATTAAAAGTTACCGCTAAATCAAGATTTAACAATAAAGATTCATAGTTAAAATTAAAACCAAACACACACATTTATTTCCTTAAGAGAACTAATTATTAATGAAAAAGGTGTAAAATTCTGATTGGTTAAGCATTAATTTGACTATGCACACACATGCATGGAATAATTTAAATTCGAATTCAAAAGGAATAGACTTAATTTTTTTTTTTAAAATCACTTAAAATGAGGGAGTTAAATTGATTAATTGATACCCTAATCAATTAAGAAGGCAAATGGAGTAATGGGGTGAAAATCAGCACTCGTAGTTGTCAAACCTTCCAAAAACACTCCAAAACGTGTTGGACCCGAGCAAAAAGAAGAAATTGTTGTTCTGGGACCAAGTGTCGATCGACACTTGCTTCCATAATTCAAATTTCAACCTATTTTGGTTTTGAAATTCAAAACATTTTTCAACTTAAAGTTAGATTATGGTTAGGACACGATTTTAACTGGTAATAATGGCTGAAAATCTACCCCTTTCCTCACTTCATTTCATTACAAATAAAGGAGACCTCCCACATTGCAAAGGGTCGGGGGGGGAAAAATTTAGAGATAGACGTTAGAATTTTCATACTCTCACTTCAAGCAATAAACTATTGAAGGTTGAGAACCCCCTTGATGTGGAAAAATTCAATATACTCATTTTAAAATAAATGGATAAGATTTTAGGAATTTCATAGTGAAATTACCTAAAAAACACTAAAAAATCCCAATCCCTTTAAAAACCACTAAGTTGTAGGTTGTCTGGAATCTCTACTCAAAATGCATTTCACAACTTTTTAGGCAATAGAAACAGATTTTGTAAAAAAGTTAAGTGTTTGGAAATTTTTCCAAAGTTCCATGAAATGAATTTTGAATTTATGATTTTTTGAAGCCAAAATGAAAATCTCCAAAACCAAGGATATTTCTCATTTTGTATTATGATGTTGCTTCTCATTCTCCATTAAAACAATATTTTCTCTTTCTTTTCTTGTATTCTTTTTTGAGAAAATCATATTTTAAACCCTAGAGTTTAGTGGTGTAATAAATTATATCTTATGTTTCAAAAGTAACAAATTAAACTTTAGTTCTACACTTTTGATAGTTTAATTTGTTACACCCTCAAAACTATAAAGTTTAAAATGGAATTTACTCCAACTTTTTTTTTTTTTGGATAATTACAGTAAACCCCTTTGTGGTTTGGTCGTGTGACATTTTGCCCACCAGTAGTTTAAAAATTGTCACTTTACCTATCTATAGTTAAAACTGTTAGCAGCCATAACCCACCTCGTTCCTTTCCATTAATAAAAACAAATAAAAACATAAAAATACAAAAATTTATCTAACTTAATCTAAAAAAAAAAAAAAAAAAAAAAAAACCCAGAAATTAAAGAAAACAACATTTTCTTTCTTTTTTCTCAAAAAATTGTAAATAAATTACTCTCACTCAAAATTCTCACTCTCTTTCAGTTTCAAGATCTTACAAAAAAAGATCTTACATCTCCGACATGTGCAAATCTGCCTTTGAAGGAAACATCCTCAGACTCCTCCGCAACGAGATCCAATACGAGCTCCAACGTTGCCCTTCCACCAAGGTTTTTCTTTTTAAATTTAGGTTTTATAATTTGTTGGTTCAGAAAGTAAATAATAGTAAAAAAAATGTTAATGGGTTTTGTTTGGTTATTTTTTTTTATGGATAAGGTTTTGTTTGGTTATGAGAGATTAGATTTGATTATTAATATTTTTGATGTTTGAGAATTGCAAGTCTGAGACCAAGGAGCTTGTTTGGTTATGCTGTTCTGAAATACTTTACTGTTCATGAAAATGGAAAATGATAGTGGTAATGACAATAATACTTCTGTATTGGGAAATGAGTTTTATGTCTCAAATTTACTCAAATTTGTAAACTTACTGGTGGTTGTAAATTCCCAACAATTTGGTTATCCGGGATGAAATTCAAAAACAATTTTTGAACTGGATATTGGGTTATTCTTAGTTTGGGAGATGAGAAATTGGCTTAGATGAATTGTTACATTTTAGAAATTAAAAACACATAACTGTGGCAATCTCACTTGTATTTGTAAATTGGCTTAGCTGAATTGTTACATTTTAGAAATTAAAAACACATAACTGTGACAATCTCATTTGCATTTGTTGTTCTATTACTTATTTTTCAGCAATCAAACTGTCAAACTGTGCATATATAAGAAGATTATGCTTCGGTTGATTGGAATTTTGCTATGGAGATTATGCTTTAAATGGTTGAAGATATTTTACTAGAATTAAGATTTATTATTTGATGGGATGGGGGCCTCCTATTGAGTGTGAGTAATTTATTTACAAATTTTTGAGAAAAAAGAGAGAGAATATTGTTGTGTTCTTCAATTTGTGAGATATTTTTTTAAAATTAAGTTAGATCCATATTTTTGTATGTTTTATGTTTTTATTTTGTTTTTATTAACGGAAAGGGGCAAGGTGGGTTACGGCTACTAACGGTTTTAACTATAGGTGGACAAAGTAACATTTTTCAAACCACAGGTTGGCAAATGTCACACGGCCAAACTACAGGGGGGGTTAACTGTAATTATCATTTTTCATTTCTTTTACTAAACCATATCTCTCTCTCTCTCACATTTGTTATGGCTCAAGGCGAATGCAATGAACGGGTTGTGCACAGTTTGTATAGATTTTTACCAACATTGAAGTTAAGTTCGAGAAACTCTGGGGGGCAGAGTAGAGACGACCTTCAAGGACAACGATGCGATTCCAGAGACCAAAGAGTTTAGATTTTGACGACGATGCAATTCTTGACTCGAACATCCTCTCTTGTCCTTTTTTTTTTTTTTTTGGGTTTGTTTGGTGTTGGGCAATAATTAAGAGAAGAGAGAAGAGAAGGTAGAGATCTAGGGAATACTCATATAGCAAATATTGGGTTTGGTTGGGCTTGTGCATGGTGGCATCGTCACTGATCAAGAGTGAGGTTTTTCTTTTTGTGTTTAAATATGGGTGTGATTGATTGTGATTGAGATATTGTTGTAGAACCTTTTTTTTTTTTTTTTGGTAGATATTGTTAATTTGAAGGCAAATTTCTTAAAATTTTGTAGAAATATTGTTTGTGCATGGATTTGGAAAATATAGAAATTGTGAAAAATTGTAAGAATTATAAAAAAATAATTAAATTTTTGTCAAGAAATTAGGAAAAATGTTAGTGGTAAGTGGCATTCTTGTACAAAATTATCTGATTAAAATAAGTTATCTTGTTTGTACCTAGATCTCATTTTTTGTGTTAAGATTATTATTAAAAAAATTATTACTATAATAGTAACATTATTGTTTAATTGATAAAATGTATTTACCAATGATGCAACCAAATGTAATTCATTTAGCATAATTAATTTTTAGTAAAAGTTTAAGATTAATACTAACACAATTTTTAAAAAAATATACGTTTTATCAGAATACATTTAGAAAAAAAAAAAAATGCATTCTACTAAAATTCATTCATTCAGTTACCTACAAAATGACAAGGCAAATGCAGAATAATAGTATCTTTTTAAGTTCGATTGGAGTACTTTTGTTTGAGAAAAAAGCCTGGAGCCCACTACAAGATAGCCATCAATGTTTGACCCCCTACCTTTCCTGTTGCTTTCAAACTCCTATAGTCCTATACCGTGGTCTTTCACGCATATAGAGAGGGAGAGTTTTTGTCACAAGAATAGATATAAAAGACAAGAATGATTCATACATGAATTAAGAGAAGTCCATGAACAGAAAGTCAATACCCGAACCATACTTTTTCTTGCGGTGTTGTACAGTGGCAATGAAAAAAACTATAGGTGAAAGAAACCAGCAGAAAATACACGTATGGTGCGTTCTTGACTTCCTCTTTTAAGACCTACTCTTCCAAGGCAAATAGCAAAACAACAAACAAAACAAAAAAGAAAAAAGCCTTGCCCAAAAACAAAAACAAAAAATTGTAGTTGGTGTAAAATGTAATGAACCTTGGCAGCAAAAAACAGCAGCAGTAAATAATCAGCTTCAGTTGTTGATGAGAGGGCATTCAAAGTCCCAACTAACCCATATACTTTTCCAGCATTGAATACCACCTCCAGCACAAAGAGACTGATCTGAACCTGACTGATCAGTATATTTAAGGATGGTAGAGCCAAAAACAGTTGCGTAGCAGATGAAGCAGATTCATTAGGAACTAGGACAATTCAAGGCAGCCTTAATTTGCTGGACAGTGGTGCCGATAAGGTTATTAACAGTCGTTACCGACTCCAAGTTCAGCTTAGCTGATGGCAGGCTGCTCACAAGTATTTGAAATGCTACTGTAATTAGTGAACCACCTGACCTACCCATGTTCCCGTGCGTGCTAGAACTTGTCGATGCACCGTCTCCTTGGTCAGGTCGACCGTCTGGTGAAATTGTAAACCCTGATGGTAGTAGAGGAATGTAAGAAGGATCTTCACCGCTCATTGCTATGTTTATAGCTGGTAGATCAACGGGGCAGTATACAACAAGTGAACCTGACGAGTCCATGCAACTCTCTTGAAGTATCAACATGTTGTTCTGGCTAGTGTTAAAAGCCTGCTTAAGGAATTTTCATAGTAACAAATTAAATACATTTTAATCCCAACCCCCCATAAAAATATATGATTTAATGCAACAACAATAAAAATGAGCCAATACATAAACACTTACTCGAAGGACAGATATGCAGTTACCAGGATGTGACCCATTTGCTATATGTGCGACCTCTTGCACCGCATTTCCATTGGATAGAACATCCCACTAAATTGAAAGGCAATACAACAGTTAATGTAATTCATTGATATAATTAATAATTTCAAACTTATAACAGATCTATTTCAAACATTTGCTTATGTACATATATACCTGCGGTCGAGTTCTTTCATCCTTAAAGAAATTGAAGACATTTTGTGGGGAAATTGGAAGCCAAATGGTAGTAGCTGCACTAAGAACCACACCATTGGGTTGACCAGGATCCGTGCTCTTATGGACAGTCACTCGAACTCCAACCTCATTCAACCCAGAAAGGGTGGTCCACCTGTGGCCATTAGATGTGCTAATGCTTGCACAGAAATTGTTGACCATTCTTTGAGCAAGTTTCATCATGCTTCTTTTGCCATCAGGTGATGGAATTACTGGATGGAGAACATACATATATATAATATGTAACAGGTTCAAAACAAGGTTAAAAAAATTATGCATCATTCTATATATGTTGCTGAAATTACCTCCTCCAAGATCCCGAGTAGTTGAAGTGCCCGTTACCATTAGACAGGCAAGCCTTTCACACATCCTCTTAAGAGTAGCAAGCCATCGTTGAGCTCCAAATGCCATTCCACTATGAATAAGATCTCTGTAGAGCCGATGAGTTGGGGCTTTGTCTTCAATTTCTACATGTTCCACCCAAGTAACCTATATTTGTATATTTCAAATGAGTAAATTACACTAATGCTAGCTTATGGTGGGAATTGAATCAGAATATGGAACAATCTGAAGAGTAAACACATGTTGACTAATTTGACAACCTTGGAGTACCCATTGGGCATGTCCTGAATCAAGCATCCCGAGGGAAGCCGATGAGATCGATATTGAGAAGCAAATTGGTTATCGCGGGAGAAATCATAAGAAACATCTACAATTGCCCACGAGCCTTGCTCGATTTGCTGACAGTAACGGAGGAAATAGAATTCCCTAGTAGGTACAAGCGGAGAAAGCACTTGCAACTCTTCATACATCTGTAATTAGAACAAATTTCATCTGAGGAACTCTTTCAAACATAATTGTACAATTATGTATTAGTACTGAAATCAGAAAAGAAAGTGATGAAATTTGTTCTTAGCTAGTACCAGTTGCAAAGAGCCACTATGACTACCCATCATTCCTGATGATATCGTTTCAATATTCCTTGCCATTGAGACAATTGTGGGGAATAGCTCCACCCACTTGTTCTGCAAACTCAAATCAGTTATGATTTATATTAGATACAGTTCAAAAAGGTCAAGATTTGGGGATTCCATAGTTAAACATTAATAGTTTGAATGTACTAGAAAAAATGAAAGGAACTTACTGAGTCCATAAACATATCAACCAATGCTAAACCATTCATGATGACAACACATGAATCCCTAGAAGCCTCAATCCGCACGTGGGGGTTTTTCAAGTTAGCATTAGCCCTTGGAAAATTCCTTTCATAGCTTTCAAGATTAAGAACATCTCTCCCATCAGTTGGGGACTTCATCCACAAGGGTTCGTTGGTCTGCAAAAGCCTTAGCAATTCTTCCATAGCAGTGGCAGCAATATCTGTCATGAGTGACTTGTCCATGTCCGAAAGGCATGCAGGCTGGAAAGGCAAAGTGGGTAGATTCGATGAACTCCCAGGAAGTAGATCAAGATCAAGTGAAGGACCACTTATCCCTTGGCCTCCAAAACTTCCCATTGATAACTCCAGTGATGAAATAGGAATAGGCTGTACTGGTGGGAGTTGAGAAATTGGCCTTCCTATGTACTTGGCCGCAATGCTAGATACTCTATCAAGCTGTAAAAGAATATGCTATTCTTTTAGTAGATGAAAAAAAAAAAAAAAAGAGTGAGAAAGTAATGAAATAATTGACAAGTAGCTAAGGTAACCTCTTCTTTCAATTGGGCATTCTCCATTCGAAGTTTTTGTTCATCGAAATAGGAATCTTCGTTAACCGGAGGGCCACCACAAGATGGGCAGATTACATTTCTGAGTGCCTCTCGGATTGCTATGTTCTCACAACGGATCTTGTCGTTCTCAGCCCGAAGTGCACAGTTATCAGCTCTCTCATGTTGAGCCTGAATGGAAGGCAAGGCAATGATGCATGCATATATCAATATATATATTAATAACACCCAAAAAAGAAAAATCTATTTGAAACTGAGAGAGAAAGAAAGAGAGCAATACCTTCATCTGGGTCCTTCTGTTTTGGAACCAAAATTTGATCTGGCGAGGAGCCAAGCCTAACTCCCTGCTTAACTGCAACCTTTGCTTCTCATCTGGGTGAGGGCACTCCTTGAACATCCTTCATTCCCAAAAATACATAAACCACCATTATCATTCATAAAAGCAATTAAACAAAGAATGTTATGTAATGCCAAAAAGGAGAGGCTTACCCTTCAAGCCTCTGAATCTGGTTAGCAGTATGACGATGGTACCGCTTCTTCCTCCTCTGACCCTCTGAGGAGGCATCATGGTGGTCCTCACCGCTTCCTCCACCGCCGTACTCCATATATATATAGATATAGTTATATTATTTCCTAGGGCTAAGCTAGCTCTCTCACCACTACAACACCCTTGCCCTCCTCCAACAACAAGTCGCTGCGCAGCTCTCAATCAGCTATTCTCTCAATACACGCCATTCCATAGAAAAAGACAGCAAGCAAACAAACAAACAAAGAAAAAAGACTAAAATTTTGGGTTGAGTTTTAAGGAAATGAAGGTTTTAGTGGAAACAGACAGCATATTGTTTGATTTAAGGAAAGTCAAAACTCAAAAATACTCTCAAACAAACTCAACTCTCAGAACACAACAAAACCCACGAACCGTTTTTTTTTTTTTATTTGATGATGAAAACTTGAAAAGAGAAACGGCTGATAGGAATAGTATCAAAGATTATATATGGGCATGATTTTGGAGAGTGAGTTAAGGCACTAAGCCACTCACACACATACAACTCACACAACTCACAACACAAGAGACGAAATCTTTGGAGGCGTAATTAAAGTAGTAGTGAAAAAAAAAAAAAAGCAAATAGAAAGAGAGATAGAGGACCAGACCAGACCCACTAGACCTGACCAGCCACCCTCTCTCTCCCCCTCGCCTCACGCACCAAGTCTATAATGGCTATTATGTGTGTTACCTATGTGCGTGTCTATCAAAAGTGTAACTGATGGATTTTTAAAGCATTGCCTCTGATAACACGGAGTCTGCCTTTTAAATTCTCTCTCTCTCTCTCTCTAGTATAAGTATAAATAGTAGTGTCGTACACTCACGGCCAGGTGTTCACCAATACAGCATTTATGACCACGAGGTCGCCGGCGACCGTTTCTGACATTTCCCCGGCGAGATTTGTGTAATGACAAACCTATCCTTTTCCGTTTGGTGCTTTTTTTTCGATGCCTATGAATATTATGAATGATCTCCTTCTTACCTTAACTTTCTCTCTCATCATTCTATTCTTGTCTTGGTTTGGTTCCTTACACACTCTACAAGGTATGGTATGCCCAAAAGTCAAACTTAAAGCTCTACAATTTCAAGTGGGCCCCGGATCCTCTGAATTCAGCTCAATGACTATTTAGCTTATGAATATAACATCGGGACCCACAATCTAATTTTTGTTTTAATCATATAAAATATTGTAACTATATAATCAAATGTATAAACTTTATAAGAAAATAAAAAAAATTATGGTTAACTTTTGTCCAAGTCAGCTTGAACTTTTGTCGGGTTCATAATCTTTTGGCGGGTCCCCATTTTTCAAACTATGTTATGATTCAATATTCATACACGTGGGGGTGCAAGGAAGAGGAATCCGCAATTATTCGAATATTATTATAATAAAAAGTACAACAAAAACTTTCTATTATGCTTATGTGATCTCACGGTTTAAAGCTTCTGATTTTTTTTTTTATTCTTTCTTTTTCTATACAAATCTTTCTTTTTCTTTAAAAACTCCTCGATTTGACTTGATAATATGTTACCCTGATAAGAATGACCTTTACCATTTTTTTTAATGAAAAGAAAGACTTTTACCTGATCACAACAATCTGTATCTTTTATTTATTTTTATTTGACTGAGCCTTAAGCTTAATTAGCACATATTCTTCTTCTCTCAAGTCTCACCAAACTCCTTTGTTTCCTCTTCGTTGTGATCCAGTGGCACATTATTTTTCACATGGTTTTTTCATTCATATCTTTTTGGCTGAAAAGAAAATTCACCAAACAAAGGACATTAGAAGTCATTCACATCTTTTTGGCTGAAAAGAAAATTCACCAAACAAAGGACATTAGAAGAGATTTTAGTTTTTTTCGATTGAAGAAGTCTATAAAATATCTAAAGTTCTTAAGGTACTCTATTACATAGAGTTCTCTAAATTTTGACTATTCATTTTAAAATAAAAAGGTTTAAATGATGCTATATCATTATTCCACTAATATAACAATAAAATAATAATTATTTTATTTTGGTTTGAATGAGTTAACCTTGGAGTGTTTTAATTTGGTTTGAAAATTATTATTTTATTATTATGTTAGTGAAATAATGATGCGGCATCATCTTAACCTTTTATTTTAAAATAAATGATCAAGATTTAGAGAACTTTATGTAATAGAATACCTTAAAAATTTTAAAGCATCTTGATTTTCTTTTTCTTGCTTTTTTTGATTGGACAATAAAACATTTCATCCGAGTAAAATAGGATTGGTGGACGTGGACCCCTGTAAATTACTATTCTCTTTCTCTCTCTCTCGAAGCACATTAATTATCGGATGGCCTGTTAATAAACCACGCAACAGCAGCAGCCATATGGTGCAGTGATGTAAAGCTGAACAACTTTAACTAGTAGGTAAGGCTTATGCACAATACAATTGTCATGCTGTAATGTTGGTGGAGAGTCAATGATGGTCGTTGTTCAAGAAATAGTGATGCTTTGGCTATCAATACTATCCATTTACCCTTGTTGGTTAAGACTTTAGAAAGGGTATGTAAAATCTTAACATGATTTGAGGCGTTAAATCCGCTATTTTTTTTTAATTAACAGAAATTCACTTAAAATATGTGTGAAACTTTTTTTTTTATTGTATATAATTTGATAGTTTTAATAAGGGGATGAGTGATTTGATTAGTGGTTCTCCATGTAAAGGTAATTAATCAATATTATTGAATTACAAGATTTTTGACACATGTCAAACTTTTATATCATTTTAGTTAAGAGTATTGTAACTCAATAGTGTTACTTACTCTCTTTTATGAGTAGAGCTAGGAATAGTAGGGTTTAAATCTTTCCTCTCCCATCGCATCTATTGAATTAAATAAATAAATAAATAAAAATCAATCATTTATATTGTCTTTAAGTAAACCATAAGTTTTCTAAAAAAAAAGAAGAAAGTATTAAGTCTAAAGACACTATTTTTCATAATTATTAACGTGACTTGTTGTAATTAGTGCATAATAAAAGTGGAGAACCCATGATTAGTTTATAATAAAAGTGGTATCAGTGGTGAGCCCATGTGAAAGTAAATATTTTTCCAATCACAATTTATCACTTTATCATGTTGTGAAATAAAAAGTTGTGTCCAAACATTAATAGTAAGTAAAACTTTTTGGTTACAAAAATCTTGTTGATTTTTTTTTTTAGTGACATTATTTGAGTCTTTTCATCAAAAAACTCTAAGTTCAAATCACTTCTCCCGATTGCAGCGTGAACCACTAAGGCAACAATTGAGACCTATGCACCATCGGCTCATTGTGCAAGCTCACATAGATATGTTAAAGAACAGCCTTGGAATCAGGGCAGTACTTATGGATCACTGAGCAAATGTGGCTTATAGTGCAAAAGTAAAGGCAATTGAGAATGAGGAGGGACAGTTTAGGGCATTGATTAGGGGACTCGAGCTGGCAAAGTGAACAAGTTCTAGAGCTATTATAGTAGAAGGAGGGTGTCTTAGACACATGAAAGACCTTCTATGCAAAGGTCCATGTCTTTTATTGTTGGGAAATCTACTCGAGGAAGCCAGAATCATCGCAAGAGAAATAGGAGAAAGAGAAATTGAGTGGTATGCGAAAAGAGAATAACTAAATGATAGGGTTCTTAGTCTAGCACGCTAGGCTTGTCATCATGTATGGTGTCTCCAACAGAGATATTTAGTAACCCCATTTCCCAACTATCGAATTATAAAAAATATATATATAATCGCTCCTCAGTCATCCCCTTTTATTATCAAGAAAGAAAAAGATCGCACATATAAAATATATAAAATAAAATGAGTTACATCATGCAACATAAAACACTATTCATGCATTGTAGTGTAAGCAATAAAGGGCGCGAAAAGTGATCCTTAATTTGATGCAATGGCAATGGGGCAAGGTCGGATTTAGGGTGTCATGTTCATGTTTTTCTTTATTTTGGGGCATATCATAGACAAATTTCTGGTATTTTTCTATCTCTAATAAGGTGGTTTCAATAATAATGAGATAAAGAAAACAATTGTTTTGTGATGTTAATAAAATAATACAAAAAATAAATTATAAATAGAGAATGTATAAAAAAGATTAAATTATATATATACAAATAATTTAAATACATATAATAGAAAACATAGATATACAATCGTGGCGGGACAAGACAAGGCAAGCAAACCCGTCCAGGCATCATCATCCTCTTCGAGACGGAGAAAACCTGGGGACGAATACTTTTTGCCATCCCTAGATGCAAGTTTTATTATTTAGGTAAACATCTTTGTCCACAAATTTGGGAACTAAAAAAAACAGTTTCATTGATTTTTTGTCTTACATAAAATTTACACTTTGTTTAGTTTTCTTAATAACTTTTGTTTTTTTTAGCAAAAAAAAAAAAAAACGTTTGTTTGTTTCAAAATGAAGCATGAGTTGTTGAATTTCTGATGGTATATGTAGAGATTCTAATTCTAAAACAGATAAGAGAATGTAAATCTGTCCTAGTTCCATGCTTTCTAAGATAAAGGATTTAGTGACAAAATATGAGGGTTTAGAGAGAAGACACTTAGCTCTTTTCTTCATTGGAAGCAAAGTGAATCATTTCCAAAATAAAGCTCTCCCATATTGGTATAGAGTGAGTAGGAGCATCCCTTCCTTTTCTCGTTTTGGAGTGGTGGCAAGCATGTTTTTGTGAAATCAATACTAGCTAGGTTGGTCACTTGTATTTTTGTTATACATGAGTTATTGTCCTCCAAAAAATTAATCTTCAAATAAAGAGTATTAAGTTTTCTCAAAAACAGGATTTTCTATTGGAATAAAAATTAAAGAACCTGTGACCAATAGGACACTGATAGCATATTAAATTATGATCAATACCATGAAATTAGTGTCTCCCCATTAAGAACATTAACTACCAAACGATAGAACCCTTGAGCTTAACTTTCATACAATTAACTAGATAGTTCGAATAAGTTCTCAATGATTTGAAGGAGGGTTCTCACCCAATTTTTAATGTGCTTCATTTAGTAGACCGATGGGATTAAAATAAATTTTATTTCACGAAAGCAGACCTGTGAAACCAAATTGAGTGCACAATGCTGCAATTGCTTTAAATGAAAGACATTCGTATCATACTGTTAATAATAATGAACTCTAGCGGTTCATTCTTAATCAACTATATATGCTCCGTATATAGCCTCCATTCGAAAGCAGCCCAAATCTGCCCTAATGTTGAAATGCATATTTTATATACCGACTTTAAAGTCATTTCGAAATGCTAATTAAAATCGTCTACGACTATCAGCCATTTGTATAACAGTATGCTTAACATGTAAGCTCCATCCTATTCCTATAGTATTTGGAGGGAAAATAATTCGGAAGTAATTAAATCAAAACCGGAAGTTAAGGAATTAACTAAGTCATATCAATTTATTGTTCGGACATAACCGAGCTGCATCACGTGTTCGGACATAACCGAGCTGTGTCGTATACCCAGTCACACCCAAATTTCTGTTCGGGCTTAGTCAATTGAATTCTTGTCCGGTCAATCCGAAACGAACTAAGATCGTATTAAGACCCAGCATTAAATGTCTAAAATATCTGGGCAGAGATCATTAAATACGTCGCCTGAGTCAAACTCTAAATGGCAGATCTTGAACTAATTTCCACTTTAACACCATTAATGCAGAAAATATCTAAACAAAGAGTGTTGAATACATTTCCCACCAGAGCTCAGAAATTAACAATGATCAGAGGTGATGATAATTATTCATTAAGACTGACAAAACCCACGTACTGGAAATAAACCTTAAAAGATTAAGACATGACAATAGGGAAATAGACATTGGCAGGTATAAATAACAGTTCAAAGAGGATAAATAACACGATCACTCAAAAATTTCTCTAAGGCTTGATCATCTTTGATCCCTGACTTAGGCATCTGGGTCGACCAAGGTTCTAACGATCCAATCTTGTTTCACTGTTGTTTTATACTGCAGGGAATAGGATAATTGTTCGGACAAACCTCAAAGAAAACGAAAAGTTTGTCTTTCGGTCGGCTTTTCTGTCTGTCACATTTTAAGTTCCTCCAATATTCAAGTCTACGATCACTAGTACCAGCCATTTGTTGAACAGAAGTAAGCTTAACATGTACGCTTCATCTTTATGTGTTCCAAGGAAGGAGGTTTTAGGATTAAGGAAAATTGGAATAAAGGAACAAAACAGTCAAAGCTACATTATGAGGCATACTTGGAATTTATTTTTTGTTTAAGTTGCCTTGATCTCTGATACTCCGGTAGGATGGGGAGGGAGGATCATGGCTCCCCTTGGCTTTTCAAATCCATCACTGCCCTTTTTTTATTTTATTAACAAAATTATCTAAATGTGTAAATTTTATACTATATTAAAAAACTAAACCCATACGATAATGATGTAAATTATCAATTGAATAATGACAATATATTATAACGATAATGATGCATAGTTAGAATTAAAACTAAACCCATACGAATATTGCATTTGAATTTTGATTGGTTCCTTGGGGAATTAAATATTACTGAAATAGGTATGAAATTTTGATTGGTTGATATATAAATTTAACTATGCACACACATTCATAGGATGATTTTAATTTTAATTTGAGAGGGAATCGAATCAAAACTAATTGAAGATCACCAAAATATGAGATTTAATGATATAATTAATATCCTAATTAATATGGAAGTCAAATGGAGTTTTGGGGCTGAAAATATTGGTTAAAATACTAAGCAGTGCACAGGTTGGAATCCAAATCCGAATTTGGCTTGGATAAATCTGATTCTTTTTATTATTTTACACTTGTAATTGATGTAGAACTCTTCTAATTAGTTGTATTTGTGATTCCATCAATTTATTAATTAAATAAGAAATAATTGGATAAATATTAATTAAGACAATTATCCATTCTTTAAAATCAATTAATCTTTCATTATCTTCTTGGAATTTATCTCATGCATTTACACTTACCATATTGGAGCGTTTCAACCAATAAGAATTAATCATATTTTACTTTTAATTTAATCATTTCGAGGACCAAGTAAATTAATTTAAAAATAATCCTATGCATATAAGCTTATGGTAAATATTAGTTTCAACCAATCAAAATTGTTTCTTTATAAAACCTTGGTTATATTAGTTTCAACCAATCAAAATTGTTTCTTTATAAAACCTTGGTTTTTGATCCAATTTTCAATTTGTAAAATGTCCTGTCATCCTTAACTCAATATCGATCAATTAAAATATGATTTTGATATGTGGACCAATTTTGAATTTTTGGATTTTTGAAATTATCAATTTACCCTTTTATTAACTAAAGTGTAAAAATGTAAAATTAATGGTTACAAAATGGGGTGTTAACAAGAGCGTTAAAATTTTCACTCACTCCAAGCTCTAAATTTTTTTATTTTATTTTATTTTATTTTTTAAGGTTGAGAACTCTCTTGATTGGAGAAGAATTTGGTTCATCAACCCCCTTCGTCTCCCTCTTGGATTCATCACCCTCTATCACATTTAGAGAACCCACGAGGGAAAAAAAAAAATATATGAATTCTTTTCTCACTTTTTCCAAAAATCAAGAAGTCAACTCAAGAACCCTAGATTGGGATAAAAGATACACACTCCACTCTAAAGCTCTAAAGTTTTTGGATGTTGAGAACCCTTTGATAGGAGAAGAAAACGGTTGTTCATCGAACCTCTTATTTTTCCTCTTAACTTCATCACCTTTCATCATCTTTGAAGAATCCATGATTGGAAAGTGTTGTTTTCTTAATTAACATGTCGTTTTTTATTACTTCTATTATTGTTAGATTCTTTTATTCAAACAATGAAAAAAATTCAATATTAATATAAAATCAAGCATGCTATTTTGGAATGTTCTTAAAAAAAAAATTCAAAACCCTAGATACTAGATCTTGTTTCATCCAAAAAATAACGAAAATCTTTTTTCTTTTTCCTTTTTAAGATGCTAGATACAATTGATGATTGATGACATGAAATTGAGCGGTCATTACTTACTAGAAGACTAACCATGGTTAGGCGAGATGGGTGCCTAATATCTTCTCATCTCGTAACATAGCCTTGAAAGTTAGATCGTTGGTTCTTAGACTAGGCTTTATCATGCAACTTTACATTTTTCTTAGAATGTAATTAGGATCCAAAGCTATGTATTTTTCTTTGATTGTATTTAGGATTAATTTAATGTAAATCACCTATTCTAGATTTAAAAAATTAAATTAAATTGTACACGTTTTTCGATTAATAAAATGAGGAATTTCAATTTCAATTTCAAATCAATGTGAAGGTTTTATTGTTGTTTCCATTTTAATAAAACAAGTGGCAACTCAAAAAATGTACAACCCTCGATTTAGAGGGAAGTAAATCCTCAATAGATAACCGTTTTGAGGTCCACTAAGTTCGTAAGATTAGGATAAAATGAGAGATTCTTACAATGAAATATTATATTGAATCAGTTAAATTTGATGTCATTCAAATAAGATGTGCGTAATTTCTTATCGACTTTATATTTACTTTTTAAAAATTAAATATCCGTATGGTCCAATGATATTTATGTCTTTTCTTTTTCTACTTTTTTCTATTTTTTGTTTTATTTATCAATTTTTTTTTTTGGTAAGGAATCGGTCTAAGTCTCTAAGATTTGATCCCGTATAGGTGTAAAAAAAAAAAAAAAGAAACAACTACTTTGTAATGACTAGGTTTAGTTGTTGACTTATTAGAAGTGTTCCAAAAATGTGTGTGATCGAGTAAATGCCTCTACAAACGAATGGATCGGATTGAATTGGAAAATGTAAAGACTTTTACAAATTATAGCTTTTGTTACCACTTTGTGAACAATCATTAAGCTAAATAAGGTTAATCAATTTGATGACCCCTGATCATTAAAATTTGGATTCGTTTGTTTTAATGTAAATGGGTTTTCAGTGGAATAGATTTTCAACCAAAAATATTTTAATGGAAAAGAACCTATTTACGGTGTTTATTGCGTTCCTGAAAATGTTGTTTTCTAGAGTTTAGTTTGTCGCGGGGGGGGGGGGGGGGGGCTGGGGTGCTGGTGGTCTGTTGAGGTGGATATTGGTAAATTCCTTCTTATTTCCATCCGAGCCGAAAACATTTTTTGCTTTGACCACCCATTTACATCATTCCAAATCCCTAAAATGTGGGAAAAACATTTTCCATTTGGAAACCCATTTACGTCGAAACAAATAGACCCTAAGGATGCCTGTGAAGCTGCCAGATAGAGTTTACCTCCAAGGTTTGGAGGAACTCTATCCTTAATTTTTTTTATCAATTTAAATTACATCAATGATCCATTAAGGTTTCATGAAATAACTCCCTCCTCTTAAATGTTTCAAGAAATGATATTTCTCCCTTGAAGTTCATATAAATGCAACATGTAAGTATATACCCTCTCACACTGTGACTTTCCAATTAGAATATTCCATTTTAAAAAAATGATTAGGGAACAATATACAAACCCTCCATGTGATTTCTCCATAAAACGCAGAAACCCCCCTAACATTTTGAGTATAACATTTAACATTTTTAACTTTCATGTTATTGGTTTATTGGTTTATGTATAAACTGTTAAACATTCGTGAAAATAAATATTGAGTTGCATGTGATGCCATATGTCTATATTAGAGTTGCATTGTCATATAAAAGAGTATTACAATGGAGTTTATGTTACACTAAATAACCTTGAGGGGGTGAGTATTACACAATTAGTGATTTACGTATAAAACAATACTAAAAGGGATTATGTGTTACACTCAAAACCTCAAAAAAGTTCCATATTTTACGGGAAAATCACATTTTTTTAAAGATTGAATATTTTGGTAGGAAAGTAACGATGTGAAAGAGTACTTATGTGTTGCATTTATAAAAATCTCAAGAGGGTGGGGAGTGTCATTTCTTAAAACGTATAAGGGGAATGTTATTTCGTGATATTATTTCAATTTATTAATTTTATTAATATCCTTAAGAATATGTCATTTTAGAGGGAATTTGTAAGGAAATGGTTTGGGTTTTACCATTGAAACTTGAAATTTTGATTCGTATGCTTTAATGATAAATATTCCCAGACTTTGCTGAACGAAGACTCTCTTAATGTACTTTTGGTAAGGAAAATAAAGAAGAAGAAATTTATTTCCTGTTTTCTTTTTCTTTTGCTTAGACAACCACAGTTTATTCTATTTTAAAAACAATAAAGTTATTGACACAATACTTTCACAGCAACACTAAGTTGTCAAATTATGAATAGTAAATAATAAAGTGATGAAAGTGATGGGTCAAAATAAGAATTAATAGAAACTTGTCAACTTAGTATTAACATGAAAATGTTGTTTGTAGTATTGCTCTCTTAAAATATATATATATATATATATATATATATATATATATATTTTTATCTTAACCTGAAAATAGAATTCACATTATTTGAAATGGAAATTTTCCTTTACCAGGTAAAATTAGTATACACTCTAGACGTAAATATTATCTCAGAAAATTCAAAGAAAATAAAATTAAAAAAAAAAAATCCAAAAAGGAAAGAGAAAGAAAAAAAATAAAAAACTTAACCGAGTCTTGTACACTTATATATTGGCTGAATTAGACTTTTAATCCTTGAAAATTTTACAAAGTTTCAATATCGTCCTTGGAAACTATTTTGTGTTACTTTAGTCATAAAGCAAAGGGGGAAAGAGGAGAGAAAGGATGAGATTTCCTTCGTTTGGTTAATGAAAAAAATACACCAAAAGTAGGGAAACCCAATCAATCGGGTCCACATTTTGGCATCCACCCAAAATTGGACAGAAATGGAGGGATGGCCAGTTTTTCACTATTGATACTTAATGAAATTACATTTTTGTCCCTTGGCCTTTATTCCTCTCTCTATTTAATCTCTGAACATGATAGTAAAATGCGTTAAGTTTATGCATAAGTTTTTGGTTCCATTTCCCTCCCCTTTGGAAACCAAACAAATTAAGGAAAGAAAAGTGGATAGTTTTAGCTCCTTAATTTCTTCTCTATTTCCAAACACATGAGGGAAACATATATTTATTCTTCTCTTCCATTATTATTTCCTTTCTCTTACTCTTTTCTTTTCCCTTTTCCCATTGCAACCAAACACAGCGTTTATAAAAAATAAGATGAGATTTTTGACATTCTTCCAAAGCTCAAGAAGATTATTATAATTTACCATAAAAAAAAATAAAAACGAATTGTTTTCACAGTTCTACAGGCTAGAGCCGTAGCCCGTGGCTTAATTAGCTATTATAATAAGGGTCCACAACTGAGAGTGAGAGGGAGCTAGCGGAAAACTGAGAATTGAAAAAGGTGGTAAGGTTGGATCATGGCTCATGGCATCGTTGATGGGTGACAAGAAGTTTTATACCATCAATGAAATCAACAAATCATGTTTAAATCTCATGCTCGGCACTCCTCCAGGCTCCAGCACAGCACAGGTCACTCACTCACTCGCTTCATCGCTGATGTTACTTCAAAACCGTTACTATCCCCAAAGGAACCAGGAGTACTAGAGTAGTAGACCAGACCGGTACATTTGGTGGCCCAGCCATCCATATTAGCTGACGTTTACATTGTGGGGCTGCAGAATTTTCGGGAATGGATCGGCATCTCCTAAAATTACTAGTATACTATTAGCATCGGGCGGCTGCGTAATCGCCATCACCATACATATCATATCATCATAGGATTGATCGCCAACATCAAAGAGCAGCACTATAGATATAGATTACCGACTTATTCAGATAATGGGACAAAAGAGAAGCCCCACAAATGGATACATGGTCTTCAATACAAATCTTCTATCAAATGTCGTGTTTCATTTTATGTTGTACTATTTATACTATTCTCATCTCGTTAGCTAAAATTGATGTACTTTAGGGTTTTAACTCTTTAAAAACCCATTTTTCTACTTTAACTATCAACTTTTACATAATATCTCAAATTTCATTCTTCATTTTACAATACATGATAATCTTATAAATTTTCTTTTAATTATAAGAGTGGATAAAATAAAGAGATGAGAGAGAAATAATGAATAAAAAAAGACCTGATATACATTTACATAACCAGTTAGGTAAAAACATCTACTACTGTAGCAATTTGTAAAAATGAAAACTTGGGTGCTTCATTTTAAGTTATTTTTTGAACAATACTCTCTATTTTAGCTTTTTATGGGTTTTAGAGAATGGGTTGGGAATGCAATTACAATCTACAATCTGTCACTATTATTTTTCCTATAAATAAGTAAAGTTTAAAATAGAAAAAAATCATATATGTATAATATTATAATTGACTGAACATAAATTGAAATACAAAAAGTGAGAAATGATTTGCATTCGCCACAAATCGTGAGCCAGTTGTACAATGCAGTAGTTCTAGACCATCCCAAGATCCCATCGCATGGTGTAATAATTTTAAACTGTCAAAATTGAGAGTTGTTGTTACAACTTTTTATTTTGGCATGTGGGTCTTGTTTATGGATTTATCCGATCTATTTCAACTCTTGTCCAATTCTTAGTGATATTGGAATCTTGTTATCAGTTAGGATTAAGATTTGATTACTTAAATTAAAAATAAATAAAAATAAATATCTATTATCTCTTAAGATAATTACCTATTATCTTTAAAATAACTAATTTGAATTATCACTAAATAATTATGTCATGATAAAATTTCCACCATATTTAAATATTTCAACCACTAAGAATTAAAAACAAATTTAATTTAATTTAATATTTTAAAAGACCAATTAAATTAATTTAGAATAATTCTATGCATGTGAGCCCACGGTGGAATTAATTTTTTACCAATAAAAATTAATTTAGTTATAAAACCTTGATACCATCTTGACCGTTTAAAATGTGGATTTTAAACTTAAGCTCAATTTTAGAATTATGAATCATGTGTGAAATTACTATTTTGTATTTTATACGCAAAGATAAAAATTAATTATTGCAAAATAGGGTGCCAACAATGACATTTTTCCTTTGCTGTTGAAGTGTGGAGGGTCCAAAATGTTCTAGGGCTTTGTACTTCACAACAATTTTCAAGTTTCCATGAAATCCTAGATATTGTGCTCCAGCATGGAAAATAAATGAATCTGGCTGTTTTCTGTGTAACGACTTGGTGATCATGGTTCGGATTTGCACATTGGTTGAGCAGCTATATATGCACTAGATTACATTGATGCGAAACAACAAATGCAATCATCTATCAACTCACAGGAATGGCAGGTAACACAGTTAAATTGGCAACCACCTAATGATTATAAGATTAATTTTGAGGGTTCATTTGATACTCACTCTGGGACCGTGGGGATAGGAATGGTAGTAAGAAATGACAAAAAGGGTAAGTTTTAGCTACTTGCTCACAAAAGTGTGATGGAAATTGGAAGGTGATAAGGCTAAAGCACAAGCACTCTCTTTGGTTCGTGCTGTGAATTTTCCTATTGAATTGGGACTTCACAGTGTTAATTTTGAAGGGTCAAACAAATCCCACAGTTCTGCTTGAAATTCATCCTCAATTAATGTGCTTAATGAAAGAACGGCATCTGTTTGAGGAAGCAAAGATGTTGGCAAATAGCTAGTTGTCTCTCTTTTGATTTTGTATGGTCAGCAACTTCATGTAATAACAAACCAGCAGTTTCTTTAGCTTTTTTAGCAGTCTTGTAAGTTGTCAGTTGTAACTCAAATTGTGTTCAGATGGAAGAAATTCCATCCCCCATAGTCAGCTTAGTGGCTGCAGATATGCCGATTGTATAGTTTCATGTTGATATCAATAAAGCTCTATCTTTTTAAAAAATGAAAAATGTATAATTTTAATCTATTAGGGTAAAATTTGTACTAGCAACAACTAGGATCGAGATCGCGTACAATAGTTAACCTGTAATGGATCTTTATTTTTTGCTAAACTACCTGTAATGGATTTAGATGGTCTAGATTGAAACATTTTCTATAATTTTTTATCTTGACCATCCAAACAGATATATTAAAGTAGTTATTCCCACACATGGCCTGAAATTCGACTTCATTATTGGTACTAATTGAATTGTAGGAAGAGCTTCATGCATACCTAAAAGATTGTCATAAATTTTGAGTGTATTTAGGTGGAATTGGTTAATCCATCATCAACACCAATGTCTGCTGCAGTAAATGCCTGGGATACCTAATTGCTTTTCAAGCAGAAATTTATTGGGTTTTTTTTCTTCTCATTCATTCAAAGAATTACACGTGAATGTTTTTGGGTATGAATATTATGCATGGTGAGCTTAATTTGAAGGGTGTACATCTGTCTGCTTGATTTGATTGCAGTCAACAATTCTCAACGCCAATAGCTTCCACGCTTCTAAATTCGGATTAATTATTCACTTATCATTGAAAGAACAAAGTATATATAGGTTTTACTAATTGAGAATTGCTGACAATTTACACAAAAAAAATAATTTAGTGCAACAATTTCAAATAACTCTATGATGTCAAACATTTGGGTTAATGCGGCCCCTATATTTCTTGAACAGCCTTTCACCAATATTCAAGATACGCATTCATCTATCAACAAACAATTTCTTGGGAAAAATTTAAGATGTCACATGATAGCTCTAGCTATGAGATCTATTTTATCAATGGATGTCTTTTATCATTTATATTTTCATACATTTTCTTCATAATACTTTAGAACCATTTCACTATTTTTAATTAGTGAACAATACCAAATGAGAAAATTATCAAATCATGTTGACTTTGATTACTTTCACTTCTTAAATAATAACTATTAATAAGTATAAGAACTTTATCCTTTGACAGACATGCAAGCTACATGTCAGTATATGTAACAGCCGAAGAAAATTTTAATAAATAGCAAAGAGCTAGCCAAATATCGCTATCAAGTGATAAATCCTTATGTGTATTATTTTGAAAATTTATAACTGTTCTATTTTACATTTTTACTGGATGGAACTCCAATCAATCAAAATAATAAAAACTACTAAATAACTTTTAATTACAAAGTGAAAGAATTTTAGTTGTTTTTAGTCCATTCTATCTTTTTCGTAGTTTCTTACTCACACACTTATAGAGTTATTCATCAATGTCAGTCCATTCTGTTTTTAAATAGTTTCTCCCTTGTGTACTCTCACTCACCCAAATATTCATCAATGTCATGTAGACAAAACTTGCATAATTTAGTTGGTTTTTTTAACAAATGCCCTAATGGAATTTCGTCTTGGACTAGATATAGAACAATTGTCAATGAAATGTTATGAATTATTTTGAACAATTATTATTTTAGAATAGAGTCAATTAAATGAATAGTTATAATCATTGTCAAACACATAATTTTTGTTAGAAAACTTCTTAAGGAAATTAAAGATATTGATGTCGGTAATTTGATAACTTTTGTTGTATCGTGGAGGTGAATTGTCTTTAATCTTGCAACAAACTCTTTCGAGTGTGGGAAATTATCATCTTAAAGAAGATATTTTTCATGACTCAAAGTCACATTTAATTTGGACAATTATCATCTTAATGAAGATATTTTTCATGACTCAAAAGTCAAATTTAATTTCTGAAACATTTTCTTCACCATTGTGTGTAGTCATGAATCCCATTTAATAACAGTTTCTTTGTTTTTAGTGAATAAACCAAACAAGAAGTTCATCAAATCATGTTCACTTTTTATTACTTCTTCTGTAATGATAGATTTTCACCACCCTTACACCACTTATTCACACCATTAAAAAATTGTGGACAACAATGTTCACAATTTGTGAACATGTTCATAATTTGTAAATATTGATGTCCATAATTTATGGACATAAATTTTAACATTTTGGTAGAATAGTGGTGTAGGGGGTGTCAAGTGATAAATCCTTTTAAAATGACTTGTAGTTTATTAAATTGTGCAATTTTGTCTCTATAACAATGATGAATAACTGTGTGTGTGTGTGTGTGAGAGAGAGAGAGAGAGAGAGAGAGAGAGTACAAAACATATAATGGATTGACAAGGATTTATAACTCTATGTGTGTGTAAGAGAGGGAGCAGGGAGAAGGGAGAAACTACCAAAAAAAATAATGGGCTAAAAACTAGTAAATGCTTCACTTTATAATTAAAAGCTATTTAATAGTTTTTATGAATTTAATTAACTGAAACTCCATCCAATAAATTGGAATAATTATAAATTGGAATATCACAAATAGAGTCATTGCCATATCTATCAAAGGCATAGTTCCCCAACCTGGAGTTATTTTACTTTATTCCAAATTGGTTTCAATGAACTCCGTATACAAGTTCGTCTTGGATTAGTTCTAGAACAATTGTCAGTGATTTGTGTAGTCATAAGTCCTATTTAATACCATTTTTCAGTTTTTAATGAATAAAATCAAACGAGAAAATTATCAAATCATGGTGACTTATGATTACTTCACTTCTTGAATACAAAATTATTAAGTATCGGAACTTTATCTTTTGACGGACAAGCAACGTGTTGAGATAACGACCTAAGAAATTAGTGAATAATTAAATATCAAAGATATCTTCAGCTATGGAGTTATGAAGCTTTTTTAATATGACTTTGCAGTTAGACTTAGTCATGGCTATTAAATTGTGCAAGGCAATGTGGCATTTGCGTTTTAGTGATGAGGAAGAATTATTGGTATATAGCAGTATCGGGTGTAGGGTTATTTAAAGAGCTCATTAAACATGTCTATTTAAAATTTGACAAAAGCAACCAAATATCTTTGGTAACATCATTTCACGGCCAACATTACAACTGCAAACTTAGCTTATAGAAGAAGGATCAAGGAAGATATCTTATGACGAACCTAGCTACCCCAGAATTGAGTTGGTAAAGGAGATTTTCAACATAAAGTATGAGTTGTCCATGTAGAAAAGTAATGCTTATCAATACACAAGTGATAGCTGTTTAAATTATTTAGACGTTCTTTATTTTTTATCTCTTCTTTCTACCTATTTTTTCCTTTGCTTTTAAAAGCTATTAATTGTTAACAACTTTATATGTCCTTTTGCATCCTTATGAACCATTTTCTTTGGAGACTTGGTTTGTCCTTTTGTTTTTTTTGGTAAGTAAATAAAACCATGGTCCTGTTAACGAGTGCTCTTAGGGTAATAGTAAAGGAAGCATTTAATGCTTCTACTTTATAGGAAGTAGTAAAATTTTAATATTAAAATAATACAAAAATAACTTTTAAGGGTATTTTAGTCTTTCTATTTATTATTTTAATATTAAAAATTTGTTATTTCCCGTAAAATGTAAGCATTTAATACTCCTTAACAATTGCCCTAAAGACACTGGTTAACAAAAATCTAAAACCATTGCCAATTTTTAGGAATTTGTTAACGAGTGCCCTTAGGGTAATGGTTAAAGAGCATTAAATGCTTACACTTTACCGGAAATAACAAATTTTTAATATTATAATAGTAAATAGAATGACTAAAATACCCTTAAAAGTTGTTTTTGTATTGTTTTAATATTAAAATTTTACTATTTTCCATAAAGTGGAAGCATTAAATGTTTCCTTAACCATTGTCCTAAGGACACTCATTAACAGGATCCTTATTTTTAATGAGATCTAAAAGAATTAAGTATTAATTAACAAGTTCCCAAGTTTAGAGAACGAAAAAAAAGAAAAAAAAAAAAAAAAGAATTATCCAGAAAATATTATTTATTTCATTTTCATATTAAATATTACAGATTTAACCGTGTACAAATTATCACGTCATTTAAGTTTTGTACATTGTTAAATCTAGGAAATAAAATCTTAACGGTGAAATAAACAAAACCAGAGATGTTATTCTAGACTGTTCATCTCTCCTTGCTTATTGGGGTATAGCAACCTAGCTAACTAGAACTAGTAAATAGGAAGCGGAGGCAGAGGCAGAGGCAGGTGGTGGTCACCGTGTGCTTTTAACAAAGTCTACTTAAATACCAGTCCAGCTATTAGCTATACGTGTTTTTTTAATAAATTCCTCAGTTGGTCCCAATATAATATTGGCGGTTGACTTGGGTTAATTATGGCACATCGCCTTACGTAGCTAAGTACACTAATATTGATTCTCTTGCTGCCTCTTTGGCCTGTCATGTTTGGCATGCACTCTCACTTGTTGCATTACTTCCCCAACCAGCACCAGGTGAACCTATATTAGTTAGGGATATGAATATTCACACCAAGTGAATTCAATTTTAACAATGACGTCAATTGAGAATGCTAACTTATTATTATTACTATTAGTTGCAATGTTGAGCTTTTCTTTAGGTTAGGTGGTGGTACCATCTGCAAGTCTTTCTAAGCTAGTACAACATGCTCGGTTGGCGAGTTGGAGGATTATCCGGGAGTACAATTAAATGCGTACTCCCTCCTCTCACAGAAGTGGTGGGTCCCACCATGAATTTAATTAACGGGATCCACAACTTCTGTGAGAGGAGGGAGTATGTATTTAATGTACTTCCGGAGTACGATATAATTATCCTGTTGTGAAAGTTTATAATTGATTTATATTGGTTCTGAAAGAAAATGTATTGAGAATGGGAAATTGAAAAACTAGTAGTTAGTTTAATAATGTTGAAATATGAAAAATACTTTTGTGTTTCCATTAATGGGTTTTTCATTTTTTAACAAATTCTTATTGAGTTGTTATGGCTTAATAGTAATAATTTGAAAAATACAAAGCTAGCTAGTCTAAGAAAAAACATTTCACTTCCCATAAGGTGAATGCAAGTGATCTCGAGGCATCATGAGGTGCAAGTTTATAATTTGTGATAGGGCCATCATCCAACAGACGGACGACTTTAAGCTCACCAACGCTTAGACGACGCTAAACGAATCTTGCATCACATTGTCACCCAAATGAGACTGATGAGTTCACCCTCTTATGGACGGACGACGTTATCCCCGTTACCTGCCCATCAAAGGATGACACGGACTGACAGACAACAATCAATAAACCGACCGTCTCAACGAGCATATGTAAGGACGACCTTAGGTATCGTCCTTGACACATATCCCCTCGGCTCATTAAAGAATAACCTCCATAAACGTAATTAAATACCAAAAGCGTTACACTCCCATTAATAACAATATCCTCGAGATATTGTAACTGTCTTCATAAAGGCTCCTATTCAAGCCCAATTAAGGAGGGAATTAAAGAAGGCTCAACGGCTAATTTCTGAGGGACCTATATAAACCTCCCATCAGAAAGACACCAGGTACTCACATTTTTTAGCCTAAACACTTTTACTTACCTGTTAATCATCCTCTCCAAATTTCTGACAAAGGCATCGGAGGAACTTTGGCCGGCACCCCACCGGTGTTTTCCTACCGTCGTCATCACCTTTTACTGTTTCAGGTCTTCCATCAGAGAGAGCATCCGTCGAACGACTGTGCTGATTTTCACGCATCATCAATTTGTTATTTTATTTTTTTGGTATTTTAAAATATTGTGAAATTTAAAACTATTTTAAAAGAACAGGATCCGTATAACTAATAAATATGAAATTAATTCATTAAAAAAAGGTCAGTAAATTTACAAAATAACGAAGAGCATTCCAGAGTTAGAGTAAAACTGAATTTATGATTTTGTTGCAAGATCTTATAAATTACAATACATTAATGGTGGTGGATAGTAATGGTGGATCCGTGAGAGGAAGGACTATCGTGTTGTTGTACTTCTAAAGTATTGAATAATTACTCGTATCATGGTATATTTGTTCATTTTAGTTGTAATACATTAAATCATTGACCATGCATATTGATAGTAGAAGTGGTAATGACGGAAACATTGGGAAATATTTATGGAGTTAGTAATGAGATATCGATAACATATAGTGGCAATTGAAGTGACAATGATATTGCTTTTAGTGTACATAATAAATTAAAAAAAAAGAAAAAAAAAAGACTTGTTCACCAATGTTCTATAGGCACAGGTTAAGGTACATGAATGAATTAAAAAGTTCATGTCAAAACACCATTTAGCATTCATCAATAAGTAAGTTGTTGGTGACGGAATATATTAAGTGATTTTCACTAACTAAATGCTTCGTTATTATGCATTATCAAATACAGAAGAAAGATTGAGTCCTATAATTGAAAGTGTTATTGAATGCATTTAAAATGATTTAAGTGTTGAAAATTTTCATTTCCTAAACTTAATTGGGCCATGAAATAACGCATTTCAATGTGAGTAAATTCCAATAAAGGAGAGAGAATATATATGCGTAGAAAGGAGAGATTAGAGGAATTTGGATGGACTGGCCACATGGACAGGTGGGGATGAGATCAGTCAAGAAAGAGTAAAGAGTTCATGATGATGTCTTATAATCTTTATATTTTGCTAATTTTAAAAAATGGCTCAAATGTGTGGTTACTGCTCCGTCCACTTAAATCCCGGGACACATGGTGTGAGACCGTCCAAGCAGCAGTGGGATGTACCAAGATTCAAACTCTCAACCTTGGATTGAAAGGTAAAGAGTTTGATTAGCTTCATACTATTAAGCCACCACCGCAGTGGTATACAGTATACCATCTTATAATCAGATGAGATATTTGGAAATATTGAAAAGATTGGGAAAATAATCAACTCTTGGAATCATAAGAATCTTTATTTTGCAGGTAATTTAATCAGTATATGCGGGATACAAGTTTACTGAACTGTTATTTTCATTTGTCTAATGAAAGTTGTTAAGAAGATAGAGAAGCATTTAAAGGCTTTCTTGTGGTCTGGTCTCTACTAATAAATGTGACATGTCAAGAAGGATTTGGGGAAGAATTCTTAAATCTCTACCTTGAGCAGTTGAGTGCCTTCCCAAAAGAAAGTGTTGGGGAATTCCATTCTGAATTCAGTAGCGCAGTAACTAATTATTAGGCCATGTCTGAGTGATATCTATGATGCATTGCTTAGATAGTTATATTACAATCACATCTAGATAGAAAGAAATGCTTATAATCTTATGCAGGAATGGACAGGGTTTACCTACATCCCAGTGTGGAGGAATTCTCCTTCAACCCACTACGTGTCAATCAAATAAACTATTCATATGTACTATTTAAAAAGTCACATGACTTATTAAAAAAGTCATGTGACTAAAAATACATGTAAATAATCTATTTAAGTATCACGTAGTGGGTTGAATAAAAATTACTACAAATCGGATTAGAGATAAACTATTTCCGACTAAGGGGCACTTATACAACCTGTTTTTTGGGAACCACAAGCCAACAAGTAAATATTCGGTTTTTTTTTTTTAAGCTATTGGGTCGGCTTCAATTTTTGGGGGAGGCCAGAGGGGCAACTCCAATTTTTGGAGGACCAACTTTTTAAAGGTTGTAAAAACTTGTGTTACAAATAAAATAAAATAAAATAAAAATTCAAAATTGTGGCCACCCAACACATAATGTGACTCTGCCACTTGGCTTAAGACCAAATCTTATGATGTAGGTCAACAAACTCTGATACTAAAATTGATGTTAGCACAAAACATTCAAGGATTTTTCGGGAAAACAAACAAAACTGATGTAGAACACAATTATCAAGGAATTTGAGAATAAATACAAGATAAGAGTGCAAAAAAATTAAATTAAACCTAAGAATCAACATCAAACAATATAGAAAACCTACAAATCAAAACCTAGGGTTGGTTAGAGATTGGAGTCAACACCAAGCCATTAAACAAAATACGAATAATATAATTAAAATAGAATCGACTTAGCTTTGCATGCATCATCTTGTCAACACTCTACACTAGTAGTGGGGAGTTTAAAGTAATATACATAAAAAACAAAAACAAAAAACAAAAAAGTACAATGAAAACTCAGACATGGAAAGGCTACACAACTTGCAAGCCAACAATACCAACAAAACCTGCGTCACAAACATCCACAAAATCATCAAATTAGCTTAAAAGCTTTTTTTTTTTTTTTTTTTTAATTGGTATTTCTGAAGGTATTCCTGTCAGTGTACATATTACAGAAGACTAATCTCTTCCCAACAAATAATAAATAGTTGCAGAGGTCACCTTCTTGGCATTGGTAGCCAAAAATCTACTTTCCAAAGTTGGACATGCCTACTTCGCAACATTACTACACACATATACCAGGTGTTTGGGCAGCCGTAAAATTAAAATTAAAATTTACAGAATGGGATGATGGTCATGAGCTACAAGGAGTAGCATAAAACTGTACATGTACATTATACAACAGTTGGAACCACTATCCTGACAAATGATTAGATTGAGAGGTATTTGCACGACTTAGACATTTCCTTCTGTATCTCCATGCTACCTGAATGCGGATTGCTGCAAGGCATCTCCAGTAGGGTGATTCATACCTACAATAAAGAAAATTTCACATTATTATACTAGGCATTTGAAAAGAAACTAAATTGCACTTTCTTATCATCATGACTAAGAAAATCACTTGCTTTTACAATAAATGTGTTGTCTGATTCATCCTAAAAACCCAAAAGAAAAGATGTGGTATCTAAGAAATCATATTGCCAAAAACAATGTGATTTATTTAGGCTCAGTTTGGGATGACTGTTTATTATATGAGAATCTGTATTTATCAAAGTACTCTTCTGAATCAAGCTTTCAGATAAAAGTTGACAGCAATAACCTTATGGCCCCTTGAACACGTGGATTCCGCAAGAATCTTGCAAAAAGACTGGTGACTTCCTCAAGGTCTGCAGCTCGGAGTGAAAATGCTTCTATATTTGTTAAGCACGTTACTGTCCTGTTGCCAAGCAATCTGTGTCCAGCCATCTTTATTTTTCTCCCATCTGCAATAGAAACAATGTTGATAAAATATGCTGCAGTATTTCAAGTGCAGGCATCTTATTATGAAGCCAAAATTCTGGCTATTGCAAGTCCACTAGGTACTTATTTGAAAATTATAGTTAGCTAATGATTAAACTTATACCTTTGCTTACTGAAGAATGCTCAAGACACCATGTGAGAAGTTCCTCACCACAAACATCCCCTTCAGATAAGGGAACTACAATACCATCTTCTCCTTTGCTCTCTGCTTTTCCGCGTACAATGAAAACCATCTTCTCAACCAGACCACCACGATACAAAATGCTGCTTCCTTTAATGTATATCTTTTGTCTTAGTCTCTCACAAATGGCATCTAAGAAAGGATCCTCCATCAGGGCAAATATCCGAACCTGAAATGTATTTTAAAATCCACATAATTTGCTTATGAATAGATCCAACTTAAGCATGTAATAGTTTGATGGGCTCAACTTAGGCATGTTAGTCTTTGGAGACACATGTTCTCTAGGCAGCAAATCAAGAAGAAAATAAGAACTCAAGACATGAAACCCTAATAGCCAACAATAAACTAAAAAAGAACCGAGAAGTAACAAATTAAAAATAGGAAATTAGGGTACATATATAAGAAACACCAACCCCCCCCCCCCCCCCCCCCCCCCCCGCAGGGTTCTTTAGATGAAGCCTCTTCTTCTGTCCTCACTTCAATGATAGAAATATGATGACAGGGGTTGATTTAAGTAACATTATTTTGTTGGGTTTGATCAAGGTGTTTGCTAACCGAATTTGGAGAGAGATAGAATCCGTGTGTGTATGTGTGACCCAGCATGAGAGACCCCCTCTTGACCCTTCTTCCTTTTGGTCATTTCTCTTTAGGGTTATGGGTATTTTAACTCTGTCCATATGAGTATATGACAAATCTAATAAGGCTAAAATTTTAGGTTCTTGAATTACAAGGACAAAAGTAAGGGTTTCACAAAATCTCAAGGAGATTTTTGTAGATTTCCTTCTTTTTTAAAGCTTCTAACTAATCGAAGCTTAAGCAGAAAGGATGAGAAGTGATTCATTATTCAGAATAACAACTAAAGTAAAAGGGGACAATTGTTTAGTGGAGCCATATAATGCAAGCCCATAGAGAAACTTCAACTAGTGACTGCACAACACTAATTTATCAAAGAAACTATTGCAACTTTACTTAATAATAAAATCACCTAACAAAACTTGTCAAAGTAAAGACAGATTCAACACATAACTCGACGAATTCATACTAACTAAACCAAGATTAATTTTATATAAAGAATCAAATATCATGGTTCAGGCATAAAATTAACAAAAAGGACATTAACAAATTCTTATATTTTAAAAAGAAGTTTAATTTACCATGGGTAAGGCGATGCATAGTGAGGGAATCTGAAATCTCATTTCTAATTTTGATTTTGGTGTTTAAAGAGAGAGAGAGAGATTGTTTGGTTCGTAGCTGTGTGGGAGATTGAGTGACTAATGATAACAATCTATTGTTTGGGAGATTGGATTATAAAAATTGAAGCCTCAAATTGTTATGGAAAATTAATCATCAATAATGATTAGGGTACTCGCATCAATATTTTTTTTTTAAACAACTTCAGGTTTCAATTGGGTTAAATTTTTATTAACCTACAATTTGGGGGCCTTCTTGGGGTGAGGGAGACACAGCCCACCTATGCATTTTTCTTTTTAAATTCCTATAAAAGTAATTATTGATAAAAAAAAATTGGGACTTTTTTTTTTCCAAATGGGGCCATAGGCAACGGCCTAAGTGGCCTTGCTTAAGAGCCGGCCTGAGCAAGAAGCATAGGAACAAATTGATCCTAATAGTTTTAATACAGTGGTCACTTGGACTGACCAGTGATAATTCATCTTGAAAACTGGTAATTTGAAAGAAAAGGAATACAATATAACATATGAATTGAACAAAACAAGGAAGCCATGAAAAGTGTTGGATTTTCAAGAATAGATGTTCTCATGCTTAATCTTCCTTTCCTTTGGATTGTCACAATAATTTTTTTTTTTGGCCAGGAACAGAACAGGGTGCAACTGTAATAGTGATATTGGGAGACAGAGAGAGGAGGGGGGGAGGGGGGGGGGGATATCAATTACTTCATAGAATTGACTAAAAAAAGTTTGGATTTCGCTGAAGGTATAGCGCAGGACCTTTCAAAATATGCAAGAGAAAGGGAAATAGAACCATTGGGTCATTATGGACAGGGTTGGAGGTATTGAAGTGTATTGTTTGATAATAGAAGAAGTGAAAACCAATCAAGCAACTTAACTTCACTGAGATGTATTTCAGACCTTTTTTTTTTTCCTTTTTTTTCCTTTTTATTTTTTATTTTTTTTTATTTTTTTATTTTTTAAATATGTTATTCAGACTATTGCAAAGGGTACCAGGCCAACCATTTAACCGAATGCAAAATTCGAAATGGGAGGTTTTTGGAGAGGGGTGGTGCAGTGTATATACCGCACAAGGTAATATAAAAGATTTCATATCATCAAATCCTCATCCATGATCCAGTTCTGACGAGACAAGGGACCACAAAAGGACAAATGCTCATACCACAACTGAACTCGAAATAAATAATCCCAAAATCATAAAATGGTGGATCCCACTTGGCACATAAGGGAAGTAAGACCATAACTCTAATTGTCATAAATATAATCAAATGGATCAAGTCAAGTGACCAAACTAAAGTCCCCATGACGTCATAAATATAATCAAATGGATCAAGTCAAGTGACCAAACTAAAGTCCCCATGACATGATACAAACAACACTGTGTTACATACATGTAGTGTACTTATATTATTAGTTTTGCATTGCATGCATAAGATTACCGAAGACTCAATTCAGCCAAAATCTAGAGAATAGATTGAGCTTGACAGACAACATAGATGATAGAACTGCTCCAAGACCAAGAGGAATCAGATGAAACTACCAATGCAAATTCAATATGCATGACCAGACATATTATCTAACCATGCATTGCTGAGCTATATGATGCAATGAGTGTCGAAGGTCAAACTCAACGGGAAAAAAAACTTGCACAACACCAAGCTAAGCGAAAGGGAATAGTCCAGCCAGACTGATAGACTCCAGCCCACCACTCTCGGATGAGAATGAACTCCAATTGGTGCTTGTGAATGACCCAGGTGATAGTAATGACAAGGAGCTAGTTTTTATAAAGGAAGAGGGGGATTATGACTAGTCACATTGTATGCAAGCCCATCAAAAGAAGTGACAATGCAAGAGCAGGAGAGGGAAGGTATGGGAAGTTTCAGCAAGAAAGATATTAAGGATCAAAAGCTATGGGTTTGTTTGTGAATATTGAGAACAGATGGCAAGAAGTGCTCAAGTTCTTCAATAAAAGGCATGAAGGAGCTTAGAAACCTAGAGTCTTCAAATTAATTATGATGCAAGGAAAAGTGAGGTTAGTATGCGAATGGAAAGCAAGATGGCTGTAGCCTGAAGGGCTGATGATGAACCCAGAAAAAGGGAAGTTATCAAAAACATTTGCATGAGTGGAAGGGAATATATTGTTTGTATTGAAAGGGTTGAATCTATGATTCATGGAATTGCTAAGAGCATCTGGGGAGGTCCCTATGTGGAGTGGGAGGTTCTTGAAACTGTGCGATCCGCAAGGGATACTGTCGAGAATAATGAAAAGTAGATAGCTACATTAGCTTTTATTCAGTATCATGTCTCTTTTGAAGCATAGAAGACGGTTTTGGATGGACATTTTCTGGGGTGGATGGACCAAATATCAGTTTAATGCAGCTTTTGCAGCCTGGATGGGTTTGGACGAGCCAATTGGATATTTGTGGATGATTTTATATATATAAATATATATATATATATATATTTCAAACATGCTTAGTTTGTTGTTCAAGATTATTAAATTCATGGGGTGGGGGAAATTAAGTGGGATAGCTTGGAGATTATGGGTTGAACATTATGCAATCTGTTGATGTCATGGGTTAGGTTTCCATTGCTTTGAAATCTGTGACAAGGTCTTGTTAATATGTTTAAAGGATTTCTGGTAGTAAGGTTGGAGAGATGGGTTTGGTTGTCTTGTGATGGCTGAGGATTTTGATGTTTGGAGGTTTTGACGATTTTTTAGTCATCAGATAAATAAAATAATAATAAAATTTTCTGGAAGGTTTACCAAGGAAATATACTTTACAAGTCAGGCCACCCTTCCCCTCTCCTCTCCTCTCCTCCCATATCCCCCATACAAACATAGGAATATAGGATTAAGGATCTAAACTACAAGATTTATTGTAAGTGTAATTAATAAACATGCAATATTCATCCAAGAAACTAGTCATGTTTAGCTCAGACATTTTGATGCTTACTTTCTTTAGAAATTTGCAGAGATGGCGTCTTATATCTCTCTGAAGGTCTTCGGGCAAATTCTCCAAAAGAATTTCTTCATTTACCCCTCTAGTGGCAGCCCAATTATACCGTTCAGCTTGTCGTACTTGCCTACATGATAAGCCAATTATATGGGTCAGATTGCCAATAAATCCTGCATCAGAAGGCAATTTGAGAAGGTGAAATCCATCATAAACATGTTATCTGCATAGGCTTCAAATATTGGAAAATACCTCAAGCTCTAGCTCTAATATATATAAATACACACACTTAGGAGTGGTTCAATGCACAGTTTGAGTATTCGAACGGGCTCCTCTTTTGAATAAAATTATTTTATTTATCCAAAAGAAAATAAAGGAAGCCAGTAAGCTCTAACTCAAATAGCACTTCCTCCCTTGTAAGAATAAGGTGAGCTTGGACTAACAGATGCCTCAAATGTTTAACTTAACAATGAGAAAACAAATACCTCAAATAATTCAGATATAGCCTTTTGAGGTGAGCTTGGACTAACACTTATAAGCCTCATTCATTCATCTCCTTCTTCACTTAGTATGAAAAAAGGAGAAAACTATATATAATGCCAAGAAAAATGTAAACAAATAACGAGAATGTCATACCTTCTTAGGTCTTCAGGCAAGCGTCGATGGCTCATCCATTGCTCAACATCACGACGTCTTAGAGACATTTCTAACCTCCTAAGGGAAAACCACCACACAAAAAAGAAGAAGGAAACTAGTGAAAGAAGTTCAAAACTTTGGTGGAATATCTATAAATTCAAAAAAGTAAATCAATGGTGGAATATCTATAAATTCAAAAAAGTAAAATCAATGATATATATATATATATATTTTCAGTTGGAATTATTGACAAGTATAAATGAGACCCTAAACATAAATGTCTATAACTGAGATACTAGAATTATTAATCATTTATTACATGTAACTTTGACTATGGAACTTAAAAACAAATGGAAGAATGTATGTCCGGTTTGAGCAACAGAGAAAGTGTACTGTGTGCTTTAAATTACTTGCAACACTTCAAAGTTGATGAAATGAGATGGATAGTCCAACAATCAGGACATTAGAGAAATATAAAACTAATTGTTTCTAACAATAATTTGTCAATGGATTTAAGGAAAACCAATTTATACTATGTTCAAAACAAGAAGGATAGAGAAATAATGTAAAAGAAGGAAAACCAAGAAATTAACCAGAATCATCACCTAAGCATGATCTTTGGATACTGCTCCAATGGCTAAAGTAGTACTGATTAAACTCTAGCAATGGTTATACTTGCAGAATTACTGAAAATTGGGGGAACAGGTTTTTTTTTTAACTAAAAAAAAAGTAGCCATCTCTTTGTCCAAAGTTTTGAACTAAAAAAATTTGGGGAAAGAGAGAAAAGAAGACGAAGATGAGTTTTTTTTCTTTTTTATTATAAGTAGTCACCTCTTAGTCCAAAGTATGAACTAAAAAGTTTTTTTTTTTTTTGGGGGGGGGGGGGGGTGGGGGGTGTGTGAAGAGAAAGAAAAGAAATATTGAACTTCTGCATTTAATGGATGGGTCATAAACAGAATCTGAAAGTTCAAGATGAGGTCTTATGGCTGATTTGCAAAGGATTTTGAATCCATGAGATATTTTAGAAAGTACGAAAAAATATAATGAAAACCAAGTTTTTGGACCAAGACTTTGTTGACGTTGTAAGAATATATTATGAAATAAAAATAATAGCAAGGAAAAATGGAGAACTCAGGTGCTGCTGAGTTCAGTGCAACTGACCACACATGATGGTTGATGTGGTAGTTGAGTACATGAACATCATAAGGCTGTTGAACATTAATGAGCTATAGCTCAAATGACACTTCCTTCTCCCCTAAGAATGGGTGGAGGATGAGGCAGTGGGTTTGAAACCCATTGGGTACGTATGTAACATACTAATAAAAAAACATCATAAGGTCATTGGAATGAAACAATAAACGATGATAAATATGTGGTCCAATAATATAGATATATATATTTTTTATTGGCACCAGGTATCCGAAGCATTTGCTCTGACTATTCTCGGGGGTGCACAGGCCCTCAGCAAGGAGTTTCCTGCAAGTGTATCTCGGGTAATTCAAGAGGCAATTAAATTCCCCCAGTCCGATTATACAGATATAATAACTGTAAAATTCTTTAAATAAGAACCTTCCCCTAAAAGAAAAGATAATTTTCATTTTAGGAATAATTGAAAACAGAAACTAACTAGTGCGTTCTGAAATTGATTGATTAGGGTTAGGATTTCCTTTCATATTATATTGAAACCCATTTGATTTACCATCATTCCAGACAATCTCCTTTAATTCACAAAAGAGAAAAATGAGAAATTAAAGTACAGATGTAGCGAATAGTTAACCTATAGCAAAGTATACAAGTTAAGTGAACTCATTGAATTGTAACGGTTGTTTGAAGGTCTCTGGCATATAATAAGCATAAAAGAAAGAAAGGGAGATTGTTAAGCAGTGCAAAGGAAATGATAAGCAGCAGATCAGTAATGTGCAGGTGAGTTGGTAGTAGGCTTGGGTATATAAAAGTCTCTGTCTAGATAAGGACTAAGGTTTGGGTAGCTCCAAGAAGAAAGACATTCATGCCATTGAAGAATGGTATGGTTCTGAAATTTTAAAAATTCTGTCCTCCATATATTCTCTAATCCAAATGGCTGAGAAGCTTCCCTATTTATATCTTTCCCACTAGGAGGGGTGACAGTTCATTGAACTGCCAAAGAGAAAGGGTAAACCAACTTGGTTCATACGCTCAATTTTCCTCTCCCTCTCTCTCTGTTCTAGCACTTGCACTCCCTCCCCACCAACCCAGATTATTAGCTCATACAACCAGCATTGGTGAACTTCCTTTTCACTTACTTTAAATGGAGGACACATGTCACTCTGATAAAGCCAAGGGTGCTCATAACAGTCAAAGTGACCATTGATAGCACCGTTATATAGCTTCCCCAACACACTCGATTCTTCAACGTAGTCCATCAACTCAACTCTTCGAAGAGATATAATTGAAATAAGGTTCACACAAGAACACTATTTATATCAATCAACACTGAACACACACTCTATATGCTGCATCCATCTTGAGTGGCTTTTGCATGCACAAAGACTTAAGAACAAGATATCACTGTTGGTAAAAAAAAAAATTGTACCTCCGCCCAAGAGCCTGAAGAAAGTTTTGCATATTTCCAATGAGAAGAGCAAAGAGCAAGAGGCCCAGCCCAATTATGGCCATGGTAAAAAGGACTTCCCCAACAAAGAAGCTTGGAGTTTGATTTCCAGCGAGTGTACTGATTTGCTTCATAGATCATACACAGAAAACTTATCAAAAAAAGAAGAAAAAAATATATACACAGAACACAATGTCAGCAAGGAGTATATTTAATTAATACATTTCATTACAAAATTGATTGAATCACAGATGAACACACTTCCTACCATTTTACCAAAGGAAATGTGTCAGGTCAGTATGGAATAGAATCTAGAAAGAAAATCATTTTGAGACAAGAAAAATTTAATTATGATATTATTATAAAGTCGATAAAGTAGCACACCACTTCTTCAATGTCAGGTGTCACTATAAGACACATGTTCAGAATATTATTATAATCACTAGACACTGATGCAGTGAATTTCGAGCTTCTATTCCAGTACCACAAATGCAAAACTCACTCAATTAAGTGCACAACATCACCAGACACAACATATATGACGTAATATTTGCATTTTGTTTGGTTTGATGGAAATAAAAGGGAGTAGAAAACTCCGGAAGGAAAGGAGTTTGTTTCCCTTGTTTGGTTCAAGGTAAGGAAATGAGACGGTGACGACACGGAGAGATGGGAAACCCATCTTGGCCCATGTCATTGTGTCCACCCAAAATGAGTGGAAATAGAGACGAAAGAAGGATGTCAATTTGGTTATCACTAGAAAGTACTTTAGTACCTTTCTACTACTTATTTATTACGTGTATTTTTAAAGGAAAAAATATTGTTTTCGTTCCTAAAGTTTGCATAAAATTTGTTTTACATCCCTAAACTTTAAAAAGTTTTTTTTTTTTTTTTTTCATCCCTAAACTATTGAAAATGTTATACTTTTTGTCCTTCCGTCTTTTGAACTCGTATATGTCTAACTAGGTGGCACTATTTTTAACATTAGAAAATCTGAAATGTCTACCTAGATATTACATTTAAAAAAAAAAAAAAAAAAAAAAAACAAAAACGATACACATGAGGTGAATAAGTTTCACGAAACTATTGATCACACACACGGTTTAAAGATCTTATTAAAGCTTAGGAACAAAAAAAACATTTTTTGAAATCTAAAGGATAGAAAGTAAAAAGTTTTCAATAGTTTAATGATGAAAAAATAACTTTTTAAAGTTTAGGGACGAAACTAATTTCATGCAAACTTTAGGGACGAAAACAATATTTTTGCCTTTATTAATGTCATTTTCCAAGTGAGGGACATCTACCTCTAAAAACATATTTCTAACTCTCTAATAAACATTAGAAATTTAAAAATAAAGTAAAAAATTATATGAATATGATATGGAGTAAACTGATCTTTATTTCTGCCATTCCTACATATAGTGCAGGACGTCAGTGGAATCTTGAAAAAAAATTGGTCAGAAAATTTTCCTATTGACATGAACCAACATATAATATAGATACAAGTATGAATATGGAGTAATAAACAAAGAAACAGCCATGACATGTTCCATTGAGCTTAACGTCAATGCCAAATAATAAATCAAGTGGAAGAAACCAACAGATATGGCATCTGTTTGCCTCCCGCCTAGAGGGCTTGACAACAATTGCAATGTATTTTCTTAATACTCTCTACGGAAAATCTTTAGTAAATTTAAAAGCTACAGAAAACTAAATTCTGACAGAAATTCAATTTGTATGAGAAAGTACAACACACTTCACATAAGAAGATAAAGCAAAAATTAAGAAATAGATAAAAGGAATACCTGGAATCCCCAAAATAATGAATATATATATCTGGTTATGATGCTATGTTTCGTAGTAAGATTGACAGCTGTTTCGTAGATTCCATAGGAAAAGCCATCTTTAGTAAAACAAGCACTGGCATTCTCATTGTTAATCCATGATGAATTGGAAGCATTGGGAAGCCAATGTTTATTCCACTTCCCACAGTCTATCAAACTCGAGCATGACGCAATGAATGAAGAGTTACAGACTTCTCGAAGACATTGATTAACCCTCTGGGACAAGAAAAAGGAGGTAAAATGAGAAAATTAGAGAATCATTGAACAAAAGCCTTCATGTATGTAGTAAGCAAGATAATTGGCCAAGTAGAAATAAGAAGAAGCAATTGACATACTTAACCTCTAATGTTTGAAGCATCACAAGGATGATAATGACTTCCAATAAGACAACAATGTCAAAACCTTCTGTTTTCACCTTTTTTGGGCTGAGTTTTGAAACTATTGGAATGACTAATTCATTAATGAAACACACATTATTTTCTTGGTGGTAGTTTATTTTTCCTATTACAAATATTTTACCACCATAATAAATTTTATAAGAAGAAGAAAAAAGAGAGCCTCCCAATACACAAGTTATAAACTGGTACAACCAAAGCGTCAACAATAAATTCAAGAGCAGAAGAAAACAAATGGCTTGATCATGCAGCCATCCAGTCACATAAAGCCCTACGAAGGATCATCTTCAATTCCACTATGTGCCTATTTGAATCTTCAAATGCCCTACGTTCCTCTCCCGCCAAATCAACCACCAGAGACACAAGGGAACCGCACTCCAAACATCACCCAGGCCACTCCTAGCAGAACTCTCTTTCCAACATATCAGCAGATCTATGAACCTTGAGGGCATAACCGATTGCACCCAAAATAAACAAAACACAAAAGACCACGACTCTTGAGTGTACTCACAGTGGAGCAATAGATGATACACCATCTCCCCTGCCTTCTCACACATACCACCACCTTACAACTGCGTAAATTGTCAATTTCTCAACACAGCAGTCCATGTAAAGAAAGTGAGTGGAACTTTAACCTTCCAAATACCTTTCCAAGGGAAGGAGCATACAATCTTTTTTTTTTTTTTTGATTAGTAATAATTTCATTAAAATAAAAACCACCCGTGTACACAGAGTACAGCAGGTATCGGTTACAAAGTGAACTGACAGAAGTTGATCAGCTCATATAAAGAAGTGAAAGGAAAATGGCCCGAGGCATTGACCCATTCAAATAGATTGTTAAAAAAGAATTGTTTCGGCTCCTGAGCCGTGCAATCGCTATCCTCAAAAGACCGAGCATTTCACTCCCACCAAATGACCCACATTACGCAATGAGGGATTAAGTCCCAAATATCAGCAGACTTGTAACGTTTAAAACCACTTGACTAGCAAGTCAAAAGCTCCAACACATGGCATGGCATGACCCACCAGACACCAAAAACTGATAAAACCAAACTCCAGAGATCCCTAGCAATGGAGCAATGAAGGAAGAGATGATCTATGGATTCCCCATTGGTTTTGCACATGCAGCATACAATCTAGAACAAAGGACTCTATAAAAGGATTTAACCTCAAAGACCCCACTCTTCTTATGACGCCAACAAATCTGATCAATAGCATCCCTCCTAATCTTGATGGAATATGTGAGATCCATTAAGGTGATTAATGTCTCCAACTCGCAATCCTACACAGGATGTAAAAAAGACACATCCCACACCATAGAATCCCCATTCCAACATAAATAATCTGCCACCGCCGCCCCCTTATTCTTAGCAATACTGTAAAGATCAAGAAAAGTGTCCTTAAACGCCCCTCCCCACACCACCAATTGTGCCAAAATTTGACATGAGTGCCTTGGCCTACTAAGAAAGACACACCTGGAAAATCGAGTCCAGCCCGAACGAATATACTTCCATAAGCTAACATCGTACCCTTACTCCTCTCCTTTGAACACCACCCTCCCCAATTGCTGCCATACTTACACTCCACCACTCTCTGCCAAAGAGCATCTCTTTCTGTAGCAAAGCACCATAACCACTTCCCTAATAAAGCTTGGTTGAAATGTAACACCTGTCGCACCCTCAAACCTGCCAGTTGAAATGGAACACAAATACTAAGTGATATTTAAACTTTTGTCCCAAACCACCCTAAACAAAGTCCCTTTATATATTTTTCAATAAGCTTGGCTATGCTTATAGGAATGGAGAAAAGAGAGAAAATACATAGGCAAGCTGGAAAGAGCGCTCTTAATGAGAGTGAGTCTACCACCCTGGACAAATAATTTTTCTTCCATCCCACAAGCCTTTTCCCCTTTTTCTCCAAAATAGGGTTCCAAATCTCTCTAGGCTTAAAGCAAGCACCTAAAGGCAACCCCAAATATTTCATTGGAAATGCGGTCACCCTAGACCCAAAAATACAAGCCAAATCTTCAACCAGAGGAACGGACCCAACTAGGACTAATTCAAACTTCCCCAAATTAATTTTCAAACCCGACATTGCCTCGAAGCACAATAGGACATACTTTGTAGAAAAGAGTTGACGGCAATCCATACCACAAAAAATCAGAGTGTCATCTACAAATAAAAGGTGAGAAACCATCATGGGAGCATTGTGATTATTGATCACAGTAAAACCTCCAAATACTGCCCCTCAGCTAAAGCTACCGGCCTCCAAGAAACCACGAAAAAGGCTCGGAGTGCTATACCAAAGAAACCACTAATCAAAATCAAAAAGCACACAGTTAAGATATAGAAATACACCCAATCCCTCCATCTCTCTCCAAACCCATACCTCTCCAAGATGCACAGTAAGAAGTTCCGATTAACGTGGTTGTAAACTTTCTCCAAATCCAACTCACACAATATTCCGAGCACATTGGACTACAATCTACAATCCACCGATGAAAGCATTTTGAGTAGGTGAGAATATTCCCTAAGACCTCCTTGAGTCTATTCACAGGACCTTTGCCAAGATTTTGTAGACACTCATAACTAGATTGATGGGACGGAAATCTTTGACATCTGAAGCACCAACCATTTTATGAATAAGAGCTAGAAAAGTCGCATTTAAGCTTCTCTCAAAAGTTCCATGCTCATAAAAAGCATGTAAAGTGTTCATTATTTCCACCTTGACCACACCCCAGCAGAGTTGGAAGAAAGCAACAAAGAACCCATCAAGGCCCACAGCCTTGTCGCCACTCAATTGATTAAACACACCTATAACTTCCTCTTCTGTAAAAGGTCTCTAATTGAATCACATCCTCACTTTCCAGGGTCCTAAAATCAACACCCCCTAGTTAAGGCCTCTTCTTTGTCACTGAATACAGTCCCTTGTAAAAATCAACAATATCATCTGTGATGGCCACTAGGTGATCCCAAATGCTCTCCCCATTAGACAAACAATCAATATGGTTATTCCTCCGGTGCAAATTCACATTACGGTGAAATTCTTTGTATTTTTATCCTCCTCTTTCAACCTGTTAAGACCCCAACCATCCCACATCCGTGGGTATGCATACCCTAGCCACTAAGGCACGGATTGGCTTAGCTAAACATTTGATTAAAGCATGTATTAGCTTATATTCATGATTAGTAAGGTCCAAGCTATCCAAGCTTGTACCTTGATGGTTAATTGAGTGCATTGGGGGTCTAGTACATTCCTAGGCTTTAACCCCTTGTACTTAATTGTTAGAGATTCTAAGGTTGTACCTTGGTTGTTACATGAGAAATGCATGACCAGCTCGGCCAATGAGAGGAGAGCATGAGAAATGCATGACTTAGCTTGACCAATGAGAGGAGTGCATGTAGTTCGGCCAATGAGAGGAGTGCATACTCTATCTTGGCCAATGAGAGGAGTGCATGAGAAAGCCCATTGTGGGTTATCTCTCCCATTCCTCCATTGTTGCTCATTATCCAAATAACTCCATTGTTACTCATAGAATTCTCTCTAGGAGATTATAGAATTAGTTGATAGAAATCATTAAGAATTAGGAGGTTTTCTTCATAAATCCAGGGGGATCCATCCTATCGGAATGGATTGTTCAAAGTGTGTCTTGATTGTGTGATTGTTGAGGGAGATTGAGGGTTTTAGAGAGAGAAAGGAAGGGGTTCCTTTCACAACCACAGAGTCCTTGACTTTTGTCTCCAAGAAATTTCTTCTAAAATCATTGTTTTTACCAACTCAGCCCTCTCCCCAATTCTTCTAGTTTGATCCTCCAGAGATAGGGGCTTGATATCTTTTTTTTTTCTTCCAAAGCTCAAAAGTTCTATTAACAGATCATTCGTCTCGATCCTCATCCCCAAAAATCTCTTTGTTCCACTTCTTAAGGTCCTCTAAGGGACTACCCCTCCTCCTTTGGGACCTCCCAATTGTGCCGCTTGTGGGTGGTGGGAGATGTTAGAGGGAAAAACTGGTGACTCCCTACAGATGGGAGTGCTTTGCACCTCTTAGGAACTCAAAAGAATTTTTTTTTTTTTTTTTCATAATCTTAAAATTCAAATATTCTACCATCATGTCAACAATAAATCAAAACTTATTATGAAAAAAAAAAAAAAAAACTGAATGATGCAATGTTTGGTTTCTTTCTTTCTTTTTTGGTTGGTCAAGGAATGTTTGACTTAATATTGCTTCCAGAAATTGTTCACCCAAGGTTGCATTACGCCTGCAATTTGTGTTTCATAAAAGATGAATTGAACAAGAAGATGATTCACCATTATGAACATTTCAACAACTAAACATAATTGCATGTACAAGAGGAAGTGTAAAGTTCTAAAGAAACTTGTCTAAAAGAAATAAAGTTCAACAAACATCTTTAGTGATATGACAACATACACCCACCTGCAATCCAAAGAGGTACCAACATGACCCAACAACATGGCCAGACAACATGAAGGTGAGAAGATTTATAATGAAATTTGCCCATGCTGACTCAAATACGAAGCCAGTTGGAGACTGACCAGCAAGTAGAGGTATAAACCTATACAATCTAGGAACGTACTGAACAAGAACAGCCACCCGTAAAAGATTTTTAGCATAATTTGCTCCTCCCAAAGATTTTGGTAGAACTAACAATATTATGATCTGCATTTAAAAAATTAAAATTAAAATTAAAATTAAAAGAAACAATTTATGACAAGGACAGAAATTCAAAATGCAATTATCATTCAAATTGTTGTTTCAGAAAGGTGTTTAGGGTTTAAAGTTAATTTACCCTAACACACATAAATATTATTTATATATATGTGGGTACAACAATATTACTACTTTTCCCCTAACTTAATACTAAATCATAACACTCCCCCTCAAGCCGGAATGTATATATAGCTTGTTACATAATAAATCCAAACAGGTTTTACACAAGCTTTGGTAAGGATATCAAATATTTGAGCATGTGGGAATGTATGGGGTATTACTCTACTTTCCAGTTTCCACTCTCTCTCGAATTTGTTAGAGCTCTTGTGGAAATATATGGGGTAGCAGATCTAGCATATAAAGCTAGATTGTCATCTTGTTCGAGAAAGGGTGAATGACAGCTGCTAATCCCACCCTCCCCCCTACCACCGTCTCCCTCCCACCACCACCCTCCTCTTCTATCACACCTATACCATTACCCCCTCCCCCACCCTTATACTTACCATGGAGCCTATCCCATGCCACCACCACCAGCGCATATGGGCTGGTTTAACCAACCAGTCCCCATCACCCCAGCCAGCCACGCCCAATCACAAACTCAACACCATACAGTGAACCCTCCTTCTCTCCCACAAACACATCTCCCACACACACAACCAGTACAACCACTACAACCTAAACAGACTGATCCCATCCCAAACCCTCTCAACATTGAAAACAAGTCCTTCCAGATCACCTTGGTGGGGGGTAGAGGTAACCCTGTGTGCATAACAGAGAAAAAATTCAAGAAACCAGTGGGTAAACTCTAGTTGGGGTATAACAATTTGATATGGTTAGGGGATGTCATTGAACAAGCTGTAAAAAGTCAATCGCTAGGCGAATTTTTTAAGCACCGTCGTGATGGGTACAAGGCTATCCATGTTATTCGTCGCGCCAATAAGCATGGCACGATCTTAGAAATTTCGGAATTTCACAGTGGCTCTCGCCAAGGGGTCATCCATATCCCTGAGGGCGAGGTGCGACAAGGTTGGTTGCAGTTCTCGAAATTGTGCAAGGGCTTCAAGGCGTCGCCGGTAGTGCCACAAAGGCAGAATCCAATCGGTCATGACCGTGAGAGGCGTAATGGAAAAACCGGCGAGGAAGGTCTGTTTCGGGAAACTGAGAGAAGAAAGCCGCATATCTCGCAAAATATTGAAACTGGTATATCTGTGAACGAGAATCCCGCAGTGGAAGTTATGGCCAATGATACGTTTAATATACCCATCAATATTCATGCCAATCCCATTGTCAACGCACGTGTAGCATTGGTGATAAATATGGAATTAGAATGTGGGCCGGGTGGACAATGGGATATCTAATGGGCCAAAGTGACAAAATCTGAAGCAGGAGCCCAATCAAAGCCACAACCAGCAGCGTGTTCGATTTTGAACACGGGCCAACGCGAGATGGGCCCAAATATTCAACAAACCTGTGTGTCACAAAAGCAAGTCTGGAGGCCCAAAGCAAACCCGATACCCACTCATAACGGGGCATCCCTCAAATATCACACTTCGGGCTCTCCTTCGAACCTTCCAGGAGATGGGATGCACGTGCAGCAACCGACGGAATCCACGCATCTTGATCGAGCCGCCGATGCTTCCCTGCCGGCAGATATGGCCATTGAAGCTTCCTCGGAGGTAAGCGATTAGGCTTTACAGCTCCGGGATGGTCGTCGCATAGTAGTACCATCGATTCCGATGGCTCCCCTCTCTTCAAATCCTTTCTTCGCTCTCTCGTCAGATTGTCTAGAAGTGGGAAAGTGCCTCTCAACAAATCTGGGAGTGGTTTCAGATGAGGAGTGGACCGAGAGTGGCGAGCTCGAAATAGATTCCTCCTTAGAGTTATCTAAGTATGAGCAAGGGGGAGTGATCAGCGACGAAGGGATTTGGGATGAAGATGCTATGTGGATCGAGCCATTGGCAATTTCTCCACCTGAGATGGAAGTGAGTCTGGAGGAGAGAGATACTCTGGGGACACGGGAGAATTCTACAGGGGATTTCCAGCCTCCCAAATCACCTAAGGGTCCTCAATCCGATTGGGGGCTAAATAAATTGAAAGAATTTGGGGAGTATTTAGGAGCTTCTTATGACGGCTTTGAAGACCGGGTTACGACACTGCTTTGTGAAATTGAAGCTTTGACGGGGGTGACCAGGGTAAATGGTGATGGGTCACAACAATCTATTATAGTTGCTAAACCCAGGGTGCACAGGGAATTGAGAAATCTGATTTTAAACGTAAATTATGAAGGTGGAAGCTCATGGAGAAGTACTTCTACTAGAGGGAGGGCAATGCAGTTATCTTAATGAATTCCAATATTGTTTCTTGGAATGTGAGGGGTCTCAATGAAGAGTCTAAGAGAATTCAAGTGCGTAATTTGCTCCATCGTTGGAAGGCTGATATTGTGTGCTTGCAAGAAACTAAGTTGGTAGGTGTGACTCCAGCTTTAATTCGTGGTCTCTGGCGAGGTAAATTTGTCAATTGGATTTGTCTGGATGCTATTGGGGCCTCTGGAGGTATCATTTTATAATGGGATAATCGGGTTGTAGAAAAAGTGGAGACAGCAGTGGGCTCCCATACTGTCTCATGTAAATTTAGGGAGGCCTCCTCTAGTTTCGAATGGGCATTTTCTGGTGTTTACGGCCCTCACAGGAGTGTGGAGAGGCAGGAGTTGTGGGAGGAACTCTCTGGAATTCAAGCCTGGTGGAGCGTCCCGTGGTGTGTGGGTGGTGACTTTAATATAGTCCGCTACCCCTCTAAACGGTTGGGCTCAGACCGCATTTCTTTTGATATGAGGGATTTTTCAGCTTTTATATTTTCTATGGGTGTTATAGATTTGCCTTTGGAGGGTGGCAGTTTCACGTGGTCAAATTCTCGATCTCGATCACGGTTGGACAGATTCCTCTTCTCTCCATGCTTGGAGGATCACTTCTCCAAAATAGCTCAACGCAGGTTACCTCGTATACTCTCTGATCATTTCCCTATTCTGCTGACTTGTGGTATTTTGCAGAAACGTAGGTGCCCTTTTAGATTTGAAAACATGTGGCTAAAAGCAGAAGGCTTTTGTGATAAAGTGCAACAATGGTGGGGTTCGTACAATTTCAGTGGCTCCTCTAGCTACATATTAGTATAGAAATTGAAAGCTTTGAAGGTAGACCTGAAGAGATGGAATACGGAAGTGTTTGGCGATGTGAATATCCGGAAAAATCAGCTTTGGACCAGCATCCATGATATGGATGAATTGGAAGAGAGTAGACCTTTATCCTCGGATGAACAGCTGGCTAAGGGGCAATTAAAGACTGAGCTGGGGAAAGTGTTGCTTATGGAAGAGATCAACTGTCGTCAAAAGTCGCGAGCCTTATGGCTTCGTGAAGGGGACAACAACACCAGATTTTTTCATCGTATAGCCAATTCCAACCGTCGTTTCAACACTATTGGTCGTTTATCGATTAATGGGACTGTTACTATGGATCAAGAAGAGATTGGGGAAGGTCTGGTTAACTACTACAGCCATCTGTTCACTGATGAGGAAGGCAGACGCCCATTGGTGGATGGTTTGGCTTTTTCCTCTATTGATGAAGCTGATAGGCGCTGTCTGGACAGACCCTTTACAGAGGAAGAGGTGGTGGGGGTTGTGAAGGATATGTCTGGAGATAAGTCTCCGGGACCGGATGGCTTCTCCATGGCATTTTTTCAAAGTTGTTGGGCAATTGTCAAGGGGGATGTCATGGCAGTTCTTCATGACTTTCATGCTCATGGTAATTTTGAGAAAAGCTTAAATGCAACATTTATCGCTTTAATCCCAAAAAAACCAGGGGCGTTGGAGTGCAAAGATTTCCGTCCAATCAGCCTTATTTCGGGGGTTTACAAGATTATATCGAAGGTGTTGGCTAATAGACTCTCCTTGATTCTGGATAAGGTAGTATCCGTTTCCCAAAACGCATTCATTGGTGGTCGTCAGATTCTCGATTCTGTCTTAATCGCCAATGAATGCTTAGATAGTCGTCTCAAGTCTGACATTCCAGGAGTGTTGTGTAAACTGGACCTTGAGAAGGCCTACGACCACGTCAATTGGAACTTTTTGTTATATATGTTAAGACGGTGTGGATTTCAGCGAGAAGTGGTGCCATTGGATTTATGCATGCATATCTTCAGTTCGCTTTTCTATTTTGGTCAATGGTACCTCAAGGGGGTTTTTTCACACTTCTAGGGGTCTAAGATAGGGGGATCCCTTGTCCCCTCTCCTGTTCCTACTGATTATGGAGGCTTTGAGTCGGTTGTTGGACAAGGCTATTGAAGGGGGATTTCTCACCGGTTTTTCTGTTGGTAATTCGGAGGAGAATTTGCTGACCATCTCTCACTTATTATTTGCGGATGACACTCTAATCATGTGTGGAGCTGAACCAGATCAGATGTGGTATTTGCGGGGGGGTTTTATTTGGTTCCAAGCTGTTCCTGGGCTGAAAATTAATCTCAGCAAATCAGAGTTAGTTCCGGTGGACAGTGTTCCTAATGTTTCAGTTCTTGCTGGTATCTTGGGCTGTCGAGTTTCTGCCCTTCCTCTCATGTACCTGGGGCTTCCTCTTGGGGCTTCGTTTAAGAAGAAATCTATTTGGAATGCGGTAGTGGAAAAAGTGGAAAAGCGGCTTGCAGGCTGAAAACGAATGTATCTCTCTAAAGGAGGTCGTCTCACGCTCATCAAAAGCACTCTTTCTAATCTCCCTTCATATTACCTATCGTTATTTCCTCTTCCCACAAGTGTAGCTCGCCGTTTAGAGAAGCTTCAACGTGATTTTTTGTGGGGAGGAATGGGTGATGAGCACAAGTATCACTTGGTGAATTGGCAGCAAATCTGTGCACCGCTGCAACATGGGGGATTAGGCATTCGTAACTTGTCTACTTTCAATAAGGCACTCCTTGGGAAGTGGCTATGGAGGTATGGGACTGACCAGGAGGCTCTTTGGCGTAGGGTGGTGGATCATAAGTATGGCAGTCAATGGGGAGGCTGGTGTTCTGCTAGGGTGCATGCACCCCATGGGGTAGGTTTATGGAAATTTATCCGAGCTGATTGGGACTCTTTTGCGAGACATTTAGCCTTTAAGGTAGGGGATGGTACGCGGGTGAAGTTTTGGCTCGATGCTTGGTGTGGGGATCAACCCCTTCCGGACCGTTTCCCCGAATTATTTTGTTTAGTTCGAGTGCCAGCTGCCTCAGTTGCCGATCACTTACAGTTTCTAGGCTCTTTCCATCATTGGGATATCGCTTTCACCCGGCAAGTTCAGGATTGGGAACTAGAGACAGTGACTGCCCTCATGGAGCTCCTATACTCTTATCCAATTCGAAGAGGGAGTCTAGATGAGTTGTGCTGGAGGCCATCAAGTTGTAAGGTCTTCACGGTAAGGTCTTACTATTCTTGTCTTTTACAGCCAGCTCAATCATATTTCCCTTGGAAAAGTGTGTGGAAATCAAAGGTGCCCACTAGAGTGGCTTTCTTTACATGGACTGTGGCCTTGGAGAAGATTCTCACAGTTGACAATCTTCGCAAAAGAAGAGTTATCATTGTAGATTGGTGCTGCATGTGCAAGGTTCATGGAGAGTCCGTCAATCATTTGTTACTGCACTGCTCTGTAGCACAGGAGCTTTGGTCGTTGATTTTTTCCATGTTTGGGATTGCTTGGGTAATGCCGAGGAGTGTGTTAGACTTATTATCCAGTTGGTCTTTCAAGTCTGGGAAATCCGAGTCTGCTGTCATTTGGAAGACCATCCCTCATGTGGTGTATATGGCGTGAGCGGAACAATAGAACTTTTTCGGGGGAGGAGCAATCAATCCCAGCTCTAAAATGTTCTGTCCTACAGTCCCTTTTTGATTGGTTGAAGGCTTTTAATTTAGTTGATTGTAATTCCTTATCTGAAATGATTGACAGCTGTTCTGTTTGGGCCTAATTATTTGTATGTTTCTTCTGTGTATACTTCCTGTATACATGGTCTTTCTTTTTTAATGAAATAATTATTTATCAAAAAAAAAATTTTGTGTAAAACTCATTTGGATTTGTTATGCAATAAATTGGGATTGTATGACATATACGTCCCAATTTGAGGGAAAGTTTTATGAGTGTGTATTAAGTTAGGTGCAAAAGTAATATCATTGTTATTACCCACATATATAAAAAATAGTTTTGTGTGTTAACCAAATTAATTTTTTGGCCCTATTATACTTCCCGAAACAGAAGCTTGAAACTTGAATATACAATAAGAAGATTGTAACACAATAAGTGTATGGATGTGTCATATGTGGATGGTGATAAATACAAAGTTGATAAGGGGAAGAGAATGAGTGAGAGAGTTCTTACTTGTGGAAGCGGTAATACAACAAATAAGTCGATAAAAAAGTATCCACGAATGTAATGAAGAGCAATTTTCTTTGGATGGTCAACTAACTCTCCAGCACCAACCACTCTTGACTCTGGGGCCACATAAGCTAACCTAAACTGCACAAAAGATAATTAGATAAATTTGTCAAGGCTAGAGGAAAGGCTTCAATCAAAGCTAAGACAATTACAATGGGATAATGACTGGAGACATTGGATATCATGAATCAAGTTCTCAAATTAATATGTGAAATATAAAAGATGAAACCTATAAAATTCTATTATCACAAAGTATTTCACTTTCTTCTATCTATACTATTTTCCAATAGCTTACTGTATATTTAAATTTATATGCATATGATATATGATATAAGATAAACATGTACAAAAAAAAATCTGGATGTTCTAAATTCCTAATATTTGTGATTGTTATAACTTTTGTATAGAGCCTGAACACCTAAGGCACTCCCTTTGATAAAATCATCTATTCATCTATTCAACAATAGAAAATAAGATGAATATGTGCAATGACAAGATTTTAAATATCATTTTAGATAATGGAGAAAAGTGTAATAATTTCTTGTTGCTTGCTTTAATGTGAATATGAATGCTGTTAGAATTATGGTTAAATGATTAAATTCACTATTTCCTAAAATCTTAAGGTTTTGGACAATTGGTAACTTATCATTGAATCAAAGTAGGTGGTCCCAAGTTCGAACCCTATCTCCACTCTACCTCCCATTTAAAAATTTAAAAATTTCAAGTGTTGGGACCCATTCATTAAGGGGGAGTCTGAGTCCACACGTGAGGAGTGTGAGAATTATGATTAAATGATTAAATGCACTTTTTCCAAAAAGTGTGTAACACGATTAAAGGGTTCAAGGAAATCATTTTGAAACATTTTTTATCCACTACCTTTTGATTATAAACGATTGCAGGCAATTATAAAATTAGAGTGGTGGAAAAGGCCGCCCAACCCATGCAGTTTTTGCTAGGGTGATAAGTCAGTTCAACTCTGCATTTACACAGATAACTGGGTTGGTTTGTTATTGGGTTTTAATTCAAACCTGCTTGTAACATACATATTGCACGTGGCGCAAGTTCATGGTTACACAACCCCAGTTAAAATTTTCCCAACCATACTTCCCCTTAATTTAATAATTCCTACTAGGCAACATTCACATGGTGAGTGGGTCTTGAACTCACAACCTCATACCACATAAGAAAAGAAAATCATTCTTAGACCAAGCCTTATTTTCCAAGCATAATGCAATCCATAGAACAAGATGGGAAGCAAACATCCATTGTGAACAGAATCCACATGGAACTAATGTGAAGTTTGTTTTAGATCATCTTTTGAGAATCCTAAGAGGAGTACAAAGCATTCCCTTATTTGGTTGTAAATAGTTCAAAGGAATTCAGATGCCCATGGTCATCTTAAATTCCATCAAACCTCACATTTGTGGGAATGTAAATTCCCAAATAGGTGGGTATCTACATTCTCAAGGCATACGAAAGCTCAATCTTTGTAAATGAAAATATTTTCCTCATTTAATTAAAGAAACTAACCTCAAATTAGATCCTGACATGATTAAGTATTCATTTTTTATTATTTTTTACAAGTAGAAAATTGTTAGGTCCAAATATCTTGGATATTGGCAAACCGTATCAAATTGTAAGTCTTGTTGAGTCTTAAGAGTCCTATTTCAAGATCAAGATGAAGACCCAAGATGAGCTCAGAGTTCAAGAGTGTTCTGTACACTCATCTGATAGTCGATCCCTGGTCAATCAGTCGAGATAAGTTCGACCACTAGTCGATTGATCGAGTGTCGGGAAACGTGACTCCAAATCAGGTTTCTAAGTCGGCTGGAGCAAGGGCATTTGTAAACCTGATTGGAGAGCCTATATAAAGGCCTATTATGCTCGAGTTGTAAGGCTGGTGCAGAAAAGGTTATGCTATTGAGAGAGAAAATCCTAGCCTCCAACCATTCAACCCGTTAAGTTCAAGAGTGCATATTGAAGATATTCCACGGTGTTAGTGTTCTTGCCATAGTGCAGATTTGAGTTCAAATCACAAGGGCAATCATCCAAAATATTCAGGTGGCCTTGAAGTAGTCTAGAAATAGACTTGGCGGTCGGCGATCGACTTGCGGAGCCCTGTTACTGTGAAGAGAAATAGCTGGTGCAGCTGGTTGCTAACAGAAGAGAGGAGCTCGGGTATAAGTACCTTACAAGAACTAGAGGTTTTGTAAGTTAGCTTTACACCACAACTATTTTCATAACGATTTGGTGTCGAAGAATTTTTCCCGGTTTGGGTTTTCCTTTTTTTAACAAATCCTTGTATTAGTGTGTGTGAGTTTGTTGTGATTGTTGTCTATATTGTTTTGTTGTTGCTTAATTAACCTAAATTGAAATCGGATCCATAATTGGTTTATTGTGCAAAGTTAATTTGCTAAGTTGATTGTTTCCGCTTTGAAATCAACAAAAGGAGTCTAAATTAACTTTCAAAAAGCATTAAACTTGTTTTCCTATACAACAACAATTGAACCACATAACTAATCAATCTACATTTACAAAAACAGAGCATACATAATTTAAGTTGATGTTATGTTAATGCAAGGTGTTCATGAATTGGAGTCAGTTTTGGGAAGGTTTGAGCTATGTCCTTTTGGCAAAGCTAATCCATCTATATTCACATATTAATCAATACAAGGTGTTTATATTACATCTTATCCTTTTTTGTTTGTAAATAGCTCAAAGAAATTCAGATGCCCACAGTCATCCAAATTCCCACCCAAACCCCACATTTGTAGGAATTTACCAAAACACGTGGCTATCCACATTCTCAAGGCATAAGAAAGCTCATCTATATATATATATATAAAGAAACTTCAACTAGTTCTGCCATGTAGCGCATTCCTTGAGAAGGAAAAAGAATTGTCTTCATTTAGCCTTCCGCCTCACCAAAAGTTTGTATTTATTAATTAATTGCCATGTGCTAATGGGGTAAATGCATTTATTTCCATGTATTGATCATCTATAGATGTTGCACTAATTATTATTATTTAAAAAAAAAGGATGTTGCACTAATTATTTATATTAAATGAATTTATATTATTATTTTTATCAAATTTATATGGGTTAATTATACTTTGCCCACCTATGGTTAGGCCCTTTTTAATAGTGTCTACCTATGGTTTGAACTTTATCACTTTACCCACCTGTGGTGGTCTCCGTTTGCCGCCGTTACCCATGTCGCCCATTTCCGTTAGAAAATACACTTAAAACTCATTAAAAGCATCGTAAGATGGATCAAACTTTAGGAGCTTCAATGATCTTTAAGATTCTGTTTGACATCCTAATTCTAACAGAAGTTTGCCCGATTGGACTGCGAATGGGAATTTAGGGGAGCTTTCTTTGGATTGGGTTAGCAATTCTAACAAACTATGACAGGACATTTAGATCACAAACAAACATAACCAAACCCATGGCCGAATCTCCTTTATTTCTCTAGATCGGACCTAGCTTTTCTCTCTCAAAGCTCCTCTCTCTCACTGAAATCTCCAAGGCTCCCATGGCCGAAATCTCCACAGCTCTTTACTTCCATCCCTAGACCAAACACTCCATTCTCTCTCTGTTTCTCATCTCACTCCTCTCTTCTCAATTTGGGTTTTGTGGCCAACAGATTTGGGTTTTTTGGGGTGGGTGTGGTGGGTCAAGTCAAGTCAAGTCGACGTGCGAAGGGAGTCTTGAAGGAGGCGACGCTTAGTTGGGGTGGACGAGGATGCGACGGGCGACAGTGGACAAACTGTGATCGTGGATCTTCTCTGCCGTTTTGGATCTTGGACTGGGTCTTGCTGTGTTGCTGTTTTTTTCCTCGGTGTGTTACAGTTATTGTTGGGTTTTTTCTTGCTTTGTTCTTGAAATGGTTTGCTTTGACAAGATTTGTTGGTGGAATTGGCTTTGAAACACGAATCCAAGGACATATGTTCTTCCCGTTTGAGAAGAAATATTAAAATTAATTTATTAATTTTTTTTACCGAATCCAAGGATCTATTGAGATTTGTTTTGGCCATGTTTTCAGATCTATGTTGTTGGTGTCCTGGTTTTACAGATCTGAAACATAAATTTCTTTCACTTGCTGTTGGGATAGTGTTCTTCATGTTCTTCCCATGTTCTTCATTTGTGAGTGTTTTTACTAAGAAATTCTCAGTGAGAATTCATCATTGTATGAAAATTACGGAGGTAGATGCAAGGTGTGAGAAATTTTGACAAATTATTTCCATCCCTGACGAGAAAATGTTCAAGAACAATACCAGATCCCAAACCCTAGAAACCAAGAACAGGTCCCAAGTGTTCTTCGATTTAGGTTTTGAACTCTAACAAGTTTGATCCAAATTACGTTGCTTTTAATGAGTTTTAAGTGTTTTTTTTAACAGAAATGGGCGAGGTGGGTAATGGCGACAAATAGAGACCACCACAGGTGGGTAAAGTGATAAAGTTCAAATCACAGGTAGGCACTATTAAAACGGGTCTAACCACAAGTGGGCAAAGTGTAATTAACCCAACTTATATAATAAACAATTTCTATGCAAAAATCTATCAAACCAAATAAATAATCAATCTAATTTACAAAAACAAAGCATACATAGTTTAAAAGTTTATGCTATGTTAATGCAAAGTGTTCATCCATTGGAGTCAGTTTTGGGAATGGTTTGTACTATGTTCTTTTGGCGAAGCTAATCAATCTATATTTACAACCTTATCAATGCAAGGTGTTTATCTTACATTTTCACCTTTTTTAAAAATAAAAAATAAAAAATCATGTCATAGTTCTTTGTAAACTTTTTCCCTCAATTTTATTTAAGTTTTTGGAGATATAATTATTGGCATTTTCAAGAAAAACTAGAGCATACAGATATTTTAAGTTTTGTTTTTTTTTATATATATAATAAAAAGAAATTGTATTTTATTATATTAAAATCATAGAAGAAAAAAAGTAAAAAAAAATTTGGGAAAAGTTATGTATACACTCAAACTATCCCCTGAGAACTACCAAAAATACAAAGAATCTATAAAGCCTATAATATTAGATGATCTACCCCTTCTAATAATAATCAATGGAATAAAGAGCTAACTAACATTGATTTGACCTCTCAATTGACAACTCCTGTCCTTCATAAGTTCTTCTATTTCTCTCCCTCCACAAGGTCCACATTAGACATGACAGTACTAAATTCGAAGCAGTAACTCTACCATGCGGCAAATAAATCTAACAGAAGAAACTTAAGCAGGCTTTTCATGTTGCAATGTTCAGATCTTTTCTGAGTGCAAAGATGTTACAAGATATCTAAAACAAAGGCAGTTACTCTGAAACTAATAAATAATAATGGCTGCATCAGTAGGCAGTCAAAGATAGAGTAGTGGATAATTAACTCTATTAGCATGATTTACTCCACAATAACAACGATATGAAATTTTAAATTATCTTCAACATATATTCCATATTACCAAGTTAATTAAAAGAACTAAGTAATTACATAACGTTTTAAAAATAAAAATTAAAATAAAAATTAAAAAAGAACGAAAGCAAAGAGCTTCTGTAAAGGGAAGAGAAGTAGCAATCACCTGAAGAAGCATGTGAAAGAAGTAAATCAGATCAGTCATACTTCTGAAAACCACAATTGTTGTGGTCATGGGCCAGTCAATAACTATACACTTGTAATCCTGCATTCAAAGGGTGGGGGAAAGCAAGTAATTTTTGCTATAGTGAACCAAAAGAATATTTTAATGAAAATTTTAAAACATGGTCATATAAGACAGACCATGAACAACAATGATTTTCAGCCAAAACTCTTCAACATGACTTGCATTATTTAATAATGGGGAAGTAAAAAAGACAAATTGCTTTCTACTCCTATTCTTATTTTCCTTCTCACTCTCCCCCTCCCTTCATTTTTCTTTTATATTTCCTGTACCGAAAAATGCAAAGAAGAATGTTTAGAAATCGGACCCAACCAGACAGTCAGACTGTTTCAACTAAGATCTTGGCCTTAAAACAGGCTGCTCAACCTTCAAAAACCACTCTACCCTAAAACCTGTGAATAACCATTTGACCAAGGGTCCAACTATTTGACCCATTTAACCATTTGCGAGTCTCATGAGTTCAATTTCAATTTTGAATCAACAATGTTGAGGGCAACAAGCTTGTCGAGCAGCATATGCTTTTTCTTCTGAGTAGCAAGGATGGCCCAGCATACATAGAGGATGGTCAGCAAGGGCACGTAAACAGCACCAACATCGGGGTCTGCTTGGCTCACCCACCACTCATTTATAACACTTAATGTAAGCATGTCGTGATTGGAAGTTCAATTGTTAATTTTGATTTCTCTATCAGTTCTCATTCTTTTTTCTAAGTCAATAAAAGCCATAAAATTCTTTACCCTTTTCTTTATCTTTCCATTGAATCACGAAATAAATACACGGGGTAAATTTTCAAAAAGATTGAGTTAGGAAATAGTGAATTTAATCATTTAATCATTATTCTAACACTCCCCCTCACTGATACCACCTATACTGATACCATAATAAATTACCGATTGTCCCAAAAACTTAAGTTGTTAGGGAATGGTGAATTTAATCATTTAACCATTATTATAACAAAATCTAACTTTATACTTCAAGAACAAGATCCATACCTCTAGTGCAAACAGCAAGAAGAAAAATAATGGGTCCACAAAAATTGCCACCAAGCAAGCAATGACAAAAAATTTGTTCCATTGTTGCACCACTTTAGTATGAGGGTTCATGACTCCAGGAATATATTGTTGGAGAAAGGAAAAAGATCTCCTAGCCCAGCCTTT